>JASVER010000087.1:2498872-2624432 GCA_030449065.1 Oceanodroma leucorhoa
GTTGTCTGGGGTTGTCGTGACCGAAGTGCAGGACCCGGCACTTGGCCTTGTTGAAGCTCATGCAATTGGCCTCGGCCCATCGATCCAGCCTGTCCAGATCCCGCTGCAGAGCCTTCCTACCCTCAGGCAGCTCAACACTCCCGCCCAGGTAGGGTAGGGAGTTCTGGATCCCTACCTACATGTAGGTAGGGATCCAGAATATTCCAGCTAAGATCCACCTTTCTTTTTAACTGGTTTTCTTCTGTCCTATGGCACAAATTCAAATGCTTGAAGTACCAAAGCACGTAGGCTGCATCTTTCGATCTGTTCCCCTTTATCTACTCATCACCTCTGCTCTTTCTTACATTGAAAGAAAGGCCTAATTTTGGAGCTGAGCCATCTATTTGAATCTAAGCACTTAACGCAGCAGGGTCATGGTCAGTAGCAGGGACTCCCCAGGGACTCATTAGGACTTCCAAAATTGTGTATAAATGCAGTATATATGTATATATACGCCGCTCTGACTCAGAAAGCTCGGGGAAAAATCCCAGTTTACCTGTAATGTAAGTCAAAGCCCAGAAAAGTAGTGGGCATCTTTGCAATCACAGACAAAGCAGGAGGATCTCTTTCTGTTCATTGTGAATTTTGGCAGCTGAAACAAGCTGAGTTGCAAAATTTTAACTACAGCTCATAGCAAATCTTCCTCTATCCTTTGTTCAGCAGGTGAAGCTTCGATACAGCTGAGCAGGACCTGTGCATAGCTGTCTTCAAGTGAACTGAATTCATTGGTGCTAGAGTAACTTAAGGACTTCGTCTGAGCCCTTACTGAAAGCATTTTCCACCATGACCCATGCAGGACAAGCTACAGGATGATAAAAACTAACCAAGGAAGGCAGTTTCTTTTAATTTTTGTTCATCTATTTCGTTTTTTCCACACTGCCAAACATAAAAAAATACAACCTGCCCAATGTTACTTCAGCCTATTTGTACAAAGGTTAAAAAAAACAGTCTCTGGTATTTTCATAGCTTCTTTTATTTTTTAACCTCTCAGTAGTTTACACAGTTAAGCTGTCAAAAAGCCCTAAGGGACTTGAACCTCCAACTCCCATCCACATCAGTAATATTTGTAACTTTAACTATGGAGCAACTCAAACTTGTGCACTTATCATACAGCTTTGAACAAGCATTATGTATTAATGTAGCCAACCACTTAATTAAACACCATGGTATAGACTACTGTGATGGTTAACTGAAGAACAGTTAAGGGAATCACATTGCTCTAAAACTCCTRGGTTTTGGGTGAGGTTTTTTTTGTGAATCACATGACTGTCCTCCCTTTCAGTCTGAGGGAAGGGAAGGCAAAGGGAAAGGGCAAGGCCAGGCAAGGGAAAGGGGAAGGGGAAGGAGAAGAAGGGGAAAGAGGAAAAGGAAGAAGGGGAAAGTAATAAGAAAGGCAGAGCAGGAGCAACCATTTTGCTTATAAGGAGGGCTTTTGATTAGTGTAGTTTCCACCATAGAAGTGAAAGGGCTTTTAGCTGAAGTACAGCAGTGCTTGTGTTTGTAAATTGTATTCTGCAGCATGTCCTGGCAATATTTTTTTGGATGTTAAGCAGAAGCTAGTTATATCCGATGGCAAACTGAGGATGACCAAGTAGTGGAGCAACAGTGAATTGTGGAGAATTGGACCTCAGTGATGCATGAAAGCAGATATTTAGACAGAAAGTGTTTGATTCTTCAGTGCAAATGACATACCCGGGCATAGCACAAGAAAAAACTCTAGTCGTAAATCTCATTCTAGAGAGAGTGCCTTGCAAGGTTCAAGAATCAGGAGAAGGAAGTTAGTGTTCACATTTATGATAGAAAGTGCAATCTTAGATGTGTCAACCAATCATGTTTTGATATGGATAATGCTCTGAATTTGCATGTGTTACCAAAATGATTTAACTGGTTTTGACATTTAAGGAATTTAAGGGGAGGAGATGAAAAGAGAGTTTCATTGTGCTCTTTCCAATCAACTTAAAATGCAGGAGATTGGAGTCACTGTACTAAGGAAAGGAGAGAGAAGGCACATGTAATATCCATGGCAGTAATCCAGGTTCTGGATTAAATTCCCTGATCCAGTCATGCTTTCTGAAGCAAGAATCACTTCCTTTCCATTAGCTGGATGGGCCCTGTGTGTATTAATGCAAAGAAAATGTGAAGTTGCTAGATATTGTGTGATAAAAGTCTGAAGCTGTTCGCTCTACCCTAAATGCATAGCATCAGATGGGGTGAAGACTGCTACTGCCCATCTAATATAAAATGTGTTTGGACGGGTCTAGTTGGATTCTCAGCTGCCTTTTATATCCAATGTTGTCTTCTCTCTTCATTACCATTACTTTGACACTTGGCTGTAGATTCT
Source organism: Oceanodroma leucorhoa (assembly GCA_030449065.1). Lineage (NCBI taxonomy): Eukaryota > Metazoa > Chordata > Aves > Procellariiformes > Oceanodroma > Oceanodroma leucorhoa. The sequence goes on from JASVER010000087.1 coordinate 2,501,253, forward strand.
CCAGATAAAGAATGATGTGGCTTGCTGCAAGAAGAGGAGACCTGGATTGCTTGTTGCAAAATCACTCAGGAATCTCTGGCAGTTTATTGAGTACATGCATAGATACAGTCTTTATAACTTTGAAAAGAGGGTTACAAAAAAGACTGAAACAYCTCCTGCCTCATGCGTGCAGCACAGGCCTCAATTCAATTGCCCATACATAGGCATCTACTGACATCTGAGATACCTTGGGGTATCCAAGAAGCACACAAAAGTGGTGGATAAGACAGAAGACTTAAAAGAGACTCAAGTCCTTTTGGAACAGCTTCTGGGGGCGAGGAAGAGCGTGGGCTGTCTGAAGTGGCACTAGACAGACATGTGTGGACGAATGAATCAAGACCAAGGAATGGGATTTACTTTGTGATTAAGACACACAAACATAAATATCTCTATATGGGTACCTGTATGTTGTGGTTTAACCCCAGCCAGCAACTAAACACCACGCAGCCGCTCGCTCACCCCCCACTCCAGTAGGATGGGGGAGAGGATCCGGAGGGCACACGGAGGAAAATCCGTGGGTTGAGATAAAAACAGTTTAATAATGGAAATAAAACAAAGTAGAACAGTGATAATAACAATGATAACAACAATAACAGAATATACAAAACAGGCGATACACAACGCAACTGCTCACCCCCACGTGTTCTGAACGAACCACCCCAACTGCGCGAACCACGCGCTCCAGTTTTTTAAGCTGGGCGTGATGTCACATGGTATAGAATACCCCATTGGCCAGCTGRRTCAACYGCCSCGGCTRTSSTCCCCCCCAGCTCCCCCTGCACCTCGAAGGGCAGGGGAGGCTGTCGGTGCAAGCACCACCCAGCAACAACCAAAGCATCAATGGGCCATCAACATTCCTTTCATTACCAAACCCAAAACACAGCACCCCCTCCAGCTACAGGGAAGGGAGTTAACTCTGTCCCAGCCGGAACCAGGACACTGTATGTGTGGTAGATGGCCAAATATGTAAGTTCCCACTATAGGCAAAAGAGATTAAGAGCCCTATTAATTCGCCTGACCACAGGTATCTAGTGCCCTATGAGGTGCATATCCGTATGAGGTGGGCAAATGACACCCAAGGACCTATAGCAGACCTGTGCCTTTTGGCAGTATCAGCTGGGGGCAGATAGGATATCCTAGAACATCTTAAATGAAACTAGACAACTAGGTTGAGGCAATGGCATGGGTGGGAGGTGGGAAGAGAGGGGCTTTTTCATTGGAGCCTAGAAAGTTTCTCCAGAGTTGACACCACGGACTCCATGCAGTTGTCCAAACCAATGTGGTTTTTGCTATTAGAAATGGTCTTCTTTGCCTCTGCCCACCACTCCAGAGACAGACTGTGGTCGGTTGACCCTGGCTGGATGCCAGGTGCCCACCAAAGCTGCTCTATCACTCCCCCTCCTCAGCTGGACAGGGGAGATAAAATATAATGAAGGGCTCATGGATCAAGATAAGGACAGGGAGAGATCATTCACCAATTACCGTCACTCGACTTAGGGAAATTAACTTAATTTATTGCCAATCAAATCAGAGTAGGATAATGGGAAATAAAACCAAATCTTAAAACACCTTCCCCTGTACCCCTCCCTTCTTTCTGGGCTTAACTTTACTCCCGAATTCTCTACCTCCTCCCCCCACAGAGGCTCAGGGGGATGGGGAATGGGGGTTGGGGTCAGTTAATCACACATTGTCTCTGCCGCTCCTTCCTCCTCAGGGGGAGGACTCCTCACACTCTGCCCCTGCTCCAGTGTGGGGTCCCTCTCATGGGAGACAGTCCTCCACAAACTTCTCCAATGTGATACCTTCCCACGGGCTGTAGTTCTTCACAGACTGCTCCAGCGTGGGTCCCCCATGGGGTCACAAGTCCTGCCAGCAAACCTGCTCCAGCGTGGGGTCCTCTCTCCAGGGTCCACAGGTCCTGCCAGGAGCCTGCTCCAGCGCAGGCTTCCCGTGGGGTCACAGCCTCCTTTGGGCATCCACCTGCTCCGGCGTGGGGTCCTCCATGAGCTGCAGGTGGATATCTGCTCCACGGGCTGCAGGGGAACAGCCTGCCTCACCATGGTCTTCACCACGGGCTGCAGAGGAATCTCTGCTCCGGTGCCTAGAGCACCTCCTCCCCATCCTTCTTCACTGACCTTGGTGTCTGCAGAGTTGTTTCTCTCACATATTCTCACTCTTCTCTCTGGCTGCTGTTGCGTAGCAGTTTTTTCCCCTTCTTAAATATGTTATCCCAGAGGTGCTACCACCACCGCTGATGGGCTCAGCCTTAGCCAGTGGCGGGTGTGTCTTGGAGCTGGCTGGCATTGGCTCTATCGGACATGGGGGAAGCTTCTAGCAGCTTCTCACAGAAGCCACCCCTGTAGTCCCCCCCCACTACCAAAACCTTGCCACGCAAACCCAATACACAGACCTTTCATTGGCTCTGTGCTGTATTTGTTAGCCTCGTATGGATGTACCAGATACCCAAATATCACAAATTACACTTAGACCTTCATTCACTTCAACTAGAGACTAAACAACTAGTTCATATTGAGACAACTAAACTTTGCCAGAGCTGTTTTTCATTTAAACTGAATTAAAACCAGGGTCATATATTTTTTTCTTGGAAAGAAAGTGAGCTGTTGCAAAAAGCCTTCAGGAGAAAAAAAAGTTACAATGAAATGAAAAAATTCTTTCAACTTTTGGTTGCTATGAAGATCTTTCTGGCTCAGAAGCAATTAAGTGTTTGCATGCTGGTTCTGTGGAAATCTAGAATTATTGGAGACCTGTTTAACATCACATTTGTTTATCTGAATATTTTCACTCAGGACTGCCTCATTATGTCTTGTTATGCTCATGTTTCAGCTCTAAACTATCAGCATAAGGATCGATTATAACATTACATTTTCCTGTTAAAAAAGTAGTTCATGGATCAGTGACAGAGTGCTGAAACGGCAAAAATATTTTTTCCATAAAAATAACCTTTTCTGCAGCAGCTTTGCTGATGATAACTTCATTAAATTGTGGAAGATCTCACACTCCCCATAAATGTGCATATAGGTCTCCTGTGCCTGTGCTCTCTCGGAATATTTGCACTTACCAGAACCAAGCTATGAAAAAAGGCACTCTTTCTCCCTCATTAATCTAGACTTATTTTCAGAGAAAGACAGTGTACTCAGGTGGCTTGGTTTCTAAGTGACTACCTTGAAACACTGCAATCTATTCAAAAGCACCAACCAACTCTCTGAGAGTTAGGTCCTATTAAACATTTCATTTTGTGCAGCCCAAACTGGCTAAGTTAAATCTCATATTAAAGCTAAATGTAGCTTTATGTTAATGACATTTGTTGCAACTGGAGGTCTGCTCTAGACAACTAGAAATGCAGATATGCATTCCTTTTGTTTCCATTAGTCTGGTGCACATGTAGTTTCTTCTCTCAAATATGAAGACTACCATGTTCACACCAAACTTCAGACTCAGGCAGCCGACTCCTCCATGCCTCTCCCTCAGCGAGGAAGATGTCTTTGGATGCTTATGTTGTATAACTCTGTACCTTTCTTCTGCTTTTTGACTCTGCACCACATACAGCTGGTCAGTGGGTTGCAGTGACCACACCACAGCTCCTGCCAAGCAGGAGCAAGATTGGGGTACGGCCCTGCAGCCAGGGGTTGTTCCCTGATGGGGTCCTCAGAGGAGCTCCATGGACTGGCATGCTTCCCGCCTGCAGGTCGCTGATGTCCCATAAGCTGATCTACTGGAGGAGAGACAGGCCACTCTGCTGGCCTATGGAAAAGGGTAGGAAAAGAAGATAGTCGAGATCTGTGAACAAGAGGGCTAAAAGGTGCTCTTCCTCCACAAAATAAAAGCCTGGATAGATGAGTCTATCAGTAGGATTTAAAAATCAGCTCTGACAAGAGATGCCAATACAACATTTGTTTCTTCTGGTAGATTTTGCAATTCAGATTTAAGCTTGTGACACTCTAGTGTATGAGAAAGCTGTCAGAGGCATTTCAAGCATATTTTTCTCTTTCCTAGGCTGCATTAAGGTAACCTGGGTTTGTAACTTGAAGAATTGCAGTAGAACATTTTGTAGAATTCTGAAGTATTTCTTAAATACTTTCTGTAAGATACAACTTATGCTGCATACGTGGTGGTGGGCTAATGTTTATTAGTATTCACTTCATGTTACCTAATTTATTCATTGCTTCATCACCGCTGAGAAATATGCACCCCTCCAAGTGAGATGACTAAACTGTATACCTTACCATCATGCATTCTCTCTACATAAGATTCCACAAACAGTAAATGCATGGGAAATATGTTTCTCCCTCCAAGATTAATCTGTGCAGTCGGGGAGTCTAGGAGATATGACAAGACTGATGTATTGTATGGCAATTCATTTCAGTGAAATATTTCTACGTAACTGTTGATAGAGAACAAAGTTGGAATTTGCTGAAATGATTGTATATGGTATGCACTAACATCTCAACAGCAGGAACCTTTTAGCAGTACAGCAGCTCATTCCTAAAGGGTTCTTGTCTTAAGCCAAGATGCAGCAAAGTTGGCAGCTTGGCCTTATCCAAAGTGGTGCTAGACAAGATGCAGAACCACAGGGTTTGGACAGATGTACCACTGACAGATGGTGCTGAGATTAGTCATTATCAATCAGCTTCAACTTGCATTTATTCCTCTGGTTCAATGCCAGTCAGCGATGAGCCCTGACTGATAATGCCTTATTACTGGCTAATATTTACTAAGAGTTGCTGACTCCATAGAGGACAAAGTGGAGTCATAGACCCTGCTCACGGGAGAGTGCAGACATAACATACCAAGTTTGCTCATTATCACTAAGACTGATGCTTACAACTCCAGCATGAGCTCTGCCAGTGCCACTCTCTCCAGAGGGATCAAGGGTTGAATACAAGCAGAAAGACCAGCTGCCACATCTCTCAGAGATAGTTCCACCCAGTTAAGGCTGAAGTGTGCTTTTTGGGATAGCATGAGGAGCATAAGTAGGTGCTAACATGTAGAAATCCAAGACTGGCAATTATATGAGTACTATGTCCACTTTAAAAATGTTAAAGAAATGACATTTTATTTTAAATCTGTATTGGGTTTGAGTAGCAAGGTGACCCTGCTAAGGTCAACCCACCACAAAATCCTGAACAAAGAATTGAGGACTTAACTATGGCTGAAAATTGAAAAGAAAGCCTGTGTTTTCTTTTTTCAGAGGTAAAAAAGAGTACATATATAAGTACCTATATACATACACATATGCATGTAAGTATGTTGTATGGAGACAGAAATTTATAAGGTAGATGGGACTGTACATCCCTCCCTGCCTTTTCCCCCATTATACAATCTCATGATGTGGTGGTGACAAAGCAGGACTGGCTGCTCTACATCCTCTATGAGCACCCACAAGATTGTAATATAATACTAAACCCAACCCCCCACCCCAAATCTACAAGACTGTAATATAATACTAAATATTATTACACTAGACTCAGCCTTGATTTACTGAGACACAACTCCACTGAATCCCACACCAAGGCTGAACTCCCTCCCTTGACATTATGGAGATGATTGAAAAATTGATGCTAAAAATAAAGATAGTTGTCCTCACAGTCTGACTAGTATCTACAAATTATATTAAATTCCTCTAGAGAAAAAAAAAAAAAGAAAGAAATTATTTTATAAGCAGTAGACAACATATTGCATGTTCATTGTTGAGGTGTCACGGCAAAGTTGTCTAAAATCATCACTGCTGATATTGACTGGAAGAAAAATAAAGCTCTAATAGATTGCTGGTTTAACAGAACTGTCCTAGCATGTCTTTTATTTGGTAAGGATTAGAAGAAAATTACTGCGTAATGCCATATACCCAAGTCAGCACAGCAGTTAAAGGAGTCATTTTATCTACAGGATTAAGTCTCACAATAGAATAATCCATGATGGAAGTTACAGGAATGGAGCAAGAGAGCTAAAAAGGTGGTATTTTGCTTTTCTTTTTTCCCCCAATGGTTATAATAAGATGATCTAATGCTATGTTTCCATAAGCAGAGTTCTTTCCCGAAGCATTTCCCAGGTTCATTTCTTTTTATATTTAATGAATTTCAGGAAGTGAGGAAGGTTGGTGTTTTATGCTTAATGTGGTCCCTGAAGAGCAGAATACAGCCGTGAAGATATTCTGTGTATCTTATTTTATAGCTGCCAGAAATGCTTTTTCTTCTTGAACAAAACTCTCCAGCAATTTATGAATGCAGTTAAATGTTGAGACATTTCAGTGCAGCAGAAGTTTTACCTGTGCAACTGAGGTTATAGGGAATTTACAAACCTCAGGTATTCAACAGGAACCTCCCTCCAAAGCAGTGTTTGAGAACTGAATTGTCCCTTGCAGAGAGCTAGGATTTCATCACAAACACACCCCCAAACTGGTTTAATACCAATACTGTCCAGCGTAGGGAGGTGAAGCCCAGCGAGGAAGCCTACCTGATGGGAAAGACCACCGCTCAGCTGCACCTCCCCTGAGGCAATAGTCAAGAGCCAAGTAACTTCTGAGTCGGGACATTTCTCTGCAAGGTAGGAAGCATAGATGGATTCAGAAACCCTGTAGATAATTCCTGACAATTCCATAGGTACTTTTCAGGGCTAATGTCATCTAAATTAAAAAAAAAMCACAACACTTTAAAAATAAGGACCTTGACCTCCTCAGAATTGATTCTTCAATGGAATATAGCAAATCTGAGCAATTAGTGGGTCAGAAAACTACATCTAATTTCACAGTGGAAAATGCAGAGAAGGAAGGTAACATCATTTAACTTTTCTTTTATCATAGACAGGCTTTCAAATAAATATTAACTATAATGAGCTAGTAGAAAAGAAGAAGATTTGAAACACTTTAATTCACTGAGGTTCATGAGAAAGTAATCTGAAATACCTTATGTGTTATCAACTATTTTACGTGCAAAATATTAGATTGGGTAATATTGTACTTAATAGCTGAAACACAAGCTCAGCTGACAACTGACACAGTTATTTTGGGGAAAAGACATATTTACCAAAACAGTTTTCCTGATCTTTTTAAAAATCCCACAAAATCTAGCGCAATTTGGAAAAAAAGAAAAACTGAATCAATTCCAGACAAACGTACCTGAAAAAAGATTCATACCTTAAATAATAGAGGTCTGAACTTGCAGCACTGACATAGATAAATAGGTTGCCTAATAGGTTGTTTACTGTGCTATTGGACCTGGAGCATGATAAAGTAAGCAGAAAAGGGACTGTATAAGCTTTATCTCCATAACAACCAAGAAAAGAACGATTACAAAAGAGCACGGAAAAGCTACCTTCACAAAACAGGCTTTAACCTTAGAGCAATGGGAGCAGCTCAGCACAGTACTGCTGATGTCTAAATAAGAAAAGACACAGTCTTTGCTCAAAACTATTGCATCTCGCACCAAGTTGGATGCTCCAGTTGGAATAATAGAATTGTAAAGCTACCTAATACAGCAGTCATATGGAACAATAAATTCTTTTAAATGAATTGAATTATGATCTGTATGTTACAGAGGAAGCAAAGATAGCATTGCATTAAAGTGACTTTCAGAATATACCTGTATATCGGGTATAATCATTCACATAATACTTTCATTTAGCATGTTTCAGGGTATTAAGCCATTTTAAAATTACCTAGTTTTTCTTTTTTTTTCCACAAGTTTGATAATTCAGAAAGCTCTTCACTGTAGTTGACCTAGCTGGGTGAGTTCTCTAAGGTTTTACAAGAAAGACAGCATTCAAAAACAGTCTTCACAGAAACCTCCCAGCTGAATCAAAAAGGGGACAAATGTTTGAAACGAAGAAGTCATTGGGAAGGTAGACTCACTTGCAACCTGAACCTGTTCCTACTCAAAACGTTGGCAAAACTCCTGCTGGCTTTAATGAGCATGGGGTCAAGACCTTGGGTTTTCTCTTTAGATTAGGAATAGAGCTCCTTGATGTTAAACTACTTTTAGGGGAAAACTGCAGCTTTAATGTACAGGCTTTCAGTAACGCAATATCTAGAAGAGCCTTACTTTGGCCAAAACTCCTGGGGGCATTTTTCTTCCCCCCAGGCACAATAATTTGTCAATGGAAATAGTTCAGGCATGCTGCAGGTATATGTAGCCATGCAGAATGGGCACAGCTACCCTGGCTGCCATTAGCAATTGTAGTTAGCTCTTCTCTTCTCTCACAACCCACAAACTCTTTGCATGATCTCTCTCACACAGTGTCATCCCAGTGGGTTAGAGGGAAAATAAGAATTACATTTCCTTGAAGAATTTAAAAGCTCTTTTAACTGAGACTACTTTTACATGGAAAAAAAACCCCAAACTGAAAATGGCTATTTGGCTTGGATATTTTTCCTAGGCTGCTTAATGCTTGTGGAGAGCGGAAAGATAAAGGGACTTTTTTCCTGGCAAATAAGAGTTCCAGTAAACAAGAATTCATGGCACAGTTTTTCATACAAACATAAATCAGTTTGGAGAGAAAAGGCCATTTTCAATAGTAACGCTCTTTATTAAAAATAATTTCAGTGGCTCTAGAGAGCAAGCCTGACCCATGCAGCAGTTCCCCTCTCCCTGCCCTTCCTACCTTGGACCCTCCAGCCTGCGATAAGGAGCAGCCCTTGTGCCTATGGCAGCCACAGCACAACAAAGAAGGACAGGATGCTTGCCTCAGTTTCCTTACTCATGTGCAGTGCCTTTCTGCTGAACAGAAAAATCTTGCCTGCACTGAGCTCATTTGCCCCAATATTGAGACATTAACCTACCTACATGAAGAGCTTTCACAAAGACTTCCAATCCAAATATCAATTAAATTTTTTCTAAGCAGACATTCTACGGGTATGTGTACAAAGCAAATAAACTGAGAGTGGATACAACTACAACTGCTACAATTAGCAAATATGTATGTAAGATTTATTCAAGCACTAGTCATTCAAGACATTATTTGTTCTTCTTTTCCTTGCTGCCATATGTCTCAATCAAGTCATAATTCCATTACTACCTGTGCCAAAATATTTGAATTGCAAAATTCTTTCTCCAAAACAATGTATAAGAAATACAGTGGTAAAAGACCTGCCAAAGTTGATGTTTCATATTTATCATATCAGTATTACTTTTACCCTGGAACATGTAACTTCAAAGGTAAGAAAGAAGTAAACAATTTTTAGTCATTTTGCTTTTTTTATTTTGTAATTTTAATGCTCTGCTCTACTGAGTACATGAAGGCAGTGATATTAATCAGAGGAAAATGAGAAACTAATGTTTAGCAGATGCAGGTGTAAAGCTGCATAGGTATGACTCTGCAGCAAGACTAGCCTATTCAGGTATAAATACTGAAATCCTAGCTACCAAATTTACCAAATTAACTCTGCAGCAGGAATACTGGAAGTGGCTGAAATATGGAAGAAGGGCTCCATATGTAAAATCTTCCATCACCAATTCTAACAGCTTTCAAATGATATAGTCACAAATCAGTTTTGCATAAACTTGTTCTGAGGTACTCCTACTGAATAGCTGAGTGGGAAAATATCATACTAGCACTAACAGAGCTTGTTATTCAGATCATATTGATAGCTTTCCATTTGGTAGTATTTGAGAAACATTGAAGATTTATACCAAACCTTACAAGCATGTATAGCATCTGATTATAAGGTGTCACATCCATTAGGATGGTTCTTTTGGAAGATTGGAACCCCTTCCGGGACTGGTACATACACATTCATCCTGCATACCATTCATAAGCAATTTTCATGAAAGCAATTGTTTCTTTGCAGACTAGTGTGCAAATCCTACTTATAAAGCTTACAAAAGGTTAATGGTGAAGAAATAGTTTAAGATATAACCAATATCTGGTAGATGACCTCATTTGCTTTCACAGGAGGGTTCTTATCTTTTCTTAGAGGAGAAGAAAAATATGAAAAATGAACATCATATACCTAGACAGATACACATACAAAGTATGTTAATATTTTATTCAGCTGTGACCTAACAAAAGGGTACACTTGCTGATAGATTTTTAGCAACATATTAGTTATGTCAATGCTCTTGTGACTATTCTGATGACACCAAGAGAAAGCCTCCTATTAGTACCGCCCTGTAATCAGCCAAAGTCAAACCACAAGGGGGAAAAACATAAAGCGAAGGACTAGCTTAATAAATTCAGGGAACTTCTAAGACTTTTGATTATGTTTGGGGTTTTTTTTTTGGTAAACAATTATATTTGAACTGCCAGATATGATGCTAAGACAGTGTTGCAGCTGTTCTTGTTAGGTAACTAGGTACAGTCATGATGGGAGCATTCTGAGACAGCCACCAACATCAAACAGTAATTTATTTATGTGCTACTAATAGGCAATCTATCTGTTAACAACTGAGTGATGCATTAATCAAACATATTAGTCAGGCCTGATGCCATGATTTTGGCTCTGGTGACTGTAGATTTTGATGTTTTCTTAGTCTCTGAGGTCAAGACGTTTGATAAGGGGAGCGAGAACAGAAGTTGGTCTCTTCTTTCTTCCTTAAGCTCTATTGCAAATCACTGACATTTCTATATACTTTTCCTGTGGTTCAAGACCATTTAGGTCCAAAGGGTTGCTTCCTCGTTCCACATGTAGAACTACTCTGTTCTAGCTTATTCAGGTGGGCATGACTTGCCAGGTGCCGGACCATTCAAGCCTCTTCAGATGTGTGTTACCTGCTTGCAGAGGGGATGCCAGACATTTAGTACACTTCAGTGTGTTAAAAAAGAGAAAAGATTAAGAGGTCCATATCTGAATTCTTGATCTCAATTGTATCTTCATGTGGATTGCAAATATATTGGAAAAAAAAACCCATGTTTTAATATCCTATAATTTAATCTACTATAATTTTACTGGCCTCAGTAAAATTACTTGAAATTCATGTTGTACATATTGCACTGTTGACTGTACTCCTCCATGACTTGCTATGTTCAGTACTGCCCAAATTCATAACAAAACTGATTCTTCCTTCATGAATCTGCAATCTAAATTATACTCCATGCTCTTGACAAGATTTTGGTGATCAATATCAGCAGGACAGCATTGTTTCAGAAGCATTTCCGAAACCCCGCTTGAACCTGGCTCAGCTATGAGCAATATTAGTTTGGCCAATTTACATATGGCATTAAAAACTCAGAGCAGGAAGGTTTCGCAAAGCTAAAGCAGCTCAGTTCACATCCTGAAGAGCTCTGCGAAGGGAAGTACCTTTCCTCAGGCAATCAGGGTTTGAACAACTTGGTGACTAGCCTGCACATGACAGGAATTCCACACTGTCTGCAGATAGCTCGTTATTGCCTGTAAACTTACTGCCTCATCCATACCTCTTTATATAAAAAGATTTAAGATCCTTTTGAAGGTAAGCGAGCACAAACAGGCTCAAAAGATTAAATACCAGAGGAAGTTTTTTCCAAGGCACAAAGAAAAGTTAAATACTTATCTCTATGCATGTTTGTCTTTAATGAATCTTGCTGTGAACCAGTGCAATGACATTTACAGCAGCGTAATCGTGACACAGTGCTAGCTCATGGCAGCCTGATTTTTGGTGATGAAATTCAAGTAACACGATAGGGGCAGACAGATGGAGAAATGGCAGCTCCTTTCACAACATCGCAGCTCTGGGAAGTCATTCCTGCCTGTACATACTTCTGGGGTGGCTGCATGAAAATAACACCATTGGAATACTACTGGCATGCTGTAATCATGCCATAGTGTAATATTGGATCTGCCAGAAATACCACAGACTGATCTTGTCTCCTGACAGTCAGGAGAGTGAATTCCACAGCGTTTCTAGTGCTGAGCTGCATATTCAGTCAATTCACAGTTCAATACAAGAACGAGGCAAAGTCACACAGTGATGAGCAGCAACAAATAACACCCTGTTCCCCTCCAGTCTAGGCGGGGAGGCACTTTGCTTTTCCCAGGCAGCCAGCACTGCCTTCTCTGCTGTTTTAACCTACCCATTCACACCTCCTTTTTCTTTTCTTTCTCTTTGCTAAAAGAATCACATTAAGTCTTCCTCTCTCTCTGAGAATACAAACATTCATAATGCCCCCTTATTCTGGGTTGAAAGCCTATATACGTACCAACAACTGGAGCCCTTGGTCTCATTCTCATGACCTGTGCATGGTTTCCATGCAGTCTGGGGACACCTGCACTTTCAGGCTCTTAAAATACCCACATACCTCTTCAGGATTCAGTCAGGTTACAATATTTATGCTCTCTGATGGTCCTTTTCTGGAGAACTCATGCTCTGCCCTCTTCCCCAGGAGGAGCAATTGGATGTGGACACAGGGCCACTGCACTGTCTGCTGCTCGTGTTGCACAGGCTGCGCTACTTCAGCATAAACTGTGCCAGAATAGTATATTTTTAACACTGTTTTGTAATTTAAACAGCAGCTTTCCCTTTCAATTTATTTGTTTTCTTAATTTCTTATTATGTTTGTCCAGAAATACTTTTGCCCTGCTGTTCATCTGTGCTACCACTGCACTGTCCTGGGCATAGCCAATAAACCTGTCAGCATAATATCTAGATACTGGTAAGGTAAATCTATCTGTAAAGAAATAAAAGATTGTTGGCAATGAAATCGCTGTCTGCAAGAAAATTCTATGAAGTAAAGTCTGTTTGGGCAACAGGATTCCTGGTATCTCAACCTTTGCTTTACTAAATCTGGAGAGACAGGAGGAGAGGAGTGGAATCGGTACATATCATAGCGAGCAATGTACCTGCTAAGGAAGGATTAACTTGCTCCAAGGGGAAAGAGGTCAAAGGAGACTGAGATGCCTTCAGAGGGCTTGATCATCAGGAAATGTTTAGCAATCTCCTAACTCCTCACCCATAAAGGGCTAGTTATTTTTTGAACCTTAAGTCACTAGACAACACTAATTCATGCCCAATTCTAATATTTTTTTAAAATATAACTATTCACATATTTGTACATTTAAGTATAATGTTTAAAGACCAGAATTTAGAGAAATACAAAGCTTCCAGAGCCATTTAATATGTGGCTTTATTAATTAGCAGCATTATCTCCATTCTGCTTGTCATGTGGTTTTGTACATTATAGTAATAGCAAGACAAGATTAGAGAAAGTAGTCACCACAACGTAAGATACATCTAGATTAATATTTTAGACTGGAACAGTAGTTCAGTTTTGAAGCTTAGGCAGGCCTCATCACACCATTTCCCACACACTGATCTGGACTGCAGAGCAATACCTCTGAGCAAAGTCAATGGACAGTCATATTGCCTGCTTAGAATATCTCCAGTACACAGGCAGTGAAAAGCCACAAAAAGAAAGATAGACAGATGGCAGTGTTCGGCTCTACAAGGCTTTTTGTAGATCTTGAGATGTTCAGCAGTTTCCCAAAATTTCGGTATCCAGAGCTATGTTATTACCTGAGAGTCTCTGGTTTCATTAGAAAAACATAAACTTTTAGTTTTCAGGAGTTCAGAGAAAAACTTAACAATTTTAACTGTCGTGACTTTAAAATTAATCTCATTATTTGGCAACTTTCCCTTTGATTTTTCAGTGCTTTAAGATAGCATCTTCTAATTATTTTCTCTAGTGATGGTGACCCAGAATAATCTGTGCCGAGCATGATTTTGAGAGAAAATAGAACTGACACCAATAATAAGCAACTGTTTATATGTCTATGCCTATATTTATATAGATATATATGTTTTATATATATGTATAGTATGCAAAATGTGGCAGCATGCACAAAATAGCTTGCTGCTGCTAAGCTAGTTATTCTAGCCTTCTTTCAACACTATTACTATTTAGTGAGAAATTAGCAACATTTAAAATGCTTGCAGAAATTGTGTGTTCTAAATTCAAACTAAAACATCCAGTTTTACCCCCAAATGAAACTGAACTGTGCAGAGCATTCTAGCACTGTTTATTTGACTTTTATTCTCTGAAATACGACCTTTTGATTGCTCATTTATTAATAATCTTGTGCATATGATGAGAAGTTCAGAGGTTCTCAGCTTTCATCTGAAAAACTAAACCCATTAGAACCAGAATTAATATGTGAATGGGAAAAGAGCTTGCTCGTTCTCTGTCTTTCTCTTTTGTACGTGCATGCATCATATGAATCCCATACATTACCTATTAACCCACCCAGAAGATTCTGAATTGTCAGACTGAAATGATTTGTAGAGTACAGGCTACTGATGATTAGTTATACTCATATTGATCGACACTTTGCTTGAAAATAGAAGCAAGCTTGTATGCTTTACTTATATTATCTTCTTGACATGGACTAACTGATCTGAATTTCAGAACATTAACATAACCTCATTATAATAAAACATGATATTTTAAATACAATGGGAAACACAACCTAAGGGGGGGGGGGGGGAATTCTTTCTTAATTGAGTAGCTCACATAGGAGTCAGATGTTGCTTTATTTATTTTAATAGAAACTCAGTTTGGCTTTGAATACAAAAGAGAATCTATGGTGAACATTCTCCATAAGTCATACATGTTTTTGATGAAATAAAACGCTTTTATAGTTTGAATGACTATGTGCTTTTCTTTTTACAAGCCTGTTTGTATAAAAATAATATATCATACTTTCCCCAAATCCAAGATGGGCCAAACTGGAGTCACGTGGGCCTCAGGCAATGGGAGGCCTCAATACAACTGCTGTCTTTTCTTTCCAGGAGACAAGGAATTACTGATATGGCATTGCACAGGGGCCCAGTGTCCAAATGGTCCAGTACGTAGTCCTGAGCTACTCTGCGCATTTAGGGAAAGGCGCAAATACATTGCACCTCCTCTGAATTCATCCAGCCCAGGAGCCGTGGATGCTGAATTAATGCAGCCCACAAGGGGCAGGGAGATGTCAAAGCATGCAACCTGACTCTACGGTTGCAGAAAATTGGTCTGAGATGGTCACATAAACTCTCAGATTTCATCTAAAAAGATTATGTTTATCTATRCTGTCATCTGTGATGAAGATACCATCAAAGGAGACCAGATCCAGTATTGACAAGTGTGACTGTGAGCACCCTGAGACTGTGGCATCCCCTGCTCCCGCTAGCACTGTTGTGCTCACTCTGCACCACAGAGAAAGAAAAAGCACAGAAAGATCTCATCTTAGGAAAATTTTCGTGCTGGGTGATGCCTGTGTCCAATTAGTTTTTCTGGGAAATGATGCAGTCATTTCTAATAGTGAGAGCAGATGCAATATACAGCTTTACCTACATGAAGCCTGGCAGCCTTACTGTAAACCTCTCCTGACCTCACGCTTCCGAGGTGGAACCTGACATCAGCCAGAAGAGTTAATTCATACCCCTCACATGAAATTTTATCAAACCTGTGAAAACTTACTCAGATTCAGCCAAGTGATAAATCTCTGGAAAATCTCCAGACCAAGGACTTTTTTGCTCAATTTCCCATCTCTGACAGTGACCAATAGCTTGAGGAGAAGTACCAGAAAAGGCTAAGTATGTGGTACTCCTTCCTTGGCATGTTTCTAAGCCTTGGCCAGGACATTGAGGTTATCCTTAGAAAGTGATCTTGATCCACTCTTGATTTTTGAAAAGCAATTGCATATGTTTTGGGTGTTCACTTAAGGTCTCACAAAGATCAGTTGAACAAAAAAGAAGAAGAAAGGAATACTTCTTTTTTTTTACAAAATTTGAAGGGGTTGAAGGAGCTAAAGCACAATCTAGACATATAACAAAAAGGGGGTGGGGGGGAGGGGAATACAAGGAAAAAGATAAAATATCATTTTCCCATAGGATCACTTATCACATAATTAACGACCATATCATCATATGCTTTCACAGGTAACAAATAAAATTTCTACATACAAATTATTAGCAGCCATTTTCCAATTATCAGGTGTTTTGCAATGTAACCAAAATAGTGTACCTTAATCAGGAAACTTGGTTACTGACCAGAAGTTAATACACAAAACATGAAATGGTACACAGAATAAAGACATTTACAGGTTTAAGACAATAGGTTTTTCTTTAGTAATTTATAATGATTGTATAATTAAAAAAACATTTTGGAAGAAGATTTAATACCAATTTGATATGCAGTCCTGATTCCAGTTTATTAATACACCTGCAGTTCTGAAATGGAAAAAAAAAATTTATTTTTAATCAAATAAAGAGTGAAAAATCAGACTTTTTTTCTCTAAATCTTTATTAAGGTCCTGTCATGATAAAAGAGGATATAAGACAACATCTCTGCTGTTTTTCTCCAAACCCCAGATAAGGATTTGATCCATGTTCTGTACAAGAGCATACAATGACAACATACATATAACAGCTGTATGGAACAAATTGTGATAAAAAGGTAGAGATAATTCTATAGTTCCATCCTGGTGATGTTTTTTCTCCTCTTGTGAATATAACGGCAATGAATGTTGTCTTTTAATGATTTGATAACACATATGGATCACCTTTTTAATGCAGAGAAAAGAAATGCCTCCTTCATGTACAAAGGTCAATTATGCCTTGAAGGCTTGTAGAAATCAATGTAACAGTGATAATGAAAGGTTACAATTTAGATGAAGCCTAGCTATATAATAAGTTAAAATCCAATAATGAAAACTTGAGAAGTGCTCAAGATAAACCCAACAGTTATAACCCTAACTAATAAAAAAGTCCTTCCAAGTAGCTTCTTCAACATTAACAAAATTAATATAAATTTTGTGTTTGAGATAAATACTTAAGTCTGCTCAGAAAGATAACCAAATTACAAAGTTATTAAAAGGCCATCTGAGCCTCATACCCATGCATGAACACATATTTTAACTGGAACTAAAAGTGGTCACCTGATCTCATTTTCAGTAAATAAGTTGAAAGTCATTTTCCTGGTTAAAGTGGTGCCCACTAACGTTACTACAGATAAGGGTCTGTCAGCATTTTCATTATGCAGTCCTATTTTTAGAGGTGTAATGCAAGTTGGCTGTCAAATCCAGTTCATCATTGAAATAAGAAATACAGTGACTCAGATCAGTGAATGTGCCTTAACGCAAGAAAAGAAAAGAAATCTTGTGTTTAACAGTATTTAGGTTAAGACATGCAAACTAAATGTTTTTAAAGCAAAGGTTAACTACAGAGCAAACATTTAAACTCAAATAAGTTTACAGGACCCTGGGGTCAAGTTATGCCCTAATTTAATAACAACTACATTTTATGGCAGTTCTCATTTAGTAAAGATCCTAATTGTGTAGGTAACTTAAATGTATGAATATTCCTTGCATGCTTAAGGCAGTCATACATATAAAGAATTTATTGGATCAGAGAAGGAACCTCAAAGGCACTTTGGAGTGCAGGTACCAAGGATGAGAAAAAGATCCTCAAAGCTATAATAAGGAGCTACCTATACTTAAGAAGTGAGATGCTTGGCTACAGTGTCTGACTGACTCTCTCCACGTCTTCCTCCAGCTGGGATCCTGTGCAGCTGACTCTTCGTCTTTGCAAATGTGTCCACAAAAGACAGCAAGACATAGTCCTTTGAGCAGTGAGCCAGCTTGCACGTTTTCTTGGGAGTGGGTTTCAAACCTTCTCCCTGAATCAAAGCAAAGATAAAAGATCAAGTCTTTCTATTTAGCACTGCTCCACGTCATACAATGGCAATATGTTCATGGGGCTATTGTCAGAGCTAAATAAATATTGTCAGAGAAGGGAAGTGAGAGAGGCTCCGTGGCTTTCCTAGGTATGAATCAGAACACTACAACCAAATCTCCTTATAATGCTTCATTCAAGTGCCTTTTTCCATGTACAAAGAGACTTTGCAAGCACATTATGCACCAGGTCAAGTATAAAATGGTTATTTATTGGTCAATATACACAAAAAGTATCTAAGATTAATGAGCTCACCACCCTGATAACGTGTCTTTGCTGACTAGGTAGGCATCAGTCAGATGGGGAATATCTGACTTCCACTGATCTACCTTCCAAATCCAGGGTTTTTTTCCTTCAGAATTATTTATCGTTCCAAGTTGGGGTTTCTCCTCCTAAACCCTCGAGCTGCTAATGAGCCCAGTCTCAACAATCTGACATCTCTCTGCAGTTTTGCCTTTTTGTCTTGCATAGCATGATGCCATGACCTTTCTTACTCCTCTTTCTCACTTCGCAATTCCCTCAGAAGTCTGAGCCAAGGTTGCACATATGGACCGTATAAGAGCTGGACCTTGGATTCTTGGTCATAGTTAGCTGAATCCCAGGGTAATGATAAGGTGTCCTGGTTACAGTCCCCTCAGGGCTGTGGGATAACCAAATTCACATTCCTCACTGATTAATATTATTAAAGTGGAAGAGCTACAGTAAAAGAGAATGAGAAAGTACCGTCCTGGAATAACTAGTAACTGATGGCTTATTTATTATGCATCCTCTTGGAATAGAAAAGCTAACAATCTTAGAGCAAAATTAAGATGACTAAGGATGTGAAACACCATGCTGTGACTCTGAGATATCCCTTGCTTTTTCTTCTCAACTAGGCACTTTCAGCATTAGTCTGAGGGACTGCAGCACAGTCAGAACTAGTTAACATGGAGAAGAGTCTCTGGTAGTGTGTATGTACCTGCCCACAAACAAGATTCAGGCACCGGCAGAGTAAGGCAACACAGCAGTAGTTCTGCAGGCATCAGAAACACAGTTCTTTGAACAAAATGCATTAAAGGTCCTGGGACCTGGAAGGACACTGAAGCCTGAAAGTTTCTAGTTTAGCACCCTGAATTAATTACATAAAAGATATCTAGCACCATAACTCTTTTTCTTTTGTACATGCTTAGACCTACACATATGTTAATCCATTAATTATACTGAGAATGGCTGACAGAGTTCATTTGGTAGAAGACCTTGTTTTCCATTTCCTTGCCAGGCAATGAAAGGTTTTGTTTCAAAAAGATAAGGAAAGCTTTGGGCATGTTCAGAAACTTAACTATAGTTCCTGGGACACAATAAAATGAAAATTATAGTGCCTGTGGAGGCAGAGAGGTGACTGTAGTGGAGCAAGGATTACAGTCAGAAACATAAACATACAAAGCCCATCTTAAACTCCTCCTTAGATACCTATCACCTGCTCCTTTAGTCCTTTATCTAGAGTACTCAAGAGATAAAATCAGGGCAGTGGATATAAATGAGCCTTTCATTTTCAGCATTCATGTTACATTCTGCGGTAATGATTTAGATCCAAATTCTATTTAGAGCTAGGGAAAATATCTTCTATAAAGAAGTCATTGTAAATTTTGGCAATTTTTGCATCACTTATTCACAGTCCTGTATTAAACCAGCTCTATAAATGGCTAAACAATATCATATGAATAGCATCCATTGCAGATTTTTGCTTTTTTTTTTTCAATGAATAATTATCTATCTTGACATTTTCTAGTTGCTCAGACAGCCCTTATTCTCAGACATATAAATACACCACTAGTAATACTACATCTGGAATATGTTGAAAGTCCAATTCATAAGTATCCAAAACTACATTTTCAAGCAATACATAGACATTACAGCATGCAACGCCTATTAAGTTTCCTAAGAACTGAGCTGCTAAATCCACATTCCTGTATGATCTCTCAGAGTATAGAAGAGAGAGGCATCCTTTGTATTGAATCCAGTGTTCATCTTCATTCTCGCTCTTTTTCATGGTGGATGTCAGTAATTCCCCTCAGCTCCCTAGCTCACAGACTAGCTTGAATAGCTTGTGTTTAATGCCATCACCACATAAAGTCCTCATAAATCCTCCTACTGGACTAGGTAGCTCTGAAATGTGCTGCAGGCTGTATTACATTCCCCGTTTTGAAAATTTAGGGGCAAATACTTAAAGAATGCTGTGATTAAGTTGGGTGTTTTGACTACCAATAAGCTGGAGCACATAGGTGACATGATTTATAGGACTTTGAGGAGCACTGAGACTGAACTGGATATTTCTAAAGTGAAAAGAGATATGTTGTAACATCAGCTGGTTCTTCATTTGCTAGGAGAAAAATCCAGCTCCTGGAAGCATCGTTCCTTTACAGGCTTATTGGTACTTGGCATAATAATTAGAACTAGCACATATCTAAAAACAGGTGGTAACACTGAGTTTCCTTAATCACAAAACTGTTAATGATTAAGGAATGGTGTTATTTTTCACAAGTACTTAGGGTAACAGCCTTTGCAGGATTTCCTGTGCCTACTCTATGTGTGGAAGAGCACTGGTAAGTCCTTGGTGGCTGCTGCTGAAGGAGCCGTCAGTGAGTGGAGCACAGTGGTGAGGGTCCATGAGCTTCCTTTCCCTAGAGCAAGCTGATCGGCAGCTCTCATTTTCCAGTGTCTTTCCTCCAGCATTTGCTGCATCGTGTCCTGCCTTCCCCTTCCAGTTAGAGGAGGAACCCAAGCCTGACCTAACCTTGGCTCATCATCTTTTAGACTGCAAAATTTGGTTTTGCTCGCTGTCCTGGTAAGTTTTCAAAAGGTTCGACTTAGAGGAGCCTTAAAATAGAAGGGCATCAGGCCTGACACATTTTTAGATGTATAACTAAACAGTGTTGTATTCAGCAGAGAGAGGTTATTTTTACTGGATCCATAGATTGATATCTATGGGAATTCTGCACCTAGGAGGTGAAATTCTTGTCTTAGCAGAGATACAGAATAAAGGATGTGAGCTGTTTATGCCAGATCTTGCTGTTGGTGTTGCTTATCTTTTTAGATATGTTTGCAAGCACCTGCAGACAGGTGAATTTCAATCAAAGCTAGCTTATGATCAGGTTCTAAAAATAATAGATGCAGTCACTCATTGCAGATCTGCAGTAGATGCTGTAGCTTGGTATTTTAATGAGCATGTTCCACATAAACATAARTGAGGTGTAAACCCTACTGTGCTTAATTAGAATCAGAACACTGACGTGAGCTCACAAAACTGAAACAGGGATGGAAGCAGACACTTATGGAGTAAACTTGAATACAACCTTTTTACCTTTTTTATTTGTCTTTAAAATTTCCTGCATAAAAGCATTATAATTTAATCTACACAAGGACTTTAAGTTGTATATAATTTATGAGGGATAAGAAAATTTCCTTTTCAACTGTTCCAGACTATTGGATCTGACCACATTTGAGAAACATTTGATTTCTTGCATTAAGCAACAGATATTCCGAAACCATTTGAATGAGTACGTATTCGACCACTTTTTAATAAGAGCTAATCTTTGCCAGGATCTGCACCTACTCATTGACCACAGCTTCCTGCAGGGTTTGGAGGTCAAAGCGGAGCTGTGGGGAGCCATGGGGACACGGCTTCGCGCAGCCCCAGGGCCAGGCGCCCCGCAGCAGCCAGGGCTGAGCGGCAGGGCAGGGCGGGGCAGGGCAGGGCAGGGCGGGGCAGGGCGGGGGGGGGCGGGGCAGGGCGGGGCAGGGCAGGGCAGGGCAGGAGCTCCGCCAGGAGCCGCAGCCTCGGGTCAGCAGGGAGGTCAGGGTGAGTCTGGGGCCAGGGATCTGGGTCAGCCTCTGTCCAGGGTACAGCCAGGTAAACTCCTGGAAGGGGAGGATGTTCGGTTCCCTTGCAATATTAATCATCTGACTCGAGGACTTGAATTAAAAAGATCTTTTGTCCTGTTGATTAAACTTGGTTAAAGCTGGTTGGTTAGAAGTCATATTAAAGAAAAAAACTACAGTGATGATTTTTCAGAACTTAAATACTGCGTAAGAAGAGACATTCTTTTTTCAAAATATTTGTATACCTCATTTATATTCACATTAAAAGTACTATTTTAAAAATATTTTTTAAAAGTATTCTTCACTCTTTTATAATCATTATGAGTGGTGATTTGTGTCCTCACAGAGGAAACTGCCCCTTTCCTGACACTTTCTGTCCATTGGGTTGGCTTTCAGATGTAAAAACAAATCCTCCCCTTCGGGACAAACAGCAGCCAACAGCTGTGTTTCACAGAGCCCTGACTGGTCAGATGCAGCTGGTCTTCATTTTCCTGTCAAAAATACTGTCTTTATATCAATTTCATAACAAACCTGAAATGTCTGTCAACCTCAGAAACAGGGCTACGAAATTCCTAAAATGTAAGGGAGTGTATTTTCGGTACAGCTGCCACCAGTTTAAAAGCTAAGGTTCCCCCCCTGGCTGGCTAAAGCCTGACTCCGCATAGAACACCTTGGAGTATGCAAAGCACATTGAAATAAGCTTGTGACTGGAATGCTAAAACATCCTGGGGGATCTGTTCTCTCCCTCTGTGGGATCCATGGCTCAGCACTCTTCATGCCTGTGACAGCAGCCTACTGGTAAGAGCCACCGCTTTTTTTCTGAAACCCTCTAATTACCAGTTTTGAATTCTAGCATAGTCCTCAGTCCCTCAAACAAAATTATCCCCCACCGACTTACAGTGGAAACTTGAAATCCTGTGTGATTTTGTGTATTTGATGCAAATATATCTTTGATTGTCCTAGTTTTGTGATTCTCAAGGTGTGGAATAAGTAATTTTCAAGAGGAAAAATGAGGAGGAAAATGTGGCAAGTAGGAAGCCTGGGTCATTTCTTACAGGTTCAGACTATCCCTGCTCCAAAATCTTACAGTGCAATGATAAGAAGTTAAATCATCACAAATGGTCATTCAAGCAAGTGTTGTCCAGGACTCAAATGCTTGAAATTTGGAGTTCCAGAATGAGTTAATTCAATTTGTCTTAATAAAGATCTTAGCGAAGTAAGCAGTTTTTAATATTATGTCACGGTAAGGCTTTTGCATGTCACTATGGAGCCAGAAAGGGATGTTAAGAGATAGTTGATCCTGTCCACAGCACAGGACCAGCTGCAGCTATGGAATTCAGCTCACTGGCAGAGTGGGAACTGAGGTTACACCGACGCTATTGCACTGAGCAGTGCCAGCGCCCACTCCACCGAGCTGGCACAGCAGATTCGGGAACGGCTGCGCCTGCGCCAGCCCGCACTCCCCCAGAGAGTTCCTGGCACGGTTTGGGAGTCCCAGCATGCCAGGGACTGACCACAGCAGACACACTGCAGGTAGAAAATTAATATTTTAAATTCTGTTGATAGGCCAATGACAATGCTGCAATTTTAGAAAACTGAAAAAAAACCCCACCAAGCAAATCCCTTCTTATTCTGCCACCATTATTAACACAATTTAACTATATAAACTAACTCATGGACTTATGAACAGAAATAAATGTCTTTTCATGGTTAAAAAAACATCCTTCTTTTAATTATCAAAGTAAGACACCTTCAGAAGTTCACAACTGTTGGAAAGTAAATAGCTCAGTAAATAATAGAATTAAAATATCTTCTGTTTTTTTCTTGTTAATTATTCCATGGCTTACAAGTCAATTCAATTTAAACAGTGTCAAATTTTGTTTAGGCTCAACTGATTTATAGCATATTTTGTGACCTCACTTTATCAGAAAACCACTTTGCAAAGAAGGGCAATTTTGCTTTAAAAAGCACTAGAATTATCTAATAAAGCTCAGTATCAGAAAAGTATTATTGAATCAAACTCTCATGTCAGGCACAGCCTATCTTTTCCTCTAGGAAAACATAATTCACTTATTAGTTCTGTGGGTTTATATAACATGAAGATATAGGGGTAAAACTTGTATTTGATAGCAAAAACATCATACCACCTGCCCAGTACTTAATTTACAGAGACGGAAATTTTTAAAAGCAAGTATAGATTTGTATTGCATTATTTTCAGTAATGCCAAGAATTGCTGGTCACACAGCATTTTTTAATAATCAGGTTGTTTGCAGCATTGATTTGGCAGATTAACATTTGTCACTTAAAAATACGCTGGTCATAAACTGTGTGGGGTGATACACGACACACAATTTAGGAAAAAAAAAGTAAAATATGCCATTCAAATTTTTTGCCTAGTTTCTGATGTTGACTGCTCTTGATATATTTGAAAAGAAACCCATCACCTGTGCTCCTGAAAATTCATTTCTAAAGCAGGTGAGCTAAATTGCTTATCAACAGGTTTTCTGTCATCATTTTGCTCCAAACTGTTATTACTACCTGTAGTTGGTCAAAAATATTTATCAAAATGGATTTGGTGAAAACTGTGCTATAAAACTATTTCATTAGAAAACAAATAGGAGAGAAACAGATTGAACTTGAAGGGAATGTAAGAGGTTTTAAATTTCTACTAATCAGTATCTTCCTTAATATTATATGTTATAACTCTATGAAAATGTAATAAAAACATGTAGAAATACAGATTACTTTTCAGACATTTTCATTAAAGTAATTAGAATTTGCAAGTAAAGTTTTTTGAAACTCCACACCATGGTAAATACTAAAATATTTTTAATATTTCATGGAAACAAGCTTCAAAATATCAAAACTGTTCACACAGTTTAGAGTTATGGCCAGCTCTTCTCTCAGATAAATAGCCCCAATGTGGAGAAAAAGGACAGAATACTATTTACTAATTTTATCAGTCAGCCAATGAAGATTGGAAAATGAAGCATGAAGTAACTCATGTTTCTGCTTTTCACAGGCAAAGCAGCCAGGATAAATGAAACAGTGTGCTGAGCTTCCTGCAACTTGCTTTTGTTCTGCCGAGACTGCCACSGATAAATATTAGACATTTCTTCTTGGTTCTTGGTCCGCACATTTTGCTGAGGGGTTTGAGGCTTTCTTTGCAATTAAACAGTCCCATTTGTTTACAGTGAGGCAGCCAGGAAGAGTCTGTAGCCTCTGTTCATTTTGTGAGAAGATCTCTTTAGGCATCTTTGAAGTCACGGGAATCATCTATTGTCTACCTCCATTTTCTCCCTTTAATAGCCTAGGCATGTGCTTAAAGTTAAGCAG
Source organism: Oceanodroma leucorhoa (assembly GCA_030449065.1). Taxonomy (NCBI): domain Eukaryota; kingdom Metazoa; phylum Chordata; class Aves; order Procellariiformes; genus Oceanodroma; species Oceanodroma leucorhoa. Next base: position 2,526,123 of record JASVER010000087.1, read on the forward strand.
ATAGTCATGTGCTTTCCCAAACTGAGGTCTCAATTAAAACCAGTCAAAAACATATGCCTTAAGAATATTTACAGTCTTGCTGTATCCATGAAACATGATGTGGAGATAGTTCCAGTAGATAAGTGTTTCCCCAATGTATTAACACACATGCTTGCTAGAAACGTACCTTTTTTAGTCATCTTTGCCAAGTTTTCTTATCACTCTACTTTTCAGGGCAGACACCCTCAACACAGAATGTGAGCATCTGCTTTTCTTCTGTGTTTATGGGAATTCCCATTTTCATATCATCTTCATGCTACCCAAATGCATTTGGTCATTCTTTTAAATAATTTATGGAATTATTAAACATATTATATTTATTTTTATATAAATTATAGTTGTGTCTAATTTTTATAATGATATTTGTATAAACGTCAGCCTAACCAGTCACCATCTTACGTTTCCCTCATTTCAATATGGCAGGAAAGAGAGGATTCATAATTATTATTTTTTAAAAGTCAGATGAAAAATATAAATGAGAAAAACACACTAGCATGTAAGGGAACACCGCAATTCATCTGTGCTCAAAGTCATACCATCAGTGCTCATTTACTCACTGTGTTATTAATAGACAGAAGTTCTATTTTTGTTGAATAGGCTCAAGTCATATATTCTTTTCATTACAATGCTCAAGAGCACTATAAGACTTTCGGGAACAGGATTAGAATAATGCAACACAGAAGTGTGTTGTAGTGAGTCTTTGTTTGTCATAATAAAGTACTAGAAAAGCAGAAAAGGGAAGGAATGCTTTCCAGAGAACAGCTTCCTGCCCTAAGATGCTCTCACAACCCAAATATCCATCTCATACCTTTTCCACACATGAAACACCTTGCTAACAAGAATTACAAACACAGAGTTGGCAGTCATTAAGAAAACATTTGCAAGTTATATCTCCAAAAGCAGTTAGGTTTCTTGCCCTCAATAAGCTTATTGGAAAACTTCTCACCACCCACCCTTCTTGTGATCAGAAACTATTTTATAATTTCCATTCAAAATATAGCCAATTAAATACTATTCAGTCTTGAGGCTACTTTGTCCTTTAACTCAAAGAACTTCTCCTCACCTCTGGTGTCTACTTCCTTTACATATTTACAGACACAATCCTGTCTCTTTTCATCTTTTGTTTGGCCAGATTGGGCAAAGTAACTTATTTTAGGGTTAGATTACTTAAACAAGAACTCATGCCCTTATATATCTCATTAGCCACCTCATGGAAGCTGCCATAATATTTCTCCTCGATAAGTTCAAGACAGCTTATCTTTCAATGAGAATGAAGAAAAACTGCCTTGAATTTACCATGAGACAAGTGCAGGCAGGCAAACACCTAGTAAAGACTACTTCATGATAACTAGTAAACCTGCATCCTTCCCAAATTTGCAGTAACTCATTCATGTATCTATATTCTGAGATGACTCTTTCATTGCAGCACCTATTACGTTTTAATTTTTTAGGGAGATTTTCATGTATATACTTGAATATACTTTAAAAAATGTCTTTTCGACCCTTTGAGTAGTGGTTTTGTCCATTTCTAGCATCACTGGAAATACTTTGCAAGAACTTTTTTGATAGTCATGTCATTTAAGTGGCTCATAGGCATTCTGTGGTTGACTTATGCTCACAAATTTGCCCTCCTTTCTCATTTGCATCTGTTGCATTCCCAGTTTATGGCAGTCATTCCTCTTCTTAGTCCCTGAGTGCATGACCTTGCACTTGGTACTACATGGTATCCTCCTGTCGCTATTAATCCAGTTCTTAAGGTCATCCAGCTCTTCCTGTATGATAGTCTGATGCTCCTCTGTATCGATTGCTGCTCCCAGCTTTGTGTAATCAGCACATTTCATCAGCACATAGCTACTCTTTGTGCCAAGGTCACCAGTAAAAACTTCACACATAATTGGCCTCAAGACCTATCCTTGAGGAATTACACTAGCTACCTTCCTCCAGCAACATGTTCCCTTTTTAGCAGTCTCCCTGTCAGCCAGTTTTTTCCTGCTTTGCAGCTCTTGTGCTCTACCATCCCCAGCAAACTCTATTTAGGGCCAGGTGAATCTATCCTTTGAGATTTTGCTCTATTTCTCTTGCTGGTAATGCTTCCTATGTCAACAAAGACAGAGATCAGGTTGGTCTGGCATGATCATACATTATCCCCCATCTGCCTCTTTGTCTTTGTCTTTTCCTTCAAATGTTCTAAAGCTTTACAGACTATTCTAATCAGACTGTCTGGTATATAGAAGAAGAAGCATATATGACTATGAACTAGCTTGTAAATAATTAGCAAATGCAAATTCGGATTATTTCCATAGAGCATAGTGGTAAAGCCAACTCAGAACCACCTCCTGTTGTTACTAAAACAAAGCCCTAAGTCAGGGCTTAAGTCTGTTACATCTTCGTAAGTACCCTAGCTACCAGTCTAGTGGTTAAAAGGACATTAAGACTTGGGACTTCCAGTCGCCTCGTGGAATAAACAATTTCACTTTGGATGCTGAAGGTAAGTAACCTCAATTCCTTGTTATGAAAGAGGTGCCCATCTCTGAGTCAGAGAAGTTAGCTGCCTGTCATAGGCAGGATGCAAACACTTCTACTCTCCTTTGTGTATCTGCTTTAGTAAAACCCTTTTTTAGGATTAAAGTTTTTTCCTTGCATTATATAAGAGAGCATGGGTGCCTTACCTGGGATTGTGAATTGCATTGGGTGCCAAGGAACTTGAATTTACTCATACTATTATTATTATTTCCATTCAAGAACCCTTCCTAGTGTGATCTAGAAACTAGATTCTTTAAAATAGCATAGAGACTGTTCAACAGAAAGGGTTTATTYTATCATCATCTATTTTTTCCTGCCTGTAAGCAAGGAGAAATGGATAGCAAAATACCTTCTCAAGGTTGCAAACCTTCCAGGGCAAGTGTCAAACTCAGTGTTTGGCATCGTCTCAGTTCTGATATACTTTACAAAGCTGATATTCTTTTCCTTTTGCACAGAATACCAAGAGGTTCACCTCACCTTTATAGTATTTTACCCCATATATATTTTTAAGGTGTTTCAAAGGCACCCGCTACAGTAAAGTAGGCTTCAACATTCACGGACATTCTCTGCTTTCCTGTTCTCACATCATGTACTCAGAGATAGGCTAATTCCTCCTCCCAAAATTAGCTATAAAGAAGTGTATGATACTAAGATGGCATTACTTTATGCATGATGGTCTTCCTCTAGCTTGTTTCTAACATTTGCTGGTTATTTTGGTTGCTTGGCCCTTCAGAAAAGCTCTCACACATTGATCAGATGCTGCTTTATAATCTTTTTGCATGTTCTCAAAAAGAAAATCATTTTAAAACTTCTAACCTTCTTACTTCTAGACAGAGCAAAAAATAAAACTCATTAATCATGTCCTGCAGAATGTCACTATTATAGATGCTGTGGAGAGTTGCCACAGTGGCAGTAAAATATTCATATTTTCAGAAAACCAATTACAAGGTACAGTAAATCACTTAAACGTGTTATTGGTGATATTCGGAAAGCAGGGAGAATTTCTTCCTGTACACATAATTACCTGAGGCAACCACTTCTTTTCATGGTCAGTGAGGGGAAAATTATAGTTGATGGTGAAAAGAGGAACTTGTGTTTGCAGAGACACTTTCTGGCATAAAAAAGTCACCATTTTTCACCCTTGACTTCAACAGGACCTGAATGCACTCTTCACCTCAGTGGTTAGCAGAAAACGAGCTCCAAAGATCCCTTTTAAAACCTTGCCAATAGCCTATTGGAAGTACAATTTGATTACCCTGATCACTCCTGTATTACCCCTGTCCTTTTGATCTGTGCTTCTGGTGAAAACAAGACCAATTACATTTTTCCTAGCATTGTAAAAGGACGTCATTGCTTTGCTTTGTGATAGTGGTCCTTATTCTCACTAGTATTCCTCAACTTCCACATGAATGTAGATTTATGAGGAATAAATTCTATGTCAACATTCCTCCTCATCTCAACTTTTTATGTTCTAAATCCTTCTCACAGCTTTTCCTACCACAATGCTGACAGGTCACTGGCATGTGGCTTGGGGGACACTGGGTATCATCTGTGGCTTATGTGACCACTTTATACGTGCGTGAGGAAACCCATGGTTATTGTCACCTTAGCCTCTCCTTTAGGTCCTCACCTCTTATGCATCTGCATGCCTTTTGCATCTTATTATAAATCTGGTCTGCTGGTTCTCTGGATTGGAGAATAGCCTTTTCCTGTGGTTTTGTGTATTTTATAGCCAGGACCTCCAGGTGCTACCATGACAGAATGAAATAGCAGTAGGAAAAAGCCCCATGGGTGTGTATTTTTAAACTGCTGCATAGAACAGAACAATGCTGGATATGTGGCAGTGTAATTGTTGAACAATGACTGCACATATTTTCTTTGCCTGGATTCTGCTAATAGTTACTATGGAAATGTAAATTAAATAATTGGTGATGTGTACACCTGTAGATGCTGGCTGCAGTGCCCCTTTTTAAAACAAAGTAATTTCGCATTAGATGCAAATGCAAGAAATGTTTGTCTGAAACACAACACGAGACCTCCTGTCATCTTTACTGAGCTGCTCTCTGGTCAGCACTCCCAGACCTGAATGAGAAGATATGTTGATTTTCCTTCCTTTTTTCTTTCTTCTTTTCTTTTTTTGTTGCCTTTTTTTATTTATTTTTCTGTTAGATGGTTTCCTTTGTTCTCTTTGAACTCTTTTTCTCAAATAGCATTCCTTTACTTTTGTCATAGAAACTTTGTGGAGTTAAACTGCAAAGTTGATAAGATGAAGAAGCACACTTGCCTGAGTTTAATTGTTTTTGCTTGGCAGTCCCTCTAAATCTCCTTCCTGTGCTAGACCTCCTTCCTTTGCCATTAGTGGCTTGATCTGCACAACCTTCTTCTCTTGTCCTGCCAGCTCTCCCAGAAAAAAAAATGGATGCTTCAAAGTACCACTGACCTTCTTTGACTATGGATTGATTATGCTGTGCTTTCCAGAAAAAGGTGTCGCCCAAGAGCCAGCAGACAGTAACCTTTGGTTACAACCAGGGTGATTCTCTTGCRTTTACGCTGACATAAATTGTAAATAATCCCACTGAAGTCAGTGAGTCAACTCTGAGCATTGGTATATATCTGAAATGGGAATCAGATCTCATGTTATTATCTCCGTAATATGCCATAAATTATATGTTATTATCTCCATATATTGTTAAAAGCTTTGAATGGACCCACTGCAGTATAAATTCTACACACGGCAGCTTTAATACCCATGGGCACAGTACTTACTTATGAAAGTTAACTGGAATTAAGTGTCTAAATAAGGGCAGGTTCTTGAAAGATCAGATATCGTTTTCCATTGCTTCACTTTTGTTATCACTATTGCGAAGCAATACTGTGATTGTTATCGTTTGTAAAAAGGTACATGACTTTGCTTTTATAGATGAAGCGCTTATAACAGGAGTGACACTTGGCAGCATGCTGACCATTTCAGTTTCTTATGGCAGCACTCTGTGATATATTTATAACGTTAGCCCCTCACACACACATAAATATAACACATTTGGCTTGTAATTGCACCATTCACATACACATAATTTACCTTACATATAAGCTGCACACATGCTTTGTGCTGGCCTACAAGACTTGAAATGCAGCCACATACTCAATCACTTAACACTGACTACATGGGCAGAAATCATGGCATCATACCTCCTATTTGTTAAAACAGGTGTAAACAATTTGATCAGAACTTTCCCTACTGGTGTGTGTTCGCATAGGTATATACACACATATATAAGCACATGCACAAAGAGGCACAAGCACATGCATTCTTTACAAGGATTTTGTTGATATTGATTGTTGATATTGACTTCAGTGCGAGCAACATTTAATCCGTGTGAAGGTAAGCTGATGGCAGACAACAAATAAATTACAGTTTCTTGCCCTTTGACTACCTAGCCTATGCCTATGCCAATGTATCTCTCTTGGGAATGCCTGCAACATAGCAAACCTATGGGCCATCTGAAAGACGGCTGGAAGTGTTTTAAATCAGCCTCCAAGACAAATATTTCCTCTTTCTTCAATATGGCAGAATTTCAACATCCAAATAACATTGGATTTCTGCCTAACAAGTATAATAACATTTTTGTTGTACCTCCAACCCTATAATGAACTTCATTGCACTTGCTACTAGGTAACTTTGTTTGAATCTTTGTCTCTAAAGCAGACAGCATAATGCATGAGACTGTATACTATGAAGATATAAGTCGCTACTTCATAGTTAAATGGTTTGAGATTTGCAGGATTGAAATGACACTATTTCACACTTCAAGGACTAGATTTCATGTCCCAACTTAGCAAATTAATTCTTCAGAGGACAACTGAATAGCTATACTATTTTTGAATTTGATACTCATTGACTGCTGCAGCAGAAACAATTAAAATGAGCCTGCTGGAGCAATTAAATATCAAGAAATGAACAACTGTAATCCCTAAAACTTTCAAACATCAAACATGCATTTATTGTTACAACATCTCACAGAATATTTATCAATATCAACAAACAGAAACTATTTCCAATTCTTTTCATAAAATGCCTTTTTACAGAAATGCAGTTGGGATCTCTCATAATCATAAACAATAGACATCCTTAAATCGCCTTAATTTTAAGGTACTATGGATTTTCTCTGGGGTTTGAAAGTGAAAGTAGGTGTGTCAGGAAACGTTTTTAAACTTCCACCTAATCTGAATTAGGGCTATGAAAGTCTGGATGTGCCAATTCTAGTTGCACCTTCATGATGAAGGGAAATTCCTATGGAAGTGAGAGGTATGCAGCTACATTTGGGTATGTTTGGATATAACTGGACAGGAAGACCAAATATTGACTTGAAAGAAGCTGATTGACCCAACTCCACAACAAATCATTTGACTAACCCTTACAGGAACTCTCCAGGTGGGAATTTTGGACAGCCACTTCCCCTAGGCAGCTCCTGCTGTGCTTAGTCCAATTACTAGACACTATTGTTGTGCTTAAAATGTGCTGATTAACTCCCTGGGTGGAGAAACTGGTAGTCCCAGGGACTCCCCCAGGCAGCTTCTGCCATAGAATTGACCAACCTCTATATAGATTATTTTAAATAGTCAGTAGCAACTGTTCCTGAAGAAGCAGAAATGGTCACATAGGACAGTATTTTCTATTTAGTTAAGGTGGGAGATTTTTTACACAGAATTCAAGATAATCAATAGCAATGGTTCATGCATATGCTGGAGTAGGCACATAGGACCATGGCCCAGCTGAATTATAAGAATTCACTGGAACAGGTCAAAGAATCTCATTTGATATAGCTGAAGTTGTCACTGCTAGGGACATTTGTAACAAAGACTCCCGTCACCTGGACAATGACTGACCATCCCATTCAGGAAATCTGATTACATGCGTAAGCATGTCCTTAAGCAAAAGATCTTAATAAATTAGGATTTTTAAAAATGCTCTGTCCATGAGTATCGGTTCAAAACAATAGGTGGGTCATTCAGTACACTCCTTTCCATAAACCCTGTGGATAGTGCATATATTCAGAATATTATTTCCCATTAAGGTGGGAACTAGCCTACAGTCTGAGCTGGTGCTTGCAGTGCTTAAAATCACATTTGCTTACCTTTCATCTAGTATTTTCTGTTCTGTGTTTTCGGAAGCCACACAGAGTCAGACCTCAGTGTGTCTGCTTACAAATTCTGTGATAACTTTCCATGGCTAAGAACATACATACATAAATATCTCCTGGCCAACAGAAGAATGAGCAGCAGTCTTCAAAGGAGTTTTAAATTCCAGTAACATTAGAGCTTTGCAGATACACTTAAAATATCAGAGAGTGTTGTTTAAAATTAGCAAGAGGAAGCCCTTTAAGAAAGASAAGTGTGTATGGGGCTGCAATGCCAGGAAGGCAAATAGCATAAAATCTTGAGATTTCCTGTAAACACCTGCAAACACTAGTAGTGAAAAAGACTTTCTTTATTCTTGTCCATGACAAATATATCAGGATAGTAGGTGCCACGTGTGGAATTGTCAACTTAGGAATGGGAATGGACAGAGGCTACATGAGTTGCTGTTTTTAAACAGAGCAGAAGGGAATTCTAAGCCAGAGAAGAAATGGGACGGTTCCCCACAAACTCTTTTGAGGGAGTCTGAACCTGAGGTTTCAAAAGTATCATCACAGTAGCCAAAGAGGACAGTTCATGCGTCTGTTAATACTGGGGAAATAAAGGTAAAATTAATGAAGCTTTGCAAAAATTTCAGTTCCTAAATGATGTAGACCTCTGAGTAACAACACTTTCTTTGTTGGTTTTACTGCAGCCATTTTTTTATTTACTTGAGACATGATATATGACTTTGTGTTGCCATTTTACACACCAAGATTTCACAAAAAAAGTACAAATGATTAATCACAGAAATGCCTACCACTTCTGTTTCCTTATTCAATTTAAAAACAAATAATGATCTTCAAGAACATTTAAGTAAGGTATTGCCAACAGCGGAAAGAAAAGAAAAGAATAACATTTCATTAGAAAATAAAAAGTAATTATTCCAGTGCGTTCCGTTATCTTCTTTAATTAACAGTGATTGCTCTCGTTCGGCGGTCCACTTAACTTGCTGGTTTAATCACTCATTTTATCAAATTTAATTTATCTAGACATAATCATGTAAATTATAAGCAGTAAATCAGGTAACAAGTAATAATGACAGATAAARCAGTTACTTTATTTTATTCTCCTTGCAATACAATGATATGGCTTTATCAGAGAAGGAAAAGAGAAACATTACCTGATTTTTCAGTGGTCTGTTTACACATGCAACAAAGTGGGAGACTGGGTTTTGAGTCACAAGTTTGGTTTTTCCTACACAAACCAATAGAGTCTGGAAGAATTGACAACAGAGTCTTGAGACTGGAAACAAAGATTAGCATTGATCAACATCTATAGACAAGAACTGTGGCCTGTTTCGTTACCTGAGAGTCATTTGTTTTAGGGAGCTGCAATAACAGTAACTCTGAACTCTTTTGCTCTAGACTTTGCTCAGCCCACAGCTGTGCACCTGCAAAAAGTCAGAAGAATGAGTGTAGGATTGCATTTCTCCGCATGTGCAGATGCGCGGGTACACATGCACATAACCAGAACAAAGGCAAGAAAAAGGTCTGTGAGTGTTAAGATGCTATGCTAACTTGGTGACTTCTTTAAAAAAATATTATTGTCAGTCAAATGCCTAAAGGAATCTCATTCAGCTATTTTAGCAGTCCCAGTGACTGGACTTCAGAATTCGTCCTGAAGAGCCTGTTCTCCAACTATCTTATTCTATAAATACGTACCTCTCCACTTGTGAATACTCAGGCATGTGATATACCAATCCTGGACCATTCCATGCACAGCAATTTAAGTATTTGAAAGTCTATTGAAAATACACACAAAAGGAAGACTGGCAGATCCAAAGCAAATATTTCTTTTAAGATCTGAGACACAACTGTGTAACCAATATTTTTTTTAAATGTGCAGAATTTGCACATCTGTAATACCTATTTTTTGTACTGAACAGCAGAATTGTTCAGGATGACCAATTCATACCTATCTGCCTCTGTTTTCCAACCACATGATGATGTACAATAGTTGCATGAGGCATAAAAATGTCACTTCTGAATAAATGTTTTTAGAAAACAAGCAGTGAAAAATGGACAAAGAAAATTATTGTGACAGTGCAAAATAAAACCCTTAGTAGCATCTAGAAAACAATGTTGATAATTATCCACTTTAAGAGAACATTATGTTTAACTGAAATAGCAGTCGCTTAGTCTTGTCATTATATTCAGTTCACATACACACAATACATAGGAATATCTATTTGAAGAATGAAAAAGGCCAGCTACAAGTTTTCAGAATAAAATATCTTCAATTTTCTTCACAGAAGCTGGTCAAGTATATTTGAACTTTTTCAGTAAAACTGTTCACCAAACTTTATTAAAAAAACTTCAACTATGACTAATTTCCTGGTTTGTTCAGTGAATTAATTTTTTTTGAATACACAGACCTTTACAATTTAAAATTTACTTTGGTATTTAGAATGCCAGCCACGAAAGAGTAAAATAATTTTAAGTTTCTAAAAACAAGCACAAGTTTATAGCTCCACTTTTCATTCTTCTACTCCCATCAGATACTACATTTTCCTCTTTACTTTCCCAGTGTAGCCTCATACGTATAGCATATTTCTATACAATTTCTACACATAAATTTTCATTTCAATCCTGCTAGTGGCAGGAATGTCCACATAAAGCCCCCAAATACTGGCTTGAGAACATTTTTCCAAAATAGCCTAAAAAGTTTCTCTGCCTTGGAACTCCTGACACACCCTGATAATCACGAGAAATCAATTTGCTGCTGAAATTCCAGGAGACTTCACTGCACACCGCGGAGGGATGTTTAATGCCTTTTAGGGCTGTCAGAAATATTCACCAGAGCATATTTCAGCCAGTTCTTAAAATCATTTCATGTCTGTGGTTCCGAGCTTCACTTGCTGGGAAAAATTTGTGGCTGCTTTGATAAAGCTTTAGTAACATCACTCTTCTGATGATGAAAGACTGGAACAGGATTCCTGGGCCTAAGGATCTTTTTCTGCAGTTGTTCCCATGAACAAAAGATCTGAATTTCAAGGTCAGCTCCAGCAAGTCTCTACATAGTCCTCAGATGATACAACTTCTGCTCCTACCGTCTGCTACTACCTCGGGTGTCCAAACGCCAACGTAATTGTGAACGTGTTTTCTTCTGGTCACTTTGTTGAAGACTTTTTCAATTATTCCATCTTGTGCTAAGATTCAAATGCATGATGAAAATCAGGAAAGGCTGTTCAAACCAGTAATTCTTTAAAATAATAATCTGTCACAGTAATATAGTGTATGCTCCTAGACGACTCCACTAGAAAGCAGCATATCTGTTGAGTAAATGGTCTATGTTTTCTGCATACCATTCAGTGAAGTCAATGCAAAGATCCTTCTTCACATCAGCAGTCTTTGGACTAGGCCCCAGACCTAGACAAGCTGTACAAGCACTGGATATACATTCACCATTGATGTCTCCTCACTATGTTCTTCATAAATCATTTCCAAGACTCCCACTTTTTCATTCAGGACCATAAACAGAGCACCATCCTTGACTCACATCTTTCTTTGGCTCCAAGGCGACATCTAAATACTTCTTTCTACATAAAAACAATCAATATAGGTCTCATTCAACCACCTAGTTGAAAGTCTTGCCCAAACTCTCATCATTCTGTATTTCTGTTATTGTAGTATCTGTTTCTTTGGTCTCGATGAATGCAGTTTTGTGCTGCTCATGTCCATTGAGATTAGCACTGCAAAAATCAAATTTCAACCTAATCCTTCTGCCCTTTCACCCCTCTATTCTTCACTAGCATGTTCTTCTCTTCAGACTCAAACACAATTTAGTCATCTCCACTTTCAAGGTCATTGCCCACCTCACTGTCTTGACACCATCAAAATGCATTTACTGGTTTCCTCATGACTTGTGACCCACTAGCCACTCAGTCACAACTGCCTCTCAACTTTTATACCTAGGTTATTTCTTCCTTATTGCTCTTCATGCTTGAGAAGACCTTCCAATAACTGTCTTCAAATCTGCTTCATTGTTGTCCTTCAAATTCCCACTTAAATCCCCCTGTGACATTTAGAAACACCTGACATGAGTTAGGCCTGTTTAACACCCGCAGTTACTGCTGTCTAAACATTTCCTTGTGTTCTCCTTTTGTCTGTATCACATGTTGTCTTTTGTTTGAACTTCAGATTGCAAATACTCTAGCACAGACACATTTTTATTCTGCGTCTTCCCACCTCTTCAGACATTACCATTCTATCCATGACTGTGAGCTAAAGTAATAGAAGTAAAAATTATTGAAAACGGATCATGTCAGTTGCTGCATACAACACATACTAAATCTGAAACTTTGCTTATAACGGAAAGCTTTGTTTTCATATTCCTTTTTCATGTCTCTCCTTTCTCTAATTTCTCTCAATAGATTTTCTTTTTCACATTTTTGTCTACATTCATTTAGGAAATTTTATTCTTCTGTCTCTTCCACCATTATTGCCTTGTGCTTGTTTCCTTGTCTGTCTCACACCAGTCTTAATTTATGTCTCTATTACATTTACATACCTTCTTCTTTCTCTCTCTCCTATGCCTCTCTCTCTCCCTCTCCCTCTCCCTCTTACCTTCCTTTTCCAATTCTTTTGGAAGATTCAACAGCTACACCTCCATAAATGGAAATAAATTGAAGTTATTCTTGACCTTAATACAAAAGCAGACATTCAGGAATAAATAAGCTATTTTTGCAGTGCTTGTTTCACTAAGTGGTCTGCAGTACATGTACTGGGATCCAGTTTCTACACCAGTCTCACCCGATTAAAATGCAGATTGTCTCATCTTGCAGCTTTTGGTCTCCAAAGAATCAAGTACGGAAAAGCAGAAACAATTGCATGCTGGTAACTACGCTATCAAACAGACTTCTGAGAGGGGGGATCAATTGCTTCAAGTCTATTTCTTTTTGCAGGTGTGAAGTGAGTTACCATGGTATTACAAAAGGTGCGGCACTGTATTTTTCTGAGAGTTAGTGTGTTTAGATAGGTGTAGGATACTTTATGAAACCCCATCTTTCCCCACCTATTTCCCTAGTTTTGTTTCAGCCTAAATTTATTTATTTCAGTAGAAGCAAACTGGATAGAGTTAGTTAGAAATATTTCTTTCCCTCTGGAAAAAAATGTACTTTTTTTCTGTCAAAGACTAAAAACAACATATTTTTTCTACAGTATTTTTAACAATAGACTAGAAGCCTCTGCTGCTTTGCCAAGATAGACTTTAAGATGATCACAGGATGCTTCCTTCCTCCAAATTGCTCAGAATTCAGTAGTTAGCTGACACGCTTCATTTAGTTAAAAACACCATTCCTATTGAAAAAGCCACTTCAACAGATTTTTTAGAATCTAATAATGGTATCAAGCTATCAGATCAGATGAAGAATCAGGCTATACAATGTTTTTCCTGCTCATGAAATTGTTTTTAAGTTTTTACCTGAAAGAATTTGCGATCATCACGGTTATAATATGTGATCAGAAGGACCGTTGTGGGGGGATGCTGAGGGCTGAGAGACAAGCATTGGAGCATGTGAACTAGCTAAGAAAGTGCTAGTGGAAGAGTGTTTAAAGGAAACAGCACAAGAAATCCGTAGAAAATCAGGATTTTTTAATGCTGCTGCCCACAGAAGAGCTTTTTCTTTCTGTAGTACCATCTACTGTGGCCTGCAGGGGGCTTGAGCTCTAACAGATGACTGCTGGTAACTCACTGTGGTGGTTTAAAACGTTATCAACCTCAGCTGTTTGTTTCCTCGCCTCTGTTGAAGGCTACCACTCCCATAGAAAAGGCATTAAAAAGCAGCCCGTTTCCCACATCAGCCGCTCCAACGCACAGGGCTTCTAACAGCCTAAACTGCCTTTGAAAGGATGCTGAAACACTGGTTTGCTAACCTGACCAGCTAAGGCAAGCTGGCTGCTTCCCGACAGCCAGTGCGGCTCCTGTGACAACCTCCAGCAGAAGGTTATTCCGCTCCAGAGGACCATCGTGTCCTGAACCACTATAACTCCTTGCTCAGCGAACATGATTCAGAGCCTGTAGACCACATTCGCCACAACAGAAATTGGTCTGTGGTCAAGGTGTTTGTTATACTGGTTTCTGTATATTTTGCCACAGTATACTGCCATATAAAACAGTACAAAGTAAGAAAAGGAAAGTGACATAAAATGTACTAGACAGTATTCACAGTGCATGCTGCTGTGTAAATCAGGACTATGATTACAGAGTGTTATCAGAACACAAAAACCAGTATAGGTCACCATAATAATGATGCTGCCTGTTCTTTAATTTCTCTGCTTTACATTGATGCAGAGAGTGATTGAATTGGACCCTTGTGCTGCATTGTGAACTTCTGCAAATCCATTAGACTTTGTCTTAGATCAATTAACATAGCTGAAACACTCCGTGGAGAGTCACGGTGTGCCTGAGAGCCTTCAGTGCCACCCATGGCCCCTGAAGGACATTTCTGCTTCCTTTGGCCCCTGTGGTGCCACCTCTTAATGGTGCCTGCACAGCTCCCTCCACTCCTTTCTGGCTACAGGGGAGGACATGCAGGGGACCTGGGTGCTTGCTAGGATGTTCCAGGGTCCTGCTTTGTAGATTTGCCACGCTCCTGGGTAAGCAATGCTGTGTCATTGTGTAGCTAACCTTAGAAACACCTGTCTCCAAGCAGGTTAAGGCAACCACAACTCAACATAATTTCCAAGGCAAATTACCTCAAGAAAGGAAACGACACCTACTGCATTATTTGATCTGAATAGCACAAACGTAAAAGCTCTTGAATGCTAAAAAGGCTTTCACAACATTTTAAAGAATTGCTGATCTGAAAAGCCAGTTTGGAAAACTTTTCTTACAAAATAAAGGCTCTCAGTCGCCAGCATGCTGACAGTTTAAGCGAGCTTCCTCTCGTGGCAGTTTATTGCTAATAGCACTAATGGCTGCTGATCCATCAGTCAACATGCACAACACATTTCTCTTCTGAAGTGGCAGCCACATAAAAGTTTGGCTCATGTATGAATTTTTACAGTAAACAGAAAAAAAAAATCCCAGACTACTGTATATGCATCTTATACCTCACTTCAGAAAAGCCAATATACCAAAAAACTCTAAGCGGTATCCAGTACCGGATATTAATTAATAACCAGAGTTAATTTAAAGAGAGTTATTTTCTTCTGTATTATTTTGAATGAAATCACTATGAAGAAAATAGCTTGCTGATCAAATAACACTTTCTGTCACCCAGAGGAGAAATAAAAACTGTCTTAATCTCTACTCCATCTACTGAAAACTGGAAAATACTTGCCCTTAATTCTCCAGGTATTTTTGTAGCCCAACAGTAAACATCTGCCTCACAACATACCTAATTCTTCATGCTTTTTCTCAAGCCCTGACAGGTCCTTCCTTTAGCTCTAGAAGTCCTATATCTTGCCACAAGTCCTCTGCTTTAGTCTGAGTCCAAGGCTGCAGTACTCCTGCCCTGCTGACACTGTGATAAGGTTGCAACCACAGATGTCCATCCTTCCTGCCATGGTTTGACAGTGAACACAGCAGCCCAACTTGACACTGCCGAACTCAGGAGTCTGACCAAAATAATATTCTGGTTTGTAGCAAACACACACAACCATCAAGCAAGAGTATGGGGAACTGGAGCCATTAGTTGTAGGTGCTCATCTTTTTCTTTGATCATTAGAATAAGTAATACTTTGATATTTGTTATACTCTCTTGCACCACAGGACATTAGATCATGCATATGATTAGCTGATAAAGAAATGATGAACAAAATAAGTATTTAGAGAAGAACAGAACCCACTTTTCCTAACTGAAAATCTGCATCACATGCTTCAGCAACGGAATATGTCACACTATCCCTGCTTGTAGCTACTGTGGCAAAAAGCAGAAGTTTTGAAGATAATCTGCCACTTGTTAAGGAAAAAAAAAAAAAAAATCACTTACCCCAGATGACTGGGGGAGTCAAATTTTGCAAAGCTGGCTTTAATCTTGAAGCAATCACTTTTCCCCTTTTGACTATTCCATGCTGTCCTACTTTATGTCACCCCAGGCCTCTAGTCCATCTGGCCTATAGGTGACTCTATCACTGCCATCTGTCACTTGTGACAATTTTTTAAAAGTTGTGGTATATATAGGAACAGTGAGAAAAACAGACATAAGCAAATTCTGGTTGATCTTTTCTTACTGGACAATCAAGAATAACTTCATTACTGAGTCTTCCTGCTTTCTATAAAGAATAAAAAGAAACAGATGAGAAATATTAATTCTCTTGTTCTGCAAAGACACATTCATGAGCATAGTAAATTCATTGTTAAAACACCAGCTTGGAATGGGAAACAAAAATGGCACTTGCAATATTTAATTAATTATTTTGTTGGATTGACCTTGTCACCACTAGGAACTCTTGTTTGGTGCATTCCACAACCTCACTTTTTCTCTTGTGTATTTTTCTGCTAGGAGTCTTTCCCAGACAACAATGAGGAGTGACTTAAAATGCATAAATATAAAATAAAAAAGAAGAAAAGCTGCCACTTCAGTCCCCAGGCTCCTCACTTGATATTCTCTAGCCCCCTCTAAGCTGGCCATCAATGCCACTAGCAGTGAAAGTGAGAAGCACAATGCTGCTGATGCTAGCGCCTCTGTGTCAATTTTTGTAATATCCAGTGCCCTTGGGATGAGAAAATTTCTCCAAGCTGCAAGCCATTAATGCCACTGTTAAGTGTCCTCCTCCAAAAGCCATTGACAGAAAAAAGGGAGTGCTCTTCCTATACTCAGTAAAAATAAAATACAGTATACAGGAAATTCAGGTAATTGCAAGAACACAGAGGCACTTTCAAAATATGATTTAACCCCTTGGGCACCCAACACAAGTACCAGTGCCTGTGAAGAAAAGCAAGAATTAGGATTCATCTGAATTTGGGTAATTTCAAAGTACTTATCAAAAATATTGTATAGAAATGGGCACATATGAGGTTCTGTTTATGTAAACTCTCCAACACATATAGTCAAACCCTGTTTGAAAATTATATAGGAATGGATTTTCTAAGGAGATTTCCAGATTTCATGATCTTTACTGAGGTGGTCATAGCTTCTCTCCTATGTGGTACTTTGACCCAATATTTTGCTCAGAATCAAAAACTATATTAAAAAAAAAAAAAGAATGAAGAAACATCCCAAAATACTGGTGCTGTTATCTATGCCTTCCTGTGATAATCTTCTTCATTTTCATTTTCTAAATCACCACAACCAGGGCAGAATAGACATGCTGATATCTTTAGAGTATCTGTAGTCACTTTGAGGATAACATAGTCTCAGGTCATCTCCTTTCACAGGAAAAGCTTCAGGATGGAGTGGTAGAAGAATATAGCAAGAGAATTCTTCACATTGCAGGTGAGAGGTACGTGGAGTTAGCATTACCTACCCTCACTGAGATTTAAGTATACTTGTGGCATGCTAATGCCCAGCAACTCACTATGCCACAGTACATTGGCCATGAGAAAAGTCTGATTTTGGAAAAACAGCAAAATTGCTTCCATGTTCCTCCGGCAATATAAGGTTTACAGCTGTGATAAACTGCATATCTATCAGAGCCTTCGCTTAAATCAATCAGTGGCCATTTCAATAATTTTAAACATTGATATAAATCAATATGCAACTACTTTTATCTACACCAATGCTACAGACACAATGTTGATAAGCACAGTTTACAGTCTAGGTTGAATAACACTGATTCCTTCCTCCCATTCTCACTCTTCCCTCAGAAAAGAATCAAATGTTGGTTTCTATACTAAAAATAGTAAATATAATAAGGTGTATTGCTGTATTACAAAAGAAAGCCTTTGTCAGAATATCATTATGATTTATTAAATAAGAGGTGCTTTGATCTGGAATAGTGAATAACAATAATGCATTTACAAACATAGGGATTCATTATTAATTAAATGTATATATTAGAAATTAAAGAACAATGTGATTATATAATGCAATATGAAGTTACAAAAAGACATTACTTGAGGGATGAATATAAAATTAAATTGAGGGATAAATTGCATGATGAGGTTTAAATTAAACTTAAAGCCCCTAAACAAAGGAAATTAATACCCATCATGAACGGAACATTTTTAAATAAATGTAATAAGATTTATTCTGGACATTGAATAAAGATTTTTTTTTCAGTGTTGATAATGCAAGTTTGATATACTTTTAAAAGAGCTCTTAGAGGAAAAAAATCCTAAAATTAATGTTACAACTTATGAATCCAAATTCTACTTTATAAATAAAATTACTGGAAGTACCTTTTTTCTCTGTAAGCCATCCTTAGCTAGTCATTTTTGTGAAGAACCTTTCCTTTGCATGGATTGTCCTGTAATTTTCTTCTTCAAGGTTTCTTGCACATTCCTTTGAAACATTTAGAAAAGACCATTATTGGAGGCAAGAAACAAGCCTTGATAGCCTGTTCCTTTATTGACAGGTCTTTTCATCTGTGTTCCATCAGTGTCTATCAGTGCATGGGATACCACTAGGAAGTAAGTGTGGAATGAACAAGGGACATATTTCTTACTGACACTCCATCCATATCCTATGCCCCACCAGAAAAGCTGTCTCTGCAACTGCCTGCAACACGAACCTATATCACATCTCCTACTCGCTTCTGCATTGGTCAAAATGATGATTACGTGTGGCTAGTGGGATGTAGCTGAACTAAAACCTTACGGAAAAAGCTCTCACAGTTAATGGGAGAAAGGAGACAAAACTCAGATATGAGTCTCAAATCTGTGTTTTGGCCCCACCTCTAGTTAATTTAAATACTCAAGGATTCATGGATGAAGGGGGAGCAATGGATGTGTAAAAAACATTAGGACCAATAACAAATCAGCGTAAAAGACTCCTGAATGGGAATAATTGCAGTACTGGAATCTATATGGAAGAACAAACAATGATTAGACATATTTATGATATGAATAAACCACCCCAGTGCTATTCAGGAAAGCAATTTACTTTTCCAAAATGTTACTGACTGGAATTCTCCTGTTTTAAAATTAACTAAAACTTTCAAAATCAATTATTACCCACCAACTACTTTGCAAGCCAGATGTCTTAGGGAAAAGGAAACATCCATGCTGTTCTGATAAATCAGGCAATAAGTGCAGGACTGACAGATCTGATGGAAGCCATCATGATTAGTCTCATCTATATTTCCTTGTTTATTACAGTCATTTTCTATTTCAAGCAAATACTCCCATCTGCCTGCAGCATAGCTTAAAGCTAGAGTAAAAAATCTTTTTCTTACCACACACAAGCAGACTAACTCAACAATCATTACACAGAACAGACATGGAGAAGAGAAACTCAAAATGTCACATCAACAATGTCATATTCTCAGTTCCTATAAATCGTTTTAAACTGGACTTCTGAAAACATAGAAATAGCTAGTTAGGGGGCTTATGTCATCCTTTTAAACTGCATCCTAGTAGCTCCTACTTAATTCTATCCTATCAATAACTGGATAGCTCAGTTACTGCAGTGCCAGTGTATAACAAGCATTTACAATGGCATTCTGTTATTTCATCTAGGTACCTCAGGCCAGAATGCTAACAAAGCTCATGGGAGAGGAACAAAGGGGAAATCTCTTGAAGATCCTCCTGATATCACCATCAGGAGGAGTGTGTGGTAGGCTATGCTCATTATCTGTTCCAGTCCTGTGGCCCCTGTGGATTTGCGAGCATCATGGGAGAGCAGCAAAAGACCACAGGTATCTTTGCAAGGACCCAATCACCTTTGCAGACCCAGGGCCTTCTAACTTTCTTGCAGTCCACACTCCCCTTCTCTACAGCTCGCAGCAGCATGGCTTTAGCATGCCTGTCAACCAAGGCACCTTACCTCCCTCAAAGGTGCTGCTTCCCCTAGCCATCTCTGTGAATCCAGTATGTCTGCAGTCCTTTAGCACTCCCATTTCCCAGCTCCTTCACCACTTTCAATCCTCCAACAAAGCAACTATATCTGTTCTGTATTTGTATTCTGAGATGTGTACAAACCCTTGGTCTTCTGCTTTGATATACAAAAGGTACCTGCACACACACTTAATTTTTCGCTTCCAATTATTTATATATTTTTCAATCTTTTTCAAGCTTTTCAATCCCGATAGTTAAGACTCTGGTTATTTGTCTCTTTCTCCAGCCATATCTCTCTCACATGGCTTTAGTCTACTTTTTTCCCAGATGTAGTTGTTCATACCACTCAACTCCACCCAAAATTGCATTGGCTAAAGAGATGTCCGTTTCTTTCTGCTCTAAGCATTTCAGCTACAATTGAATTCAATTTGCTTAGAAGCTAAAATTCTTAGATTAATACTTTAAACTTGTATTTATTCAAACCTGTATGTTCTTTTGATCAATTTCCAGCCTTACTGAGTCTAAGAAAATACTGAAAAGGGATGGTGAAGGTTAGATCCCCTTCCTTGATCAAAAAAGCCCTAACTGAAACCCCATGTACTGATCCTGACCAGGAGACTGTTACAGTATTTGGGAGCTGGTGATCCACACAGCAGTTAGCCTGAACAGGCACAGGCCTGCCTTGTGCTGCACAAATCCTTGGCCGCACGACGAGCTCAGCTCACTGTAACAAGGCCACCTGTGCAGCCTTGCCTTTACCTAACAGTGCAGCAAGTTTTCATGAGAACATCCTTTACGAATAGAGTTGTTTTCTTGACAGGAAATTATATAATAGCTCGAATGGCTAAAAGGGAGAGGTCCTCTCCATGGACAGGATCTGTGCACTGTGGGAAAATCCATCCAGGCTCTGTCCGATGCTGCACAAACGCAGGGTGCCCAGCAGCTGAAGAGACGTAAGATTTACTCACTGTCTATCTCTTCTCATTCTGTTTTATTGAAGAAGTTATCTTATTAAGCCATTTGTTGTCAAGCTTTTCTCATCAAGATGCAGAAAGGATCCTGCACTGTCTCTCTCTCTTTCTTCACCTCCCCCCCTGCCACAGCCRGTGCAGAACACCTTGTGATCCCAAGCCTCCAAAAAATCCTAGGATACTGGTTCAAAGCCTTTTTTCCATGAAATATCTCTTACCAGTTCCAAACTTTAGCTTTGCTTTCCAGTTGTCATAGTCTAAACATTATGAGATATTCCATTGTTTTATTTAATTCAATAGCCGGAAGTAATTAGTATTTTTATATGACCAAATTTTGTGTCTATTAATCATATTTCAGAAGGAACTTTAGTATAGGTTTTTATTTTAGGAAGACTGAAAACTCCCAATTTTTAACAAAAAATGCATGAAGCGTTTCCTTGAATATGAAAGATGACTCATTTTTAAATATTGTTTTATTCTGTAACATGATTTGGGAGGTAATCAGCCACAAATGGATACTGACTGTCACAGTCTAGTTTCTGCTGAATTGACTTTCACTGATTTGAATAACCCTGGCTCCTACTGAAGCCAAATGGAGCTTCAAATGTTCAAATCCTTGAAAAATCAGACCACATCTAAGTGCAAGGTATTCTCTTTCCCTTCCTGTACTTGCTTGCTTCTTTAATTCACACAGGGTATAGCAACATCTTTAAACATACTCTATAGATTTTCTGGTGATTTAGTTCCCTGATCACAGTATTTCCTCAGGTCACATGTCAACCACTGATGAGATCTGAAGTGGCAGTGCAGGGGTGACAAGTAATAGAAATGTGTGGCAATGTTTGGCATCCATAAAAAACAGTTTAACATGAGTGGATCAAAAGTATAGGAAGATTTGTTAAATAATTTGAAGAATTCTCAGGTATTAGGTACAGGACATCCTTTCACCTGAAAAGTTTAACCCCATATCATGGTTTAACCCCAGCCAGCAACTAAATACCACACAGCCACTCGCTCACCACCCCCCTCCAGTTGGATGGGGGAGAGAATCGGGAGGGCAAAAGTGGGAAAACTCATGGGTTGAGATAAAAACAGCTTGATAATTGAAATAAAACAAGAACAGTACTACTCTAGTACTACTACTAGAACAGTAGTAATGATAATAATAAAACCAACAATAATAGAATATACAAAGCAGGCGATGCACAATGCAACTGCTCACCACCCACCGACCGACGCCCAGCCAGTCCCCACGAATACCCCTTCCCGGACCATGCCTCCTAGTTTATGATGTACTGAGCATGACGTTATATGGTATGGAATACCCCGTTGGCTAGTTGGGTTAGCTGCCCTGGCTATGCTCCCTCCCAGCTTCTTGTGCAGCTGGCAGAGCACGGGAAGCTGAGAAGTCCTTGACCAGTGTAAGCACTACTTAGCAACAACTAAGGCATCAATGTGCCATCAACATTCCTCTCATACCAAACCCAAAACACAGCACCACACCAGCTACTAGACAGAAAATTAACTCTATCCCAGCTGAAACCAGGAGACCCCAGGACTGAATACTCTTTGATTATTTATAATGGCAAAGCTGGAAACTGTTAGGACAACCCAATGCTTCTGGAATTGTCTCATAATCTCGCCTGGGAAATGATAGAATAACTCAGCTTAATAGTAATTTTTTATATCTTACTGGAAATGTGTTATTCTAACTTCATATCTTGATATATCATATGGCTGTCAGGATAGCATGTGGAAAAAAGCCCTTGTCAAATATACCTTCCAATCTTCTCATCAAATTTAGAGCAAAATACTACAATGTCTACGGGGACTGGTATGAAACACACACTTCAACTTCTGTTTACTTTTCTAATGAACTAAACTTTCATATGTTGTTTACTTGAAGACAGAGATATGATGTATGTCAGTCATTCTCAGATTGGGTGTCGCACCTCAAATATCTCCTGCTGCAATGCTTTGGCTTCTATTGACAGTGATGTTCACCTGATAAATATGAACCATTGCAATATACAATAAGATCTGTGGAAAGCCAAAGAAACTCACTGCCTCAAAAGTTATGTCTGTGCCATCATATGGTATAAAAAAGGAATTAAGAGAATCCTGCATTGATAATATGAGTACAGAAGCCCTGAATATTAGCAGTCATTAGTTAATAAAAAAATCTGAGTTTTGTTTTGAGCTCTTTGGAAGCTGGATGACAGAAGAAGTTATGACAGCAGGAAGAGAAGCTGTCAAAGGAGCACCAATGTGTAATGAAAGAAAACATTTCAGAAAATAGAATATGGCTCCATTTCTGCTTGTCAGGATTCATTGAGGCTGAATAGCTCTGAATTCAATGCTCAAAATGGACAGTGTACACTGATGACTAGTAGCAACCAGCCGTTCTTCAAACTACAAAWCCGTCTCGGAAGGGAATGCATGCCCAAGCACTTCCAGAGCGCGGTGTCTGGTTGCATAAGCCTGCTCTCTCACAGTGATTAATGCGATTGTCAAGCATTTAACACTACTGGCACTTTGGCCCATTTACAGTGGCAAATGCTTATTATCGAAACCTSATTTCTTCCATTTTTATAGCATGTGCTGAAAAAGGAGTTAGTGCTTCCTTTCTTTGGTTTGAAAAATTGATGTATCCGTTAGAGTAAATTCATTACTGAGAAAACAGGAAAACATGAAAAGAAATACATAGAACACTTCTTAAATCTAGACAGCTATAGATTACTATATATGTCAGGAAAGTGTCATTTCAGTTAAATATAGTGTAACTACAATTTAGTTTTGCATTGTGCCTTTCAAGCAGAAATCAAGAAAATACATGTTCTTTTGTCTGTATGATCCTTTGAAAGATCTGTCTCTAGTGAATCAGAGCTAGAGATTCTTGGAAGCTGAACGTCTAGAAGCAAAAGTATAAGGCGCTTTCTTCTGGAACGAAACCTCCGAGGCCAATTGTTTCAATGTGCTGAATGACATTTTATAGACACAAGACAAGATGCATGTCCTAAATACACTGATACAAGATAGTTCCTTCCCAAATCTCACACACAGACCTGAAAAAGCTGTTGCCTTACCTAAAATTGTTTACAATCTGAGTCCTGCTACAAAACCTTCTGAGAGATAAAGAGCAACACTCATGCTGATTTTGATGTTGACCAAGCTCTAAGACCAACTTTGTGTCTTGTCTCCACCATGAGCGAGCAGAGAGGAAGCCCCTCTGCATTAGGTCAGAACCGCACCTAGAGGCATGTCCAACATACCAAATCAGCTCTAACCCTGCTAGTTCAGTGCTCCCACAAAGCTTTAGAAAGGCTTCCACAGAGCTACATGGGAATTTGGATTTGGCAGCTAAAGGTGGATAAGTACCTCAGCTTGATTAAAAGCCGTACTGCAATCTCACTGAATCCCAGTGTAGCCATCTTCCGCCCCACGGAGAGAAACAAGATATAGAAGCAGCCCAAGCATTCCAGGGAGTCCACGGATTTCTCCTTTCTAACAAGAGGTAAAGGGAATGGTAGACTCGTAAACTGCAAAGACTGGGTGAAGATTTGGGTAGCCATATGCTCTCTTTCATCAGTGATAAATGAGCTTAAGCCAAGCAACTGTTTTGTTTTGGGGAGGAATACTTGTGATTACTTTGGCTTTTGAGCAATTTTAAGGAATAAGCAAAAGGGCCCAAGGAAGAGAGTTAACTGAATAATAAACCACAAAGGATTGCAAGTTCAGAAAAGAACCGGTTGGAAGTTAGCATATATCTTCTAACAAGCCTACACCTGCCCAGGAAAATCTCCAGAGCTCTTCATGAGCCGGTCCTAGAAATGGCCAGACACTCCAGCATGAAGAGTGATGTAGTGAAGTGTGACTCTCACCCCTCTGAGGGATTCGGCACTCTGCARTCAGAGGCACAGCTCTGACACAGCCCAGCCATGTAACCTTGGCTCAGGCTGCTGAGGAAACTGTGGAGCTGTGAGAAAAGGCACTGAGAAGGTATATAGAGCAGAAGCAGGTAAGACAAGGAAGGTAAAATTATGGACACGGAGATGTTGAGACAGGTTGTTAGCAGCTCAAGGAGGAAAGTTCCAAAGGAAAAACATGAACCCTGGAAGGTATAAAATCTTAAAGGGAAAAGCAGGGATTTGGAAAACAGTAACTCACCACCACCACCGAGAACGCTCTCCAGTGAGCAGTGAAGTCCAGCCCTTCCCCACACGACTGATTACTGATGACCAGTGACACCTCTGTGGTGAGCTCACTACCACTTAGCTGAATAGCACGGTAGTCATTGCTCTCTTGTATTTGTGTTAGCCACTAAATAACGATCCTATACTTGTAAGTTGTGTATATCCTATTTGCAGAGTCTCTCTGAATATGGGAAAAGGTACCTGAACAAAGTGACCTGGAAAATTACAACTGACACGAAGAAAATGAGCAGTAAAATAAAACTTGCAATAAGGAGTAGGAACAACTGAAAACAAAGTAAATAAAATATGACCCTGAACAAGAGATGGATGTGTACCCACAGCCTATTTAGCAAAAGCTACCATGAGAGAGATTGTTGTGACTCCCTGCTGTGCAAGTTCTCTGCAATACATGATATTTATTTAAAATAAGTATGCCCCATTAGGAGGTGGATTTCCAGTGAGCACCAATAATATCAAATAAAATCAGCATTGCATTTCAGCTTTTCACGTACATGAATTGTTAATCTGACATTAGTTATGTCTGCACTGCAGTTGCAGATTGACATCATTGTAGCATATACTTTACTAACTAACTAGCCTGAATGTTGGTGGCAGTCTAATCACAGCAGAAAAGAGGGTTTTCTTCCAGCAAAAGCAGAAATATTCTGCCTACTTCCATATGCTGAGCACCATGATACTGCAGCCAGGCTTTTGCAAATGTTTGAATAAAGCCTGCATTGCTCTATCTACACTACAAATAAACTGTTTTGCTCAAAGAGGGGGACRAAGATCACCAGAGTCACTTAAAATAAACCACTGAACGCAGCTGAGAATGTTGCTGATCAACAGAAGGCAGCTGGCAGGAAAGGCTTTTGAGASAGAATGCTGGAGCACTGCAGAAAATGACCCCAAGAAGTGAGTGCCACAGTGACAGAGAGACACCCAGATGCCACTTCCTGGCTCAAACCTGTGGCAGAGGAAGGAGTCAGGCTCTTACACACTTTCAGGAACTTTTCTGAAAAGGGGCAGTACTAAGCCAGGGTAAATCTTGGGTTGCAGCCTTAAGCAAAAGGCTTTGTAGGATCACGATGTCAAGAAGAAAGTAATAATGATCAACAAATCTTAGTACTAAAAGAAACTACGCAAGTAAGATGAAGAACAAATGGAAGTCAGAGAAGAGCTAGAACGACTACTGAAGCCAGGTTAGTTGAAACTGGTCCAGACAGCATGATTTCCTTAAAAAAAAACAAACCAAAACCCAATATACTTCATTTTTAATAACTGCCCCATTTGCCCTTCACCATTAAGCTAATTGGATTGATTCTGCACTATGATGAGGCACAGTTCTTTCACTTCCAACTTTGGACCTGGGTTTGGCTTAAAGAGTATTCTCCAAATGCTTTCCAGCCAAAGCTGGGATCCAGTGCTCCCTCCTTGTCCTCTTTGACTAGTCAGCCCTCTCTGGCACTGCTTTGTCAAATTCCCATGTTTTCATTCAGTTCTTTCTCACATCTTTTGGTTACAACCTGCTGACCTCTTTAGCTAGTTCAATAGACTGATGAAATACTCTGGAAACAGTAAATGTATTGTTTTAGTGATAATCGCTGTCTGGCACGTTCTTCTAAGAAGGAAATGAATTAATAATAGCACTGTTTTCTCTGTAAAACAAACCTGTTTTCTGAGACAGGAGTTTAATTTTCTGTGGCAAGCAGGCAGGAAGAAATATACTTATTTAAATTTGGGTTCTCATGAAATAAGGAGAAGTTTTTAAGAGGAACCACATTTTATGTTTTTCTCTCTTCCACTGTTCTCTGTTATTCCTCACTCACTGTTTCAATTCTTGTTAAGCTGTCACTTAGCATTTTTTCCCTCTGGAATGACAGCAGGGCATGCTGCTTACACTGGCTAGACAGATATCTTCCCCAGAGAGTGAGCATATCAGCTTCTGGAATGCACAGCCTGTACCAACATGGTATGTGTCTTTGATATCAGATCTTTGGCATTAATGTATGTAGGTGACAAGCTTGTTAGCAAGTCAGATAGTGCAGAAGTTATGTAATTCAAGTAACAGTAAAGAGCTAATTTTACTTCCGGAAAATAAAAAAATTAATTCTGGTTACTGTATAAATACTTGTCTGATAACTAAAATCAAGGAAAGTTCCTGCAGCAATATTTAAATGGTTAAAATGTGCCTATAAACCCAGAAATACTGAAAAATACAGTTTAGCCTGATTTTGAACAATATTAAACAGGAGCCCAGTTATTGCCACTGAACGGTCTAGAGCACCAGTATAAATGCAACTTTTGCTGTGGGAGGTGATATAATGTCTTCGTAAGGCTTCGTTGCTCTAGAGCAGCCGTGGAGGAATATTTTGCAGGGCTGAAACTTTGAAAAGATGCAGTTAACCTTCCTACACCAGCATACAAGTCACCAAGAAGAATGAGGTCTCTTCCCTGCCAGCATTCAAGCTGCAAGGGTAGCTGCATTAATTCCATCCTAACTTGTCTGCTCATAAGTCCAAACAATTCATTATGCCATCGTGGGTCCTCATTCACCATTTTCACTCCTGCTAAGTCCATCCAATGCCGGCTTGGCAATATCTTAACCAAGTTTCAACATTTCTCAAAAGAAAGGAAGAAGACAAAGTTATCCCAAGCTCTTCTGAGGGGTTGTTTTGACAAAGTGCAAGTAATTATACAAGATATAGAAGAATTTAAAGCAAAGGGTTCAAATCCACACTCAGAGTAACTTTAGATCAGGAGGGATTCCAGCATATACAGTGACTTTATTGTAGATTAATAGTTTGAACGCAGAGATTTCAGCTGAGCCACCACCAGTTTGGTTGAAGATACCATACTTACATGGACACAGGGTTAGATCCGTCTGATTCACCACTGTAAAAGTTTACAATGTAGACATCTGCAATTGTGTTGGACTTGTAAATTTTACTGTTTATAGAGGGGAAATAGGTTCTTCTGCAGTGTGACTCCTCCCAGCCTAAAGTATGCACATAAAATAACTCAGACAACTTAAGCCTTGCAAGTGCATCTATTTCTCTCTACTGACTATCACGGGAGTCAAAGCTGACTACATCAGACATAGTTGTCTACATTGCTTATCTCTAAAATCAGGTTTGACGAACCGCATCCTGGTGTCCACGGAACATCTCCGTGACATCCACTGCATCGATTCAAAAACTTGACACCTCTGTCAATGGAGAATTAGAGAGGTGGGTATGCATAATGGTTTTGGTTTGCATTGCCACTTGGAGAGGAGACTGCTTCAGCTTTTTTCTTGCCTATGCCACGGCCAACCTGCACTATCTGTGTGCCATGGCAAAACACACTGTCCCAGCTTACTGCCAGTTGCAGAACATGTGAATGGAACATATTCAGACTTCATAGAAATTACAGTGTGAATTTCAAAGAGCAAGGATTTGGCACAGTTCTCATTTTATCCCAATTGATTCTCTCCTCCTGAGGCTCAGGTAGGTTGTCAGCCTTCAAGTGGGATGAGAGCTGTTTAAAGACTGTGACATTGCAGGTGTCAGAAAAATCACAGATTCTACTTGAAACCAACATTTTTAATTACGTTTGGCATTCCCATGCATATTGCTGTCACTTCTCTACCAGTGATAGCAATAGGCTAGGGAATGTCCAGCATAATTAAACCCTTTCATTTCTAATATATTCCATTACTTTTATGTACCTTCGAACCTTAGGACTCCTGTACTGAGAAAAGTGGAATGGAAACTATAGAAGTCTAACACCTCAAACACCACTTACAAAGTAAGATCCTGCCCAGGTACTGCCAAAAAGTAACTGCCAAAACAAAGCATCAGGAAGCAGCTGACTATTCTCCCACCCCTCTATGGAGCCTGAGTCCTCTTCTAGTAGTAGCTGCTTAATTGATCACATCTACTTTTGAAACAATGACTAGAGGAGAGGTAATGGCATTGGTGCTGCTCTCTACATTCTTCTGAATAGCACTGTGGTTGGGTCACTCACCTAGGAAGTGGAAAATGCATTTTAGGCTCTATTCCAACTGACAGGTTTCAAGCTTCCCCAGAAGACATACACAACAATAGGTTAAAGTTGCTGTTCACCCCTCCTGCCAAAGCAGAGTCAGTATAAAACCAAGGCAGTAAGAGTCATGGGATCAAAAGTTGAGCAAATGAGGAAGGTGCCAGCATTGTGACCTTGTGATTAGGGCACTCGTTTAGGACAGGGTAGAAATGAGTGGTCCTCATCCCTACTCCCAGAAGAAGTTGTGCAGCTGACAATCAGGTGAAAAAACTGGCATGATCCAGAGTGCAGAGCATTGAAGTTTTCATCCTCCACTTTGAATTACCTCACTCAGAAGAGAGCAAACCAGCAGCAAAGGTTTTCAAGGCTTTCCTAGATTAGCTTAGTAAAACCTCTTCCAAACATATACTGAGGCGTTCAATTCGTCCACCATCTTAAAGACAGCATACTGACAATCTTCTACAATACAGTATTTCTCTCTGAGCAAAGCTTCAAATCCTGAGGATATATATTGCAATTTGGTGTCAGACGCTAACTTTTCCTGCTCCACAGGACACCTAAAGGAGAATTCACTTACGGTTGCTGAAAGTGAGTGGTAACATAAGCACTACGTCTGAAGTAATTTATCAGAGAGATGATCTGCAAGGTCAAATGGCACTATGGTATCACTCACAAGTTCTTCTTACAATGGATTAGGGAAAAGGACAAATTGGAATGACAGTGCAACACATGGCTACTGTCCCATAATGTGACCTTCATGCAGAAAAATTTTAGAGCGCCTTTAACTTCAATATCCAGTCCAGACCAACAGTACAACTGCACATTTTGCCTATAGCATTTCTAAGACTGAGTCAAAGAACATCTGATATCACACATCCATCTTGTAAGGGAAACTTGCTGCTTAGTATGAAGAACTGTACTAAAGATCAATCAAGGCATTTCAGAACATTTAGCCATGGGATTGTCAGGCATTTCTGTAGTTTCTCTTAAATCATAATGTCAAACAAATCTAAACCATACTGCTGTATACATACTTGTAATGAATGTAAAAGTTCCTTCCATGCCATTATCTGTGAGCCTGGGGACATCACATTTTCTATTTTGTCTTCACTCATTTTTTTTTAATGAATTGCAATGGTTCTGCCACCACTGGACAAGAAGTCGCTAATGAGAGGAGTAATTTGTCTCAACTATGGGTGCTGCTAAAATGAATAGTACTAGACTTGCTGTTGACTTAGCTTTACTCTTTCACTGGAGTTTCCACAACAGCATTCCAGGACTAGCCTGAAACTTTACAAATCAGTCATCTAGAGAGTTAAACAATTGAAGCATAATTCTGAATCAACTTTGCATCCTGTGATAAAAGACCAAAGACAAAAAATTAATGCTTGACTTTCAATGGTGTATTTGTAACAGCAAGGCATTGACTGGTAAGGTTTCAATGCAGTCTGCAAAAGTTATGTGTCACAAAAACAAGACAATCAGTTGTCTGGCAGGGCATTTAACAAGGTTACAAAGGACTAATGCAGAATAGTTCATCAGTGTTTTGTGTGTACAGTAAGCTTTTTAAAATCTTATACACCATCAAAATAAAACTGGATCCAAACTAAACAATTACTGACTTTTTTAAGTGCATGGAGTACAAATCTCTCCAGCATATATAAACCCAAGCAGTTTGATGTAACAAATACTGTCAGGTTTCTGCTGTCCTAATAATATAATGGTTCACATGCTATAACTTCGAAGTGAAATGAACAAAAATATTTGTTCCACAATGCTCTAGAAAGATTTATTTCATATGTGTAAGTGATTCTCAATCACCCTAGGTCTATATCCACAAAACTAGACAAAAACTCCTAGTCTTTTTTTTCATCTGCTTTTTGGGGGAGAGTTGTCATCGAGCTCTAAGAGATCTCATCAGGAGATGTTTCTTCACTGGTGGGCTGCTTTAACCTCTTACATTAAAAACTCCATTTCTAATGCAGAACAGTAAGTGGTGGCGTTTGTCATCCAAATGTCATATTTGATTTGCTTTCATTTTAGTAGACTAACTCTTTTGCAAAGCAAAGTGAGGGGTTTTTTTGTACTGCCTTTACAACAGCAGACGCAGGAACCTTCACTCAGGAAGCTGAAGACCTTGAGTGGCCACTAACTCCTGAACTAGCTGGTGCAATCCAGAAGCCTCTGCCCAGGATGGAAATATAGCTATGCACAGTTCTGAATGTAGTAGGCAATAGTATGTACCGATCTAAGATTCATGTGAAGAAAGTCAAACAAGGGTATTCAATTCCTCACATAGATGTACCCTAGGCTCAGAAAGCAGCAAGCTTCTAAAGCATTGTAAGTAAACTGGGGTAGTACAGAAAATGCTGATCCAGTATCTAGCATTAATTCAATAGCCTGAGGCTGGTTTCCTGATGTAGAAGAAACATTAACAAGACACAGTATTGCATCTGCAAGGTATTTCAGACAGCTTCTGTCCACATTCAGAACATTAGCATCTGGCAGAGCAATTTCATTTGTTTGTTGGTTAGATTGAGAACTACGATACACCTTCATGAAATGTCCAGCCTTTCTACATGCTTGCATCCCATGTTTTCTACAGAATTTATAGTAAATGTGTAGTTTACTGGATAGGTTCACAGCAGTGAGATGAGCTTGCTTTGTGTATTTTGAAACGCTGTAATTTTTCTTGGGCTTTGCTTGCAGCCACATTTGTTGTTTATGTGATGTGAACAGTGTTTGAAATCCTTTGACTTAATGCTTTTATGTCTGCCATCACCAACTGCATTTGGCTAGTAAAGGATTTAGCTTTCTGAGGTGTCAGGTCTGATGCAAGTAGTAACTGTTCTCTGTTTAAGAAATGCAATTATCTCCAATAACAGAAATTCCAATAACAGAAATTTCCAATAATAGAATAACTTTCATAAACAACCATCAGGTGCCTTAAAGAAAGTTCTGTAGAGTCTTCCTTTTCCTTTCTCCCTTGAATGAAATTAATAGTGTTTAATTATAATAGTCATTTTAAGAACGAAAAAAATTATTCAGTGATGTAAGGCCTGTAACATACTCATTTTTGAAAAGGAGTGTAAAATATATGCTGATCTCTTCTAATAAAATGGTGCATAAACAACATACCTCACACACTGCAGAGCTTTTTGACATTCATATTGAATTTTTGTTTTCAAAGACTTTCATCCAGAGATGAAAAATAATTGAAGGCTTACCCAGGCTTTGCAGAGGAAGCATAGGCAAATTCAGGGATGAGCGAGCCATCCTTGTTGGTAATTCACTGTACAACAAGAACAAAAAAGCAAACCAAGTTTATTAGTCAGATTATTAAACAAAGTAAAGTGAACGCCTGAGCAGTGGCAGGACTAAAGGCAGGACAGCCCCTGCATCTCCATGGTGGCCCTGGCTCCTTCCTCCCTCCCTCAGCATGGCCATAAACCGAGACATGGACATTTTCACCATGTGCAGCAATGCTTGCCCTCCTTTCTTMAGTGTAATCTTTCTCATCTCTTAAATCCACAGAGGTCATCACATTTTCTTGCTTTACATGTGGGATGCGCAAAGCACTTTGTGCAGCCAATGTTATACAACAGGCAGGATATGCCCCAGATCTTGTTTTCTTTTAAGACTTAAACACCACTGTTGCATCAAGATTCAAACACTTTAAAACTTTCATTGTCAAACTGTTTTCTAATTTGCAATGAAACACCCATCAAATGCCCTAGGCCAGATTCAGTTCCCTGAATGTAGGACCTGACCACCATTAGAGACGTGTTTTGGTGTGGCACCTCACTTCCCATTGCCATACCAGGAGGGCATGAGGACTGTCTGAGGTAAAAAACCCCTCCAGATGTCTTGGAAATGAAAGGTATCTTAAATGGCCATAAACAAACATGTTTAAGCAGCTGAATGCAGCCTTTCACTTCAATTTGAGACTGACATCTAAATCGCTGTTTGGAAGGGGAGCGAGATCACGTAGGTAGGACACCCGCTAAAAGTAATACCATGCCTATTATACTGGCAAATTCTTCCCCTCTTGCATTTAACATTAAGGAAATAAGGAGATATCATCACCTCCATTTTGTAAAGAGTGAGCAAACTCTTTACAAACAGGAATTAAGACCTGGCCTTTGATTTCATGCTGGAGCAGTATGCACTTTTAGCATTTCTGAAAGACAAGTGCCAATGACAAGGTCCACAGAAGGCATTCTGGTCTCCAGTCTCAGGCAATTGTCCAAAATTTTAGGACTCTAAACATAACCCACAAAGTCCGTGCCCAACCACTTGGTGGTCTAGCAGCTGTGGATATCCTGAATTTTTGCCTGATAGTTACCAGTAACAGTGTTTACTTCATTTCTATGCGGTATCGTTGCTCTTTGGACTGTTTAAGAATTTGTGGTTTTTTGAAGTTTGCTGTTAAGCCCGAATGTTTAAGTGTGTTTAGGTACTCAAACCCCTTATTGCACTGGGTGTCCGTGGCAAGGTGCTGGCAGCGGGGGCTGCAGGGCGGCCTCTGTGAGGAGCGGCCGGGGCTGCCCCGTGCCGGACACAGCCGGTTCCAGCCGGCTCCAACCCACCCACCGCAGGGCACGGCTCAGCCCCTCGGCCACGATGGTGGTGGTGCCTCAGGGACACAGATTTAAGAAAGGGCAAAAATGCCTGACAGAGAGAGGAGGGGGGAACAACAAGGAGTGAGAAACAGCCCTGCAGACACCCAGGTCAGAGAGACCCACGTTGGAGAAGTTCCTGAAGGACTGCGTCCTGTGGGAAGGACCCACACTGGAGCAGTCTGTTCCTGAAGGACTGCGTCCCGTGGGAGGGACCCACGCTGGAGCAGGGAAACAGCATGAGGAGGAAGGAGCTGCAGAGACAAAGGGCTATGGACTGACCGCAGCCCCCACTCCCCATCCCCCTGCACCACTCGGGGCGGGAGAAGGTGGAGGAGTCGGGAATGAAGGAGTGAAGTTGAGCCTGGGAAGAAGGGGGGAGGGGGAGAAGGTATTTTAGGTTTTGTCTTTTTCTCATCATCCTACTCTGTTACTAATTTGCAATAAATTAAATTAATCTTCCCCAGGTGGAGTCTGTTTTGTCTGTGACAGTAACTGGAGTGATCTCCCTGTCCTTATCTCAACCCATGGGCTTTTCATCTTATTTCCTCCCCCTGTCCTGTTGAGGAGCGGGAGTGAGAGAGTGGCTGGGTGGGCATCTGGCAGTCAGCCAAGGTCAGCCCAACACACACGTTTATAATGAATGGTAGTTACACTGACTTCATTTAGGAATTTATCTCAGCATAGACTTGGTCAAAGCATGCTCGACAGGGCAGCTGCAAGTCCCCAGGTTATAGTACCTATTCGTAGTTGCTAAAAATGCTTCTGTATGTAGTAGACCTAGTTTCATGAGCATTCCGTAGGCTCCCCTGCTATAATCACAGTTTAATGTACGTTCATGGTCCCACCTTCCACAAAACTGTTTTACCCACACCATGCAGGCTGCTGGCCTTGGAGTGCCCTTGAGTTGTCTCTGGTCCCCAGGCTCTGTACTCACAGACCCTTTGGTTCCTTTGCCCCACTTTTGCTTGTGTCCTCCAGCCCCCAGCTCCCTTTTCTATCCTAGATTAGCACTTCTTCCCCAGCTGTCCTCCACTGCAGTCAGGCAGACCTGTGCACAGGGTCCCTGGCCAGCCAGAGCTCAAACCAAACAAATAATTCTTCAGATCACGCATCAGCCAGTGCAGGCATTTAAATGGGTGTTTGCCAGTGTGGGCTGTTATTCTGCTGTCTTTCCTCTGCTCAACCACTGCTTTTTATGATATTTTTAAGAGTTTAATGTCTTCGAGACCTCACTTCAGTAAAATTTTGGGGAAATTGGCCAGTGACTTCAAAATGTATTTGTGGTGGGGGAAATGACTGACAGAGAGAGACAGAACTATCACGAAAAAAATGAAAGCAGGCTAACAGTCTATTGAACTATGAGTCTTTTCATCTTTAATGCAGAGGAAAAATCTGCAAAGACTTCAGAGACTACAGGTGCCATCACATAGCATTTCGTCTTGATCTAAACAGCATGAAATTGTAAGTTTGTATATTAGTACCTGTTACTCCTGCCATCTGCCCCTGAGATCAGGCTGGAGCATTACAGGCTACATAACATATTACGAAACATTACATGCAGTGACCTTCAGTCTCCTGGGGCCACACCTCAGTTATTAAAGATGAAGGAGGCAGCAGTCTTCTCCATTTGATTCCTGGCATAAGATCTTCTCTCAACGCAAGGGATTAATATTATTTTTTAAATTATTTTCTATAGCTGTTATGTATGTATTATGTCAACTTAGTGGAATCATTTTCTTAAAAAAGAACTGAACCATGCATCCAAACCATGTTGAAAGAACAAATTTGAAAGTTACTTTAAAATTAATGCAATAGTCCTATGCTAGGGTGAGTAAATAATAACCTTACCACTAAGGTTTCCTTGGGAATCGATTTAAATATCTAACTGTCATCATAGTGCTTCCTCCTCCACATTTGAGCCAAGAAGCTATCTGTGCCCCTTAGCCAACTCATCATGCCTTCTCTAAGAAAGTATCTTTCTTCCTTCTGAAATGGGAAAGCAAGATTACAAATAAGAACACACTGCATTTTTATCGACACTCCATTTCTATTAAATGCTGTCTGCAAATATTAGTGGAAGAAAAGTTCTTCCGCCAGTAAGGCCAGTAGGGAACTGGACATCTGAGATCCTCACTCTGCCCAGGCTCCCTCAGGCCAGTCCTTAAATTCCTTTGGATATATCTATTTGGCAGAACTCAATGATGTGAAAAGACAGCCAAGTTAGCTAACACACAGGAGATATGATCAAACATTAACTTTTACAGTATTGTGCACGGGCTCAATACTGTATACTTAATGTTCATTAACAACAGGATATATCTGCTCTGGAGGAGAACCAGGGTAGCATAGCTACATACTTCTGCTCTCCACGCCAGTGCAGATGGCTCTACGAAGCATGCTTTGTGTTGCATAGCTGTATCCTGAGAATCCCGCTCAACAGAAGAGGGAAAAATAACCCTCTTTGGAAACTGGTTAAAAGTTAGAAATCCAACCTTTCTTACTGCAGAAATGTGTACTATTCATACCACAGCGTGAGACCCTTTCCACAGTTCTTGTCAAAATGCAGGACAGTCTTTTCTATGGTTACTTGACAGATGTCACAGAAGTGCAAAATAGAAACTGGCCTTAATGGTCCCACAAACTACCACAGAATTCATAAAGTGGGGTCTAGACCCAAAGGAACCCAACTTGCCAATCCCATGGGATTTTAATGTCTCAAAGACATGCAGCAGAGTTAGATGTATAGTCTAATTTGCACTTTTTCTGACTGTTCCAAC
This sequence comes from Oceanodroma leucorhoa, assembly GCA_030449065.1. NCBI lineage: Eukaryota > Metazoa > Chordata > Aves > Procellariiformes > Oceanodroma > Oceanodroma leucorhoa. Next base: position 2,562,332 of record JASVER010000087.1, read on the forward strand.
TTCCTCCTCCCATCACAATTAAAGATTTCAACTTCTTTGGGGGCTGCTAGGACCTTAAGAAATTAGGACAGATCACAGAGAATGTTTCAGAGTTTACTTAATGCCCATTAAGTCATTTATATGGTTCCTACATGGGGTTTAGAAATGGGAGTTGAGGCTGAAAGGCCGATTTTAGCACACATGAAACACTCACTGTGTTGTTAGGTAGCCTGTTCCTTTCATTTCATTGGCAAAAAGGAGAGCAAGTCCCCTGGGATCCCGAAAGCAGGCCTGGGCTAGTAAACAACTTCGGAGAGGTGAAATGAAATGCAAGTAAAAGCTAATTCCATCCAAAAGTGTTCCATCTTCACCCACTTAGCTCTGCAGTCAGAATACCTGGCCACTGTGAGCAAGGCAGTGAGCTATTATTTTTGAAGACATGCTGGAAATTTTCTTCCTGCCTCCTGTTTTCTTCTCCTCCCAACATATGAGCAGAGGAGGAATGTCCTTGATGCACAATGCCTCCAAGGGCTGCTTTTGTGGTGCTTCAGCCTGTGCCGCTCGTCTTGCTCAGGGCTGTGCCTAAAGACACAGACTAGCTCAGAGGGCTAGCAACAAACATGTCAGCACTGTAATCAGGCATAAGAACATTAAACTAACYGAAAGAACCATGCTGGCTTCACTGTCTGAGCTGAAGGAAATATGAAGTATGCATAAAAGTTAATTTAGTTTGCAAAAATTGTTTTGTCACAAGATATTGTTAGGCACCACATGGCTTTAGTCGCCACACAGGGAAAGTATTTTAAATATTATTTTCATCTTTATGATGTTCTTTTAAACCCTCATATATGGACTCCACTTGCATTGTTTCCAATCATTTTGGTTCTCAGGAAAAGCTCTTCAAAGAAAGATATGACTATAAATCAGGTGTGGGAACAAGCAATTCCCAACAGGCTTAAAAATATTTTTCTCTCTGTGTCCCCCACCCCAAAACTCTTCAGATTATGGGTAGCACAAATGGAATGCATAGTGTCTTGTGGCATGACTTCTCATTTGATTTAAAAAGCTAACACCTGCATATTTTGGCGAATAAAATAAAAAGAATGTAGGTTTTTTTGTGGCACTAATGTTTTCTAAGATATGTATAAGCTTGTCTTATCCTGAAACCATATATGCCTGTTCTTACAGATGTTGTCACCATAGAGTACATTTACATGAGGATCAGTTACATGAGTTGTAACCTGACGGTGTCCTTGCAGGACTGTATCCAACAAACCTTGAAGAGAGGAAAACTGTGGAAAAAAGCTCAGTGCAAAACATATTGGAGCATTAAAACACTGCACTAAATAGCAACTGATTATAATTTTCTTGGTATGGTTCAATCTGCCCATTCTCTACATTTTAAACAATTTACCTCATCTCTTGTGCTTTTTAAGATGGAAAGGAAAAGAGAGGCTGATCAGGGGCACTTTGTATTTCCCGTCACTGCTACAGGCTCTAACATAACTGGCATCACACTGAAACGTTGATACAGGATGCAACATGCCACATAGTGAGGATGCCTCTCTTTTGTTTCCAATCCTTTTCAGAATGCCACGAGACAGATGCATTTCCAACACATGTGCAGGCTGTGTGGCACACCAACAAACAAACAACTTCTGCACAGTTTGGATTTTCATCATTGAAGCATTTATTTTGGTTTCCATTTTGAAATGTATTTCTTTCTCAGTTTATGTCAGTCACCATCACAGCTGACAGGTGCCTGTGGCATATGCCAACTTTGTGCTTTGCCTAAGGTCACTCTTTGTAAGTGCTCTACTTTTGCCAAACTATCTTACCTCTTAGCATCCTTCCTGGCACAGGTGTACAGCCTCCAGTAGCATTTGAGTGTTTTGGAGGTGTGTGAGCAGGAACTGTTTAAAGTCTATAGATTCCTTTAATTAGATACCAAAGAAACTGAAGTACAACAGGACTACAGGTGAAATAAAGAGGTAAAGAGACTACAATAGGCATGAATGGTGTGTGACAGGCGGGGTCCTCTGAAGGTTCAAGTGGGAGAATGGGGAATGAGCTCTCTATAAATTTGAGATAACTAATTCAAAATTTGCCTACTTATTTTAGCTTCTGCTGCATATAAATGACTATATATTATTCATAATATTTCCTTCATTATGATTTGATCTTCCCACTCATAAGTCTTGGTTTTAATTAGGCCACCTGCAACTTGTAATGTAATGGAAGCACAACTTTAATACTATGAATTCAAAACAGTAAGTGCAGCCTCACATGAAGAAACTTATAATGAAAAATAATTTGACATTATTGTTTGAAGCTTTGCATTTCTGTAATGTGATAAGTGAGAATAATTTCCTCTTGCTGTAATTCTTATAGGGCACAATGTTCATTTAATACAGAATGTAAGAACAGAAAGTGCTTATGCAATGGGGAAAGATTAGAAAAAGAGGTATGCAGCATGCATTTCAATGCAACCTTTCCCACACATCTATTTTAGTTATTGCAGACCACCTGTTAACTAAATGCCTCATGTGACTAGACACGAGTATCATGTACCAGTTGTGGCTGTGCCACTTCGAATACTAAGAAAGAGTGACACTTGTCATTGACRTCATTGGCTTGACAGAAGATAGCAATCCATTTTCTGGTAGTTGGTATGTATCACTATGAAAGGGTATGCTACTGAATTGTTGTTTGTTATTTAAAGGCACAACAGTTATCACATTTCTTGTTAAAACATGCACGGGGTACCCTGATGATGTGTAAGTAAAGCCTAAGCAGCACATTGGGATTCGTAATGATTCACCACAAAGAAGCATGCTTCAAAAATGAGGAATTTGTTTGCAAAGACACTTCATGCAAACTAAGGCTAGTGATCTCAGTCCACATTCCAAAGTAATCTTGTTTCAGTTGAATAAAAAAGGATCCAAACATGAATAACAAGAATTCATGAGTAATAACAATTCATGAACAGTTTTAATTAACCATTCATCCACAAGTTGATAAAATGTAGCTAGATCTCTAAATTGCAACTTATGTTTCTGAAAATACAGAATTTGGCAAAAACATTTAATGATCCACTGGAGTTTACATTTTGAATTGACTTTTTCTAAAGGACAAAGTCTTTATAATTCCACGGTTTACTCATAAAAAAACTCTATTTAAAAAGTAATGAGAACATGCTATGTAATAAATGCATTTGTTATAGTTTATTTAATAATAATTTTTTAATGTAAGAATTAAATTTGGGAGCATGCAAACATGAAACAAGACATGACTACGTGATAATACCAGTTTTTGTGAGGTCATGTTAACTGGATTAAATAAGCAGAAATGTTTTAACTGAGATAAGCCTTTTTCAGTAGTAAGTTCCATTGCTGACAGATTTTATTTAGTTTCCAAAGCTAAGTTTCCTACTTCCATATCACATCATTGCATGAAACTGTGGCAATTAATTTTGAAGTTTTCCTTCTGCCATTTTTTAATTACATGAAACAGAACTATCAATATGCTACCTATCACTCAGTAATTAGAACTGTTAATGTTTTTAAGTTTGCTTGTGAAATTACTGTGTGATTACTTCTCACTCTAGCAGAAGAATGTAAATATATTCTACTGTGAGTCTGCAGCAAGTCAGAAACTTTGACACAACATTGTGCAGCTATTGCAAGGCTTGAAAACATATGAAATCTTTTTCTTTACCTGTGTTCCTGAAAATTGTTTCTACAGTTAAGATTTTGGCTGAGCATTGCATGATTTCCCTCCCACTCATGCCTTTCCCCAGTCCAGAATCACTGCATTTCCTGACTGTTCCTCCTTTAAATCTGTTACAAGTTCAATAAAAGTCTGTAAGACATTGCTTCAAGCCCTTCAAATATGCTTCAAGATGTGCCAAAGTTTGCCTAGACTTGGCAGTCAGAGCATCCTTACTGCCTCATGAATTGAAAAACCCGGTTCAAAAGTCCCCCAGAGACCTATTATCTGTGGATCACTGACACAATAAACCAGAATAGCTTTCAAGGAGCCATTCGGGTCAGCAGTGTCGCTTTGTACACAGTACCTGGGGAATCTTTAATCCATCATTCATTGACACAATTCAGAATCATTCCAGACTACTCAGGCTTTGCTTAGGGAGCATTAAGGCAATAAATCTATACAACCTCCTAAGCTCAGCCTCCTAAAAATCCTTATTGAAGTTTCCGGCTAAAATTATTGATGAGTCTGTGGATGACCGGCTTTCTGTGTGAAGTAACTTGTTTTAAAGCATGTGCCTGCCACAACATAACCCTGTACACCACTCTGGCACCACCTGGAGACCAAGAACTGTGTCACCTTCCAAGAGTAACTAAAAATTGTCCAAGGATTTTGTGTCCCTTATTTGCTCCCACAAGAGCACTAAGGATACTGCCATAAATAACCTGCCAGGGCTCAGGAGCACCAACAGGCTATCATTGACCTGACCAGCCTTTATCCATCTTTCTCCATAGTTGCAACTTTCATTCAACTCCTGCTCAGATTTTGACTAACATACAGCTCATGCTAAGGCCTGATGTATGCTGTGGGCAGTGCCATTAGGTGAAAGCAAGGGCAACACATAGGCAGGACACGGTGGCCAGAAAGGGCTAAAGGTCATTATGCAGCCACTGCCACTTGCAACTTACTGTCTCCTGCAGCCACAGTMCTTGCATATTAATTGACTGGCAGTTTTCTTCAGAATCTGCCAACTTACAGGAATGAGACAGACCAAACTTCCAAGCTGGAAGGTATAAATATGTCAGCTTATCCAAAAAGTTTTTGAAGCGGATCCAACAGCAGCTGGACTGCTGAGGCTTTTGTGCTTCGCGGTGTGATACAAGCGGACACCCACACCRTGGCGGAGGAGGAAGGATGAGCACTCTCACCATTGGCTAGTTAACTATTTTGCTCATAGGTGCACAAGTTTGGGCCTTTGGGCCTTTCCACCTTTGGGCCAAACGCTGCTTAATATCTTCATAAGTGATCTGGATGATGGGATCAAGTGTAACCCTGATGAAGTTTGCTGATGATACCAAACTGAGTAAGGAAGCAGACACTTCGGAAGGGAGAGCCACCCTGCGGGAAGACCTGGATAGGCTGGAAGAGTGGGCTAACAAGAAGTTCAACAAGGACAAATGTAAGATGTTGCACCTGGGAAAACATAATCCCAGAGTGCAGCACAGGCTGGGGTCTACCCCRCTGGGGAGCAGCTCTGTGGAAAGGGACCTGGGGGTCCTGGTGGACAACAAGCTCAATATGAGTGAACAGCATGCTGCTGCGGCAAAGAAAGCCAATAGGATGCTGGGTTGCATCAACAAGGACATCACCAACAGACACAAAGAAATCATTATCCCACTCTAATCAGCGCTTGTCAGGCCACACCTGGAATACTGTGTTCAGTTTTGGTCCCTGCTATACAAAAAAGATGTGGACAGACTGGAGAGGGTCCAGAGAAGGGTCACAAAGATGATCAAAGGACTGGGAAGCCTGCCATATGAAGAAAGGCTGAGAGAACTGGGTTTGTTCAGCCTTGAGAAAAGAAGGCTTAGGGGAGACCTTATCACCATGTTCCGGTATTTAAAGGGTGGCTAAAAAGAAGATGGAGACTCCCTTTTTAAAAGGAGTCACATGGAAAAGACGAGGGGTAATGGGTACAAGTTACTGCTGGGGACATTCTGATTGGAAACAAGAGGAAAATTTTTCACAGTGAGAACAATCAGCCATTGGAATAATTTCCCAGAGAAGTGGTGGATTCCCCCCCAACATTGGACACTTTTAAGATTCAGCTGGGCAGTGTGCTGGGACATCTTGTCTAGACTGTGCTTTTGCCAAGAAAGGTTGGACCAGATGATCTTTGAGGTCCCTTCCAACCTGGTATACTATGATTCTATGATTCTATGATTGAAGTCACAAGTTAGGAGTTATGAGTTGCCGGTTATGAATTAGAGAACCTGTAAGTTAGAAACTTCATGAATTAAGTGATGAATTAGTGAATTCACATGTTAGACTAGTTTGTACAAAAGGGATTGAACTCATTTGTTGTCTTTGTTTGTTTTCTCTCCGAATGAGCTCATAAAATAAATTTTAATTTACAGAGTATGTTGTCCTGTAAATTTGAAAGATCCAAATGGACCGTGACAGTAGTCCCCCTCCAGGGTTTAACTGCCCATGCTCAAGGTCTGCCCTGATCTGGCGTTGCCACATAACCTGGGATCCGACTTCATGGATGACAACCAAGTTGTGAAAAAGGGCCATAAAAAACCTCCTCTGGGGCCTCCCCCAAGGTGGGACCTGCACTGAGCCCAGGCCAGCTTCTTTGATGCCTGCTGGAGGCACCTTGCAGCTCTGCCTGTGTCCAGCCTTGTGCCCTGCTGGTCTTGATCCTGACCCTGACTTGTCTCCTGGGCTTCCCCGCGGGGCCTCAGACCTGCCTTGTGGCTGGGGGCACTGGGCTGCCCCAATAGCATCCCCAGCCCAGCCCCACTCACCCACCAGTCCCCTTTTGCCCAGCCCTGGCATAATCCAGATCAGTAATATTTGCAAGGTCCTGGGGAAAGGCTGAAAGGTTGGGGTTAGGCGGGAGTGTTGTCAGGAGGGACATGACTCCTTCCACRGCATTTTCCCTGTCGGGCAAAGGCAGCGTCTTCCTCATGTCACATGCTAACCTGTTGTGAAGGGGTTGTGACAAAATACAAGAGCCTTGAGAAAGGTCTAAACGCAGATGAAAAAGCTAATCCTACCCATAATAGGGTATAGCAGAGAGAGAGAGGATGGTTAATCGATTTGGTAAATACCCTAAATGTCTGCATATCTTTGCCAGAATTGTGAAGCTAAATAAGAAGAACTGGAAATCTTACTATGTGATTAAGGATGTGACTGAACAGTCATAGCATATATTTTGTAGAAAATCTCACATGACTCACTTGTCAATATTAAAGGGTACAGCTTCTTCACTAAGAGCAGGCAAATAAAAAGATGTTACCCTGTATACTCAGCACCAAGTTAGCAGCTTGGAGACCCAGAATATGGAGAAAGTGGAGCCAACTGAAGGAAGGTTTATGCAAGGTTAAGAAAATAAAAGAGCGTAGGTACGGTCATGGGGAGCAGTTGATTACAGACAAGGACAATTATGCTAAGGTAGTTTTTTATCTGCAGGAGGTAGAAGTATGGGACCTTTACGTAATGGGAAATCTCAGCCTGAATCTCATTCCCTGAACGTCTAGGGAAAACAATCTAGCAGGACAGACTTGTCATACACAAGTTAGGGAAATATGGACTTGCCCGATCTCCTACTGCATGATGCAAAACTGATTGGACAACCGGAGGCTAGATAGCAGCTGACAGTAGATAGCTGCCAAAAATAGATAGATGTATTGAAGTTCCACTGTAGTCTGCCCTGGCTTTAGTACTAACCAACATTTTCATTAAGAGTCTGAAGATTAAATAGGAAGGCTTCTTATGCTCTTTTTATTGCATTATTACAATTATTATATTTGTGAAAGCAAAACTAAAAAGGGCTGCAAGTATCTTGGCTAGCATCATTAGAGTTCAAATATTCTTAACAAACAAAAAATGATCTACTGAAGAATAGGAAACAATTCACCATGAATAAATGCAGGTTTCTATTCTTAGTAATAATTGCACAAATGCAAGATGTACAACATCTGATTTAGGTAGCAGTTCTTCAAAAATTGATCTTAGGGATTAGAGTGGATCAGAAACTGAACATAAGTGAATAATATCCTACTCCTCCCAAGAAAAAGATGACCAGCCATGGTAGGATTTATAATTAGGAATACGTGAAGACAAGTTAAATAGTCCTCTTGCTCTGTCTAGCATGGATTAGGTTTCAGCTGGAATATGGGATCCATTTCTGGGCACAGAATTTCAAGAAATTTGTAGCAATCTAAGCATAAAACATAAGGTATCAAGAAAAATGGAAAACTCTGGTTATTTAATCAAATAAGATACAACTAATTTGGAAACATGATAACACTCTTCATGTACATTGAGAGATGCTGCAGAAAGGAATGAAATACTCTTTCATGATGCACAGGACAAGAAGTAAATGGCTTAAGCTGCAGCAGTAATTATTCATGGTAGACACTGGGAAAATCTTACTAACGGCGGAGGAGCAAAGCCCTTGAACAGGTTGCATGGGAATGTTCTAAAATCCTCCATACTGGAAGTATATCAAAAAGGGTTATATACACGCTTCTGTCAGAAAAGATACAATTATATTACAGAACCTATCTTGGAAGTGGCAGGTCATTCTAGCGTTTTCCTACAATTAGAAATAAAGTACCACAATGCTGCAGGGAAAAATTATATTTTTAATTATTCTTTTTCTCATTGTTGTAGCTCTTTATTTGGATTAGAAAAGCAGCATTTGTCATTATGATGTTTGTTCACTTTTCACCCATTTATTATCTTTTTCCAAAGTCTATTTCTTCCTTTAATGAAGCAGTATTTTTTTAAAAAATTGTTACATAGTCTAAACATTATCATACACATAATATATCTGATAGTTAAGTAAGCTATATCTTTACATGCAACAGGAAGATTTTTAGAAAGAAATTAATAAGCATGTATCAGATTCAACATTTAATCTCCCAACAAGATCACAAGTATATTTTATATTGTCGTAGTCTTAAAGTTGTATATCAACATTATTAGGTTATATATTGTGTATATTCTCAGTATGGTTTCCTCAGCAACTATATTTTGGGTAGCTTTGCTATGGCAACCAAAGATGATTGCTTATTTTACTGTTTCAATTAATAATCCATGGCCTGAACCATAAAAGCAATAGTTAGATAATACATCTACAAAAGGCTAAATAAACATATGTTACACAAATGCAAGCCTTCTGTAAGAGTTATTTCTCTGGTGTAGCAATAATACATAAGTACATCACTAACTAGACTCTGTATTTCAGTGCTTAAAATAGAAACACTGGGCTCAATTCTAGCCTTATACAGAGGAGGGCACAATAGTGGGTTTTGCAACATATGTGACAATCATCTATTATGTGAGAATCACATTATGTCAGAACCAACTCCTTATTGATGAAGGCAGGAGAATGAATTTCCCAGTATGCCCTTCTGCCCCAGTCCTGCCCTCAATTACATGGGAACAAATCTATTAAGTCAAAGGATTCTCTCTGTAAAGCTGAAAGAGAATTGGGCCTTTGTCAGTTTTGCTTGCAGAATTTCTGACCACACTTAGCTGATCCACTGCTTTTGTTATATAATGGGCAATGTATGTTTCTGTAAGACTTCATAAAACTGGGGACAAAATATTCTCAGTCAAAAGCATTTCAGATTTCAGGACAGTAAGCGCAAAAGCTGAACACATCTCTCTAAGTGAACATGATTTTCTGTCTTTTGTTTGGACATATATAAAGAGTATCCAGATGATCTTAACCCTTTTGCAATTTCCACTTACATAAGAACTATTATTTTTTTTGCAGCTCTCCACATTTCAGCACTTTGTCATCTGACTATGAAGTGGCTCCCAGATTTAATTATAAATACAAGCCTAGAAGTCTGGTTTATATTACTAGTCTGGATTTGAACACTGCTTTCATAAGCCATGTCTACACAATTTTTTTCTCATATCAGCAATGTCCTTACATTGCATGCAGGTCAGATCACCCACTCTTTAGAAGTACATGGTCAACCTATGTAAATTAACTTATGCAAGGTCTGAAAATTAAAACATGATAAATATTGAGACTTGTGGAATTCTTAATATATGGTCTTACTACAATAATTCTATCATCCTTTAGTATATATTATGTTATGTCTTAACTGTGTACTTGGTGAACAGGTAGCAAATGTATGCAATGCATAATGTCATTGCATGTAGAGAACTAGGTTCTGAAGGCAGTACCCCACGGTAGACCATGGAAATCCAATGGAAAAACACAAGAATCTACGCAACTATATATACTTTTTTTTTTAAGTCTTGCCCCATTGTCTTGTGCCTCAAACTATGCACAAGAGCATCTTTCCTACCTCAAAACATTTAAGATTTTGAGCTATACATGTGGTACAGTAGTTTCTGAAGGTGTGATGTGATTACATAAATAGCTATATTATTTGCCATGTCAGTTTGACTGTTCAACTCTCCCAACTCAGATGAGAATCCATGATCAACAAAATCACCCCTCTCCGTATAAACCAGGGTTCCATAGTTTTAATGATCTTTGATCCTCAGATCCTAACAGAAATATACTTCCGTTATTCCATTTATTTGGAAAACTGAATAATCCTAAAACAGCCACTCCCACCTAATCTTTTCTTTTCTTTTTTTAATAGCAACTTTTCCAGCTGATACACTTTTCTACAATTACTCCATCTCTTTTTAAAGAAGGTCAAACCAGAGCCATCATTTTCTGAAGAGAACACAGGGATTTCTGAAAAGAACATTACCTCCTGAGTAATCTAAATGAAGGTGGAAATATAAATCAAGATCCTCGTGTGCAGGTGCAGAAGTATCCATTGAATTTTCAAAATGTAACACCCATCTATACATTCCATGAATGAATACTGAATCACTGGTTCATAGCATCATCACATTCAATGTCAAGATGACCTTATTGTTTATTATCAAATTTTCCAAGTGCTCTAAAATCCATATGCTGACCTAGATTGCCTTGAAAGTCTCCAGACCTTAAGACATTCAGACAAGAAGGTCTGAGCAAGACACAATGCAGACAAATACCACACTAAAAAAAAAAAAAAAAGAACCAAACCACATTCATTGTTTTTTCCTCCATACCCCAAGAAACTATGGCTCTAATATGTCTCAAACTAGCATGTTGAGGTTTTTGGGGAAAACAGTCCTTACAATCTTTTTCATGGTGAAAGCCTGAATATCTGCAAACTCCAGGTAAAGCTGATAAATAAGAGTTTTCCGTGAGCAAAGGGCTGTTTTAAAGGTAGCCTGGTGATGCTAYAGCAGTGTGACTCCCGTTAATATGCATTATTCACAGAGTACCTGTCATATCCTATGACTCTGGATCCCCAAAAGCCTGTTTACTAAGAGCATGTTATTTTCCATCTGTACATCAGGGTTTACAGCAGTAAATTTCTCCCAAGAGTAAAACTTCTGATTTAAGAGATGATGGGTAAGATTCCTTTGCCCTAACTTAAGACATTTAAAAATTTGGACATCAAAGTTTGAGTTACTCACCCAATGACCAGTGGAGAGAAAAAGACATCTAAAAAAGGTGTTTTCTAGTATCCCAAGAAAGGTGTCTGAAAGAGGTTAAAGAACTAGAGATGCTCATTTCCTAATTTGTGAGTAATTGATGACAGAGTCAAGCTGATGCGTGATTGTGGCACTGGTGGGAGCAGGAGGAAGAGGAAGACACAGGACAGAGCAAGGTGGAGGAAACCAGAAGTGGGAGCAGCCCTTATGTAAGAAGCTATGCCCAGCTGGACAAAACTGAAGTGTTGTCAAGTGAGAGGCAGCTACAATAGATCTGGAGGCTCCTGCCTTAAACAAACAATATCAACCAGTGAATTTCCCTGTCCAGATACCATTCTCCGTAGAACAGCGCTCCAAGATTATAACTTCTCCTGGATACCCGTGTTACATCCTGGGTTTTGCAGATACCAGCACAACAGTAGATACTGTTTTATACTTAAATTGTTTAATCTTATTTTCATGGCATTTTCCTTGGGGTTTTACCAAGAAAATTTTCCTTCTAATTCAAGATGAAAATGCTTCCACTTTTACTTTGTAAATGCATTTCATCTTTCTTAATAAAAAAACTTTACCAAATTGTAAATGGTTAATTTCACTGAAATTTCTGGACGGAATTAGAATTAAATCACTGAAGACAAAAACAAAAGGAAACTCTTCCAACAAATTTCATAACAGAATCACTAAAGAGAAAGGAAAGGAATAGGAAGAATTTTAGCAACAAATGTAGCTGATTAACACCTCCTACACATATTGGTTATCTTAACTTGAAATTAATTTAAACACTTTTAGATATTTCAGTAGTATATATTACCAATTCTAATTTTATTTTTCACATTAAATAGTGTAACTCTGGCTTCTAGAATCACTTCCAAGAGGAACACGTAACTGTAAATGTGGTTTGAGACTGAGCTCTCTGCATAATGCATGTATTTGTGTTGGTTTTCACACTCTAATAATTATCAAGCAACTTGCCAATGTTAAGCTTAATTCTTGCCAAAAGCCCTGTTCTTGTAGTAATCAATCAACACTTGCCCAACAGTAGTTTAAGTTCTACAGAAACATTCAAAATATTCCACAAAGTATAGAATTACTTGTGAGGAAAATGGTGCAGACACTGTTTTCATAGCTAACTGCATGATTTTTTTTCTGTTATCACCTCACTAAATATGATAATGATAAAAATACTGCTTTGAATTCTGCATTTAGCAAAAAAAATATTTTAAAGTGTAATAGGGGGTAAGCAGGCAATTAAGCCTTTGAAATGAATGCCCTCACAGTGAGGAGGTAAAAACAAGGGCGAAAATCAGCAAATGCTTTCCAGGCAACGAAAGAAATGTTGCCAGCTGAACAATGACCTCTTTAGGGCTACAGAGATTTGGACTCACCAAAGGTAAAAGATCTGGCTTAGAGAGAAAATACTGAGGAAGAAGCTACAAAAAAGGAGGTCACCGACTTCCAAATTAATTATTGGACAAAAGAGCACCAAGCTGAACGTTGAGGAGTATAGTTTCAAACAGAGATCCTATAGCRAGGAGCCTGGACTAAGACATTTATGGCCTTGATACAAAATGCCAGTGCATGTTGTTTCCTGAGAATTATGAAGAGGGATAAGAATTTGAGACTGGGTTATGAATAGTGGGAATTTCTTCCTGATGATACATAAATATATAAAGCCCACCAATTAAATGTTGGTATATCAACAATTATGATCCCGGGGAAAAAATAAATGAAAAAATAAATATGGGCTAGGAGGGTTTTTCTGTGGTCTTATTGCCAGCTAATGAACCACCAGTAGGAAATTCAGAAAAGTTGACGTAACTTATATAGGAGCTTATTTAAATGTGTTGATGATTTCTAGGTTATGCAGAGAAGCGACAGCTTGCTAGTATTCAGAACTGGCTGAGCTTAATAAGCAAAACTTAAATTAAGCAAGAACAAGGTAGTTTGTCTTCAATTTACTTGGCAACATGCAATGCAAGGAGTACAATGGAGAAGTTCTCAAACAAATCCTAAAAAATAGGGTAAACATGAATATTCAAAAGCATATGTATACGAATTTCAGAGAATTGAAGAAGAACAGGAAAGGAAATGCAGAAAGTTCCAGCAAGCTCAAGAGTTATCCCAAGCTGGTCTGAAATGGGCACCGTTCCCCCAAAGACTCAAGGTAGTAGGAGAAACTAAACAAACTTTAAAACCTTTTCAGCCTCTAACAGAGCACACCGACAGTCTTATCTATGTCAGAATTGCATATCTGAGGCCCACCTTCAGCAGCTGTAAATTACTCTGAAAAAATAGCTCTATTATTGCCTCTTTATGTGTTCTGAACTTAACAGCAACAATGAACAAGACTGAAAGAAGATCTCTGTAATATGATTGTTGAAATAAAACCTATTTCTTATACTCAGTCTTAAACTATTGCAAGCACAGTGGGAGGAAATCAAGCTGTTCCATTGAGAAAATTGGTATTGAAGATCTGGGATCCCTTCAGTGGGTAGAATGACTCCTATTACAGGGTGAGGTGGCTTCTGGCCATGACGAGCCTCAGCTTCTGCTGCCAAAACCTATTTCTAGAAGCAGATTGTCAGTCTTATAATCTGCAGCTAAAGTGTGTGTGTAAGGCCCGGAGTGACAAGTGCAGACATATTGGCTTTTCCTAAAACTGCAGGTTGTGACTTTTTTGGTGGGGTGTTCAACATGTGGATGCCTACAGGCATGTCCACACCTGACGGTGTGAAGCTCTTGGTGTGCCTTGCTACTTTAACTGCTTCTAGCATCAAATTCGAGTCAAGCTGCAACCTCTCTGACATGCAGTGGTCCTTATGTCACATACAATATGAACCCATACCATTTTGTACAAAACTCCTTAGCAAAGTCAGTGTTGCATACAGGTGCGAACAACTGCACCAGAATTTCTCAAAGATTCACCGTCCCCTGTGAACTAAGGAGAAAATTTTTCTCTCTCATAAAAGACATTTCACAAGGAAATAAAATATTTATCCATCTTACTGCAACAGTGTTATATGTTCTCACTGCATCACTCAGGAAGTTGAAGGACAGCATGATACCTTAAACCATGTCAGATCAGGAGAGACACAATCTTGTCTTTGAATTTTTTTTAAAGCAAGAAACTTTCCTAATACATCCCCAATACTTCTGCACCCCAATCCTGTCCCCACAGTTAGGTACAACCACAACCATAGCAAATGTTCCCAGAAGTGGTATCTGGAAAACCAGAGCACTGAGTTTTATGGGGACTCCTTACACCCAACTGTCTTCATGGTGTGGATCATGAAGACTGTCTTCAGATTGCTCTTACTTGGCCATACTTCCACCATACAATATTTACTGTGACTGAAGTAAAAAGTGCCTGCACAGCTTTGCTCTCTGCAATATGTCTTCATTCACGCTCAGCAAGGCACTGACGTGAAGACTAGTACTGCTTGGAAGACCCAGGGGAAGCTTTACACCTCCCCTTCCCTCACATGGGGGCTTAGGCCCTGACACTTTCTGTCACCGATGACCCCAGCCCATACGGCCCTTACTGCCCCCTCCAGCCCCCCCGGCATGATGGGATGGACACAGGCAGGGTCTGAGGAAGTCAGTCCCTCCACCAGGCAGAAGAATAAAGCCAAATTAACATATTTGCAAGGGCAAAGCCAACAGAAGAGGGAAGAGAATCAGGCCTAGATTTGTGCTTATCTACGTGTCTAAAAGACATACATTAGAAAATGGTTTTATGGCACTTTGAGAATAGCAAATGCAAACTTCTACAAGAAGTACAAAATATTATTATATCATTATTACTGTATCCTTTGAAAAGTAACATGAAAAATGTCACTTCTAATATCCTCCAAGAGGCCTTACTTCTCAGAAATATATCTTATTTAAGGTAGCAGCAATGAAAACATGCTCAGAGCATCCCCTCTGTGACAGACCTGCTAATGGACATACAAAAGAAGTGATGTTGCTATCTCCTTTGCAGGGAGGTAGCCATGACAGATTAGCTTCAGGAGACATCTCTGCAGTTGCTGATGCAAAAGACCTACCTGCAAACCTTCTAAGAAGGAAATATACAGGAAGTGCAAATCCAAATTATTCAGTGTTTGCATTTGTTTTACCGGAACCGAATTAGAACAGAGGTAAAAACATCCCATCGACACACGGCTATTTAGTGCGTAGTGATACCTTTGACATGAAATTTGTCTTTCAAGAGGGGGAAACCACTGTCGGCATTTTAAAACTGTTTTAAAGATTACCCAGGCTGACATAGCTTTGTGTTTCCTCTCTGATCTGAGCTAGCGGAGTCGACAGTAATGTTCCTCGGTGTCACAATCAGGCTGCAATCATCAAGCTGCCCACTTCCAGAGAGGTGAAAATTTACCATGTTGACATATTCTTACTGGCAGTGTAGCTGTTTCATCTCACGCAGAAGGAACATACTGCCGTGTTAGGTTTTGACAGGTCTCCAGAAAAAAAATGCACTTAGCTGGCAACTTCTATGCAGAGACACTGCAATATCTAACCCACTTTCACGAAGACCAACAGAAACATTTTCATTATTATTGACAATATAATCAGCATGATATAGATTTTCATTACAGCATTTTCTTGTTAGTAGGTTTTTAGAGAAGCTTTGAGATTAAAAATATTGTTTTACTAGTATCTAATCTCTACCAAGAAATTAAGGACATCAATTCCAAGCTCTAAAGACTAACATTTTCTCACTATCATTAGGTGCTTCCTCTATGCCAGTAGCTGACTGAAAGAAGTTTTGACATTGTTGCTAACTCTGTAGAAGACACTGCCATTTGAAATCTGAAGGCTAGCGTGTTGTTGTATATGACCCCTTGTTTACCTGAGAGAAGTTAAATAAATTCAACCTCCCTTGTCTTCATTCCAGCAGCTGATCAGAATTGCTGCACTGTTAAAAAGCAATGCTCATTTATTGTTGACACAAACATATTCTCCTTTGGAAAAGAAATGCATCCTAGTTTGGCATGGGTTTTATAGTCACCAAACTAAACAGCATGTGCTATAATTGGGGGATAAATATTCTGCCCTGCTGCATGCTCTTTTCTCACTTTGTTGTTTTTCACGATGTTTTTCTCTGGCTCCTGAGCCAACTGTTTGTCCTGAGATATCCCTGGTGTGATCTCTAACAGTATCTGCTCCATGCTTTACTGTACTGCCTGTACTCTGCTTTTGGTTACTGAACAAGTATGACTCTTGCGGGTTGTAGCTAAAAGAACATATTGGTTATAAAGAACAATAATAATACATGGACCACAGTACAAATGGTGAACAAACATTACTAATTAATTATCTAAAGCAATTGGAAGGGCTTATAGACAAATATTCGGGATAGTAGCTAGGTATAATTATCATCACTTTACGGTGGAGAAGCAAAAACAGCATTGGGGATACAGGGATCTGCCCCAGCATACCTAAAAACTTGGTGGTGGTGCCAGGACCAGAATTGCCCCAGAGGCAGCCTGCAAGGCAAGAATGAGGTGTATATTTGCAGTGACTGAGGCGTACTGGATCACTCAAGATCTCGACATAGTGGGGTGAGATTGGACTCATTGAAATAACCATGTTAAGCTGGTAGCACCCACATAGCTTTTTTCTTACATTAAAAATCCCCATTTGTTCAAATAATGGTGGATGAATCTTTCCCATCAATAATGTTTTCTACTTGATGCTCTTCCTACCATGCACGCTCATAATTCCAGTAGGATAGAACTGAATCTGTGGTACTTTTGCAAGATTATGTACAAAGATAATCTTCATTTTTAGAACCACCCATACTGAGGAGAAACATTATGTCTACATTATACTGCCAGCTAGAGCAGCTAGGCCTTGGTATACTTCACACCAGTTAAAGAACCCAGGATGGATTTGCCATGCCCCAGAATGAGAGCAGAAGAGCCTGTGGTAGAACAGAGATGAAAGTATGTGGGTTTGCTAACCAGGAAAAAAACCTCTTACTAATCTCTGTTCCAGCCCTGCACTATCATAAACCTTCAAGTCATCCTGACAAAGCAGTGAAGAGAAGGGAAATTAATTATTCGTGATTCTAAATTGCAGTTTCTTAGCTTGTAAATGCTGCCTGGCATGTTCATGGGATCCAACGGAAGTTTGGAGTCAGATACAAAAAAACCCAAAGCAATCTGTAAGTTCTGCAGCCCAGAGCACCGCAGCGTTTTTTAACCACTTGGAATCCAAACTGCCGAATCGCTCCCCTAGGCTTCCTCTGCAGTGAGCAGGGAGACCTGCAGCCCAAGGACAGGGCTCTTCATAGGGAGCTGGCTGAAGGACTAGCCTAGTGCCAGCCCTCCAGAAAAATCTGCGGACGGGCACATTTCAACCCCTGTTCCTGCCCACGAATTAGGCACTTCTGTGCTAGAGGAAAGTGCTTCCCCACACCATACAGAGATCTGCAGTCCTGCATCTTTTCACATGGCCTGTGTTCAATTTGTTTAACCCAGGTGTAATACACAAACATGTTCTTGTGTGGGTGCCGGCTCTAGACCCACTTCAGAGCAAGCACTGCCCGCAGAAGCTGGTCGCGAGAGCAGTGAAGGCAGCCTGGCCRTCCCAGAGCAGCGCTGCGCCAGGACTACGTAGGCAGAAGCCGGAGGGTGGTGCAGGGTGGCGGTTGTGTACACACCTTCCAGCCTTCCCTTAAAAACTAGATGCGGGGGAAAGCCAGATATGGGCAAAAGATAGTTTGAGAAATACTACCTTAATACAATTCAAATATAACCCCCCACTGAACTACACTTCACATCCTAGGACTCTCGTATATGCTTTCAAAAAATAGTCTGTAGCAAATTTAAATTGCAAATGAAGCTAACTCTAAACTTAGCTACTTTAAATACCTTACTACATGGATCCTTCAGGGTGACAGCTGACTAGATTTAGATTTCTTTCAAGTTAGTCTCATGACAACCATTTGTGAGATAATACAATCTCTATTTTTCTGCAACTCTGAGGTAGGCTTTAGCTGTTTGATACACACTAAGGACACCTTTGTTTCAGCTCCTTGATACCCTGCCCAAAGGAAAGCTCAGCTACCCCTTCACTCTTAGTCCAGGGTCTGTGTAAGCCTCTGTCTGTCAAAAAAAGCCCAAACCCTTCTAATCACCAATATTGTGCAAACTATTGCTGAGCATGTAGTAACTACATCATCCACCTGGAAAATTACAGCATTTCCAGTGTCTAAACCCTTCCGGCAGAGCTCTTTGAGATTTCTAACACGGGGAAAATACTGTCTGAAACTAAAATCTATTGCATGCTATTTATTGGTTAATCACCAAACAGTAAAGTTCTTGGGACAATTTCTCATTAAAACTATATTAAACTCAATTGAAACAATTTAGGGAAAGAGATAATGCTCTGTGCTATAATAGTTTTTTATCTGAGTGTTTACTATTGTTAAATTTTGTGTGGACATGTAATTTCAAGTGACATATTTCAAGCCCACAAATCTCATGCCAACATTGCTGGGAAAAAATGTCCTCTATTATTCCACACCTCGGTAGCTGCAGTGGGATTAAATCGAGGAGCAGAGTTCTAAATTGAACCATTACTATTCTCATTGATGTAAATAATACAGTACTTCACAACTAAACCCACGCAGGGAAAAGTCAAAACCAGATTGTTTTTAGTTTTGCTAGATCACATCATAAAAAACTCCTATATCAATGTCAACATCTAGAAATTCAGAGTGAAGACATTTTTTCCTTTTAAACAGTCTGACAGAAAAACTGATATTCATATTCTTAAAGTAGAACTAATGACCTATGCACAAAACCCAGTATTGTTACCATACATTAGAAATAAATCTGAACTGATGAGTACCTTTAAATAAAATATCCGGAGCTATGATGTTGTCACAAGGGACATTTCTAATAGGACATGAGACTGCTGCCTTAGGAAGATTGTCATAAGAGTAAATTACTTTTATACCATTTCCTACTCCTTCTACAGGTTTTGTCGGGAGAATGAATGTATCTTACACTGCATTCCGTACTTGCTGTAGTCTGTCACAGGAATGAATTATCACCAAATTTTAATGCTTCAATACTGTGCATTTTTATTCTCATTATATTCACCCTTTTTTCTCAATCTTGTGAGAAAAAATTATAATAATAAAGAGAAAATAGCAGAACATTTATCCATTTATCCATTCCCTTGACATCCTTAAGACTGTAACCAGAACAGAAAATTATATGAAAATGATTTGTTCTTACACTAAATATAGACACAAGGAAAGAAATAAGTTTAAAATTAATCAATTCCCTGAAGAATATGAATCCTTGGTCCATCTTCAGTGCCCTAAAATGTACTTCTACATTGAGCATTGTCATCAATTAAAGCTATAGACAGTATTAAACATTGACATCTGCTACTGTGATGTGGACTGCTGTGAAGTAAGATTGCAATTGGACATGATACCCCATTTTGGTACAATGAGGCACAGAGAAAAGAAAGGCAGAGCACTAGACCTCTGAAATGTTTTATAAAAGCATAGATGTTAGGAAATCTGAACTCTGCAAGTCCTTGTCTCTAAACCAAAGAAGGACACATTTCTGCTAAATATGCAGAATATGTTATATTTCATGCTTTTTGGTCATGTCTTCTTTTAAGACAGAATGAGATACAGGTGCATAAATTGACATTTTCTCAGTACATAACATTTTCATACCAAGGAAGAAAAAAAACACCAAACAGCTGCTTATGACAGCAACATGTTATAAATATTATCATACTCTCTCTTCAAATATATATATATGTATATATATTTACTACATATATGTCCATTACTAGTTCTATATACACACATATATATGCGGAGCAATGATATTCCAAGTAACGATAGCTGAACAACTTTTTGCAGGTGAGCTTAGGATCAGCTTGCAGTTAAGTATGCTGTCGTAACTGTTTGCATGTCTTTACCCAGGGATAAATGTAAAGAAAATTATCCTGTATGGCTGAAGAGTATGAGTATACTCAATAGCAGTGACCATGGTCAAGTTCAAATTGTGTGTTTTTCTGACATGTCTAGTTCATCTAATACTCCCAGTGTCAGGTCTGTGCTGTAAGGCACTCTACCATCATGAAGTGAATAGCAATTCCTGTCCCAAAAAGATTATAAACTGTATCAGTGACAAATCAGAGAGGAAACCGAGGYACAAAGAGGCAAAATGACTTGCTAAGGGCATGGAAAAAAAGTCAGTGATAAAGAATATGATCCAGGTTTCCTGACTGTCATGCCAGTACCCTTTCTCTTTCTAGGAGGCATAACATGGAATCATAGAATCATAGAATCATAAAATCATAGAATCATAGAATAGTTTGGGTTGGAAGGGACCTTTAAAGGTCATCTAGTCCAACCCCCCTGCTGTGGGCAGGGACATCTTCAACTAGATCAGGTTGCTCAGAGCCCCGTCCAGCCTGACCTTGAATGTTTCCAGGGATGGGGCATCTGTGGGCAACCTGTGCCAGTGTTTCACCACCCTCATTGTAAACAATTTCTTTCTTGTATCTAGTCTAAATCTAYCCTCTTTTAGTTTAAAAACATTAAACCCCTTGTCCAAGCGCTACGGGCCCTATTAAAAAGTCTGCCGCCATCTTTCTTATAAGCCCCCTTTAAGTACTGAGAGGCCACAATAAGGTCTCCCCAGAGCCTTCTCTTCTCCACGCTGAACAACCCCAACTCTCTCAGCCTTTCTTCATAGGAGAGGTGTTCCATCCCCCTGATCATTTTTGTGGCCCTCTTCTGAACATCTATTCACCAACCTGAAAAGCAAGATAACTTAATGACTGGAGCTGGTGTGAAGATTATTTCTGTGATATTGGTGGAGTGCATCCAAATGCACCTTTAGAAAATACTTTGTACGCCACAAAGTTCATCTAAAGAAGCCTAAGCATTTTACAAACTACAAGTAGCTGCACTTAACTATCTATGAATTCAAATTCAAATTAGAACCAGTGTGAATTGAGAGGCTGTGAATCACATCGTGGGGCAGAGAAACTCAGATCCCTTGGGTGATGCTAGGAGGGATGCTACAGCCTGTTTCCCTGGCCTGGTAAACCTGTACATCTGTCCAGCCTCTGCACTCTGCTGGTAATATCACACCTTGTTTTCAAGGACTGTTAGTTACTAATAAAGTATATTCATTCTCTTGCCAGCAGTATCTTCCACTGGATTCTAAGAACATGAAACCGTGTTCTCATAAATGAGAGAATAACTAGTAAACTAGTTCTAGTTATTGTGTTAATAAACTCATGTTGATGACTTCCCACTAAAACAAACGCATTCCCTGATTTTAAGGTAACACAATGCAGCATAAATGTGCTAGCTTATCATTTCACTCTGGTCAGATAAACCTTGATTCTCATGGGAGAATCAAAATGAACCTTTGGTTTGAATCTTAGTAAGCATAAGGATTTATCACATACCATATCTGGCATCCTCCCCACCTCCAATGCATCATTTTTGCTTAAAAAGAAGTTTCTCCTATTGAATTTAGTTTAAAAAGAGAAGTCCCTTCCTGGCACTAAATTATATCATCTAATCCAGAATCTGAGTTTAGGAAGGTCATAATAAATTCACTCATTATTGGTCTGAAATGTACTTTTGTGGATATACACCAAAAAATCTTCTTGTTGACAAGAAGCAATTAACTACAAACCTTAGCAGAGTCTTGTGGTAGTTAAAAGCTTACATTATCTGGAAAACTAATAACGAAGTCTGTTAGCCATGTATCTGCATTGTAGATAAGCTTTAATAATTTAAAAATCAAGTAAGATCTCCATTATCCCCAGAAAGCAAGTAAATGATTTTCATATTAATAATACAGTGATATTATTATAGTACCATAGTCAAGGTCTTTTTCTAATTATACACTCAACAATGAAAATAAAGGATGTATAAATCTATCAGTATTCAGAAACAAAATGGAATAGTGTGGTGAAAGTCCATGGCAGTTGCAAAAGATGTTAGATCTTGTGGACAAGGAAAACATACTTATCCTCAAAGATCATAAATTATGGAAACATGGGTCACATGGCCTGAGACCACAGAGAAAGAAATCACAGTTATAAGTTTCCAGTTCTCTTCTTCGAATTTGTCATGAGCAAATGGTAAACGATTTCTTTCAGAAGGAATCCTTTTCCAGCTTAGGTCTAAACCTTGGCAGAGCTATTTCTGCCACAATAACTTCTCAGGAAATTTCAAGAAATTTTATGTATCAGATGTGTGGGTAATACATGAGAACAGCAGTCCTTGGAAATCTGAAAATGAAGGACAATATAAATGAATGAAATTCAATATATGAATTAAAAACAGCAAACCTATGGACTTAAGATTTTCAAAAATGGACAAGCTTAAAAAATAAACCAAGACCAATGTAAAGAAACACCTTTGCATTCACCACAAAAAGTAAAAAAGTGACTTAACAACTCCTTCTTAACTCTTAGAAAATGACAAGAGACTTGAAAGAAGTGGCAAGAATAACAAGACTTAAGGTCAACAAAGGTAAAAACAAATTAGTTTTGACAAGAATAACTTGATGAAGTTTATATAATAATCAATAACCAGGGATAGCAATGTAAGCCTCAGGGAAAACATCTGTAGCAAATACAGTGAAATTCTGTCAGCCTTGATGGATGGGCAGTACACTGAGTTAAGACACGATACATATTCTCTATGAATATGAGTTTCCCTGTTAGGACTTTGCAAACTGTTTAAATACCTACCTTTTCTGTACCCTTTAGAGACTCTCTGCGGCTACCACCGTGTAGCCTGAGACAGAACAGGTCAGGGTCTCTTGGAAGCACCTTCCTCTGGTTTTTTTGCTGTGCAATCAAGAAAAAGGTTCTTACTATGGATTATTAGTATTCAGGAGAAATATGCTTTTAGCGGAAACAGATACAGTGAAATTGTGAGAGCAGAGAGAGATCATTCAAGTGCACAGTTTGAGCATGCCAGGAGTCTGCCAGGCTAAACATACTGTTCTAATACAAAGGGACTTTTGGTATGTCTCCTCACTACCTCCCTTCCTGTTTCCTCCCCTTCAGTTCTCCTCCAGGTTAAACCGCTCACTAGGTCTTCCTGCTTCTCCACAGCCTGATGCCTAGAAAATTTACAGCAGTAAGTTGTCATTTTTCCACAATCACTTACTTGACCTCCAGTTTTTGTGCTCTTGGCTGTTACGGTCTGTTTTGGGGGCTCAGTTTATCTGAACATCTTCAGTTGGGCACCGTCTTTGCAAGCAGGGTATACAAGCTTAAAAGTAAAAAGCAGTTATATTATAATGACTAGCTATTAGGCATTAGTATGCTCACCAGCCCAAAAAGGTCTTTGCAGGCTGGGAGGCCTCATTCTCTGCAGCAGTCTGGAAGGGATCCTAGGTGTTGCTGAGCTGCCATCCCCCACCAGCTCCATCGACACTGATAACAACGATAACTCAATTCAGTGTCCCTGTGATTCCTGGACTAACCCTTGACCAACCTCCTTGGGTTTTTCCTTTAAGGTTTTACACCTTTCCATGCTGTGTTTTCCTCTTGGATGCTTCAACTGCTAACAATCCTGTCTCAGCAATCCTACTTCTACCTAAAATTTTACCTTTCTGACCTTTCTGCAGAATTTCTCACAGCTCTATCTCAGCAGTATGAGCCAAGGTTATGCAGCAGGGCTGTATGAGAACTGRGACTTGGAGCCTGGGACACAGGTGTAGGACACCCGGGTTCATCTGGGTGCACAGGTTGTATAGTCCTTTATATTCTTTGCCAACTTCTGGATCCCCATTCCCACATTCCTAGGAAAAGACTCTCTCCATCTCTCCCAGAGCTGACATAATAACCTCATGCAGCCTGGAACAGAGTGCAGTTCCCTGCCTATTACGAGGTCCAACTCAGGGTTAATCATCTGAGATGTCAAAGTCCTAACAGAGCGGGAAATCTTAGAAAAGGAAACGTTGTTTTTTTCCAAGAACAAAGTGAGATCTACTGCTAATTCTGGGGCTAGGATTGTGTCTTTTAAGACCTGGATTCTTAGCGAGGGAGCTTTGACATGATATTCAAAGCTTTTTTTTTTTTGCTCACAGCCCATTGTACTAAGGGACCAAAGTGCAGCCATAGAGCTAACACGATACAGGAAACATGGTAAGCTTTTAGCAGTATGATACTTCACAGCTGGTGTTTAATACAGCCATTTGCTCGACCAGCTGTGGCAGAACACAAGACCGGCCAGATGCTGCCTTCTTCTGCAGGACAGGTAGGACGTGGGTTGTCAGTTTTCTCTCTGTCCTACCAGAGATTTATACAGTCCAGGGGTCTTCACATGCATGACCGATTATGCACTCTCTTCAGTGGTCATAGGAGCTTCATTTTTTCATGCCTGACCGGGATCACTCTGGTTACTTTTTGCTCAAGAAGCGCATAGTCACCATGAGCCTTTTGACTACCAGCTGTGATAAAATCAGGCCACAGAATTCGGCATCACCACTACATACAGGTTATAATATCAAGGAATAGGGGTCATATTTTATCAAATTTATCAAATATTTTCTCTAAGGCATTTGCCTCTCCAAGAATCTGGCAAATGCCCTTAGAAATACCAAATCTTGTTGCACAAGCGTTAAACATCTTGGGAAGATGTTGGGTTGGAGTTTGGCACCCAAGGCTTTTCACCAGAAAATATAATGTATTTTTTATGATGAGGCCTGCATAAAGGACATTTTCACCTGAGGAAAAATGCAAAAACAGTTTAAACTGCTAAACAAAAGCAGCATACAATTTTCATTCTGTGTTTTGGAATGAAAGAAGTGAATAATACAGAATGTAAGGGTATTTCACAGTAATCTGAGGCTTTACCATTGTGCCTGCTTCAACAGACAAGGAGAATCACAAAGATTTCTTGTAAGAACCATCAATGTTCCTTTTCTAGCTGTCTGTACTGGTAAGCTGAAAGTGCAACTACAGGAAGATACACAATGGATATGATATAGTAGTATTAATAAAAAGTTTAAGAATTCACCCAAGTTACCTAAAAAAGTCATCAATCCTGAAGTACAATGACAATAAATGTACAATTAAATACTCCATGAACATATCCAGAGGGAGTACTGAGGAAGACCTGTTACCACAAAATGATCAAAATGAAGGACCAATGTTAATGCCATGATATCTAACTAGTTCAGATTTTTAGAATTTTTACACTGATTGGCAAAAATGAGGTATTCCTACCACATTTCCCCAAGATAACTACAGCTACAGTTAAGTGAGAAATTTTTCCTGCCAAATCTGCTTTTGCCAGATATGCTGTATCTGACAGCAGTATCTGACAATGGGCTGATAGTTTGGAGGACATGAATTTAAGCAATTTAAAATTATATATGTGAGTACCTATATGATAGTGAGTCCATATTAACTCCCAATCCAGAATAAAAAATATTAAAACAATAAACCAGTCCCCAGGTGGTTGGTCTGTCTGTCTTGGGTGATACAGAAGTTGAGGGATGCCAGATACTGAGTCCTCATCATGTCTTCTGGGCTCTTCTTAGGTTGGTGATGACATGCTGGTTTTGGATGTGCTTTCCTGTACTCCTTAGGAAAGGGATGTAATTCCTGCTCCTCCTCCATCAGTTATTAGGGCTTACTCAGTGTCTCGATTTCTGATCTGGGTATCCTGTATATAGATGCATTGAGATCCTGAAGACCTGCTGATATAGGTGTCATCAACACATGCCATTTTTCTGTTGCTCCTTCTGGTGCTTCTGCATTTCCATTCACCCTCCACTGATATCAGTCTTCATGGTTCTTTATAATTCCTTGCTCAGATAATATAATCTCAAAATTATATCAATGAATCATGTGCTGACAGTTCCTGACACTTTGCTAAACAAAAACAAAACACCTGCACAGTTAAAAAACAATGTCAGAGTCACTGAAGAACTGCAGGATGAGAAAGAGACAAAATTCATTTAAAAAAAGGCCTATCAGTATTCTAGGGGCTGCCACCACTTCCTGAAAACAACACTGTTCATCTCTGTAATGAGAAACTACAGTCACCAATGACTGTTTCTCAGTAGGTTGCCCCATGGCTTATGCAAGAGTCATTCTCAGCAGATGAATATGAGAGATGGACAAAGGTGTTTAAGAGACCGGGGAGGAGGAAGGACTGAGAAATGTGCCAGAGAAGGCCCCAGGCAGGGACCAAGCACATATTGGCCATGGTACAAACAGGTATCTGGACCTGCCGCCCCCAAAAGCAGCCATGTTAAGGGACCAGCGACCATCCAAGAGCAACTCAAAGATTACATAAACACAGTTAGCATAGTATTTATTTGGCTGTTTCTTGATGTATTTATAATGGCACAACATATTACTGCTATTTTTAATATTATTATTAATTTTCAGCAGGAAAAGGAAAAGATGACACTGGCCAGTAGTGCTTTCAAAGACTGAGCTTCCCAGGTAGAAAGTCCGCATGCAGCGCAGCAGAGCCCTTGAATCTCCATAGTCTCTTGGCTCAGACTGGAGCCAAGCATGGACTAAGCCTGACCCCTGGCAGGATCCCCAGCACTGCACAGCCACAAGTGGAGGATACTACAAGTTTATTAGACAGTGCCTAGCTCTGGGACGTTCTTGGTAATGCCTGGAAGCTGATTACCAAACACCTAAGCCCTCTGCCACTAGTGCCAGCTCACGTTGGAGCATAACTCCACCCTGACATAGCACAGTCCCCGGCATCTCCTCGCCCCTGCACTGCATCCTCAGAAGCCATGTAAGACTTGATTACACAGGCAAAAGGTACGGACTCAAGCAAAGCAGCTGACCTCTCTAGGGAGACCCACTCATTTCTGCCTGGAACGCCAAACTGTACATCTTCCTGTATCTAAGGACACTTTGCCTTCCTAAGTGTCAGAGCAGCTTGGCAGCCAGGATGCTCCTGTCATGTGGAAAATGCAAGTTCAAGTCCCTACTTTAAATCAGGCCCAAGTAAAGATTTGAAGCTGAATTTTTTGGGCGCAAGGTGTTGGTCCATGCAGTACACTATTCTGTATGCACACTGTCATTTACACACCTGGTTCCTGGGCTGTGGCGAAAGCTACATCCAGCTGAAGCACACCTCGAGCACAGCCAAAGTCTGGGGCTATGCTGACATGGTGGAGACCYCTCCAGCTGCACTGAGGATCCCATTTCTGGAGCTGTCAGTTGACATCTCTCTTGAACAATTAATGGGCAGCTCGTTAACCATGGAGCAGTGTCAACTCACTGATGGTTCTGTACATGCCTGGTGGCAAGATTATAGACACTTATGGATTAAGAGACAGGCAGGTAGTACCAGTGACAGTGGTATTACGTGGAGATACATATAGGATCTAAGTCTGCTTGATGAATTTGACCTATATTTGCCAAGGTTATGGCTGCAGTGCTTTCAAGGTCTGATATTTCAAATTGTCTAGTGCTTTTCCATCAATAAATCGCTATTGTTATTGATAAAGTCATCAATACTTCAKTTCAGATTCAGTTACTCATAATCAGATGTCACAACTGAAACACTGCAAACAACACTCAGAGCTCAGTTCAGTAATTCATAGAAAGAGTAAGCATAAAGAAAAAAAGAGGTGCTATGCCAAATTTCTTTAGATGATCATAGGAAGGATTAAAGGTCATCATAAGGTCAACAGCATCTAAAGGCTAAGTAATATGCTTTTAGGTAATACTGAGATCTTCAGGGAAGTATGATTGCTGCATCTTATCAGCTTGGAAATGTCAATTGGAGGAAGTAAACTAAACAAGTCTATAAGGTTAATTCTACTTTCAGAATTATCCTAAACTTAAAGCAGATACTTAGAAAACTGTTAGAAAGAAAAATAATAATAAATACATTCCACTTGCAGGAATAAGTTACCATTCTAGTATCAGCTAAGTGGGGGAAAAGACTTTGTGTTGAACTTCTTCAGCACATTAACTCCAGATGCAGCCCAAAGCATTGATCTCTCTATTAGTCATTCACTAGGGTTTGTAACGCTAACAGGTAGTAACACTCTTCCTACCTCAAACTGCCATCAAGGGCTTATCATTTGTCCTTCATGTAGACAGCAGGACAACTGACACTCCACAGAGACATTATGAATAAAGCCAAACACCATAGGATTATTAAATAGTCCAGGTAACTTTCCTCATCTTCCTAAGAGCAGTTTTTGCACACTATGACYTTCTACAAATATATTACCGTCACAATGACTTGCTGTTGAGATTTTTAGTCCAAGCACAAAGAAAAAAGTGATCCTGTGCAAAACGAAGGACTACAGCGTGAAGAACTTTCAGTGATAGTTGCTGACCTTTCACTATAGAAAACTGTTAGAGCACTGAAACTAGGAATGAGGATTTCTCAGTGGCTGCTAAGGGGTTATGCCGCCTTTCATCTGTGTACTAATTCAAATCCCGTCTGGACCAGCATTCGTCTTTCAGCCATACTCAGCTGACAATTACCCTGCTAAAGTTAAATGATTGCCATCAGGCTGAGTGTGGAAAAAAATGTTAACTCTTAGCCTTCTTTTATATTATCCAATATAATCCCAGTTCTGTAGGACTTCCCAAGACAGCCTCAGCATCATAAYGCAAGGCACCTGGTCCAGTGGCAATGAAAGTTACAGAACTGATCAGAACCTATTGCTTTACAGCAACAAATTTAGATGGCCTCCATCTGGCTTCACATCTTAACACTCATCGAAACCAATCTTCTGCTTTCTTTCCCATAGTATGAAGAATACAACAGCTATCTGCAGCTTGCAGTGTAATCTTCTACCCATACTTTCTGCCAGGCACCTAAATGTCAATAGACCTTGACATAGCTTTCTCTTTAAATCAAAATCTAACCTTTTCACTCTATACCTACTGTTAAAATACCAGTCCATGCTCCTGTCATCTCCCTCTTTTACCCACATAACCTTCTCCTTTATGGCCTCTCCATGACCTGCATAAATCTTTTCTGATGCATCGAAAATAATAAAAAGACATGAAACAGAAGGACAATTTTTGTAAGGAAAGCAATGTCTAAACCAATCTGCATATAGTTATTGTGTTCCAAAATATGCAGCCTAATGGATATATGCTTTCTAATTGCCTGCAATCATGGATAAATAAGAGGCTKCATTACTACAGACTGGTGAAGAGAAAGTGTGACTTATTATCTCTACTTGGACTGCAAGTCATAAAATAGTCAGAATAAATTTTGAATCCCTCAGTGCTTGACACTTCCAGAAGATGACAGATACTGGCAAAAGGAGTCCCCAGAGACTATGAATACGAGCAATTAGCACCACCTATAAATATTTTGAAGATATTCTGCAATGGGAACAGATAGACAATGTGTTTATAATTTAGGCAAAAGCATTAGAATGCAGATGCTCAGACAAAATTGGTTTCAAACTTAGTAATCTCCTGTCACCYCTTTTTTAGGAATTTATTTTCCATACCCTCGGAAGCATTACATTAGAATCCATTTTCAAATTGTCTTTAACGTAGATGCCTTTTCTACACGTTTGCAGGTAATTACAAAGTTTGTCTGAACGGTCATTGCCGTTTTGTGCGCAGAGGTGTGCGACGGTACATAACACTGAGTCATAAAACCCAGCTTCTATACACTGAAAATCCAACCTTAATACTTCGAAAAGTCTTATCGAAAAGTGTGATGCCAGTTGCAGGAACTTATTGCCTTCTCTGTTTGCCGGGGTACATGTTTAGGGCTTTATCTGGCAGGGCCCTGACCGTGCTGCCCCTGACACCGTGAAGCAATCAAGCACGTGGGTAAACCTGCACAGGTGACTCACCTCCTGACGGGCCGGGTACCACCTACACGCGTACAGGGTAGCACGCGATTAAGAGCTTCATGGGGTGCCAGCCAAAATGTACAGACTGTCACGCTGCTCAGAGTAAGGGGGAAGTGAAACATCCTAAACACTTCAAGAACGTGTGTGTGTTTATGCATATGTATATACATACATGCATATGTTTACATACATATAAACACACGTTTGAGTGTGTGTGTGTGTTTTATACATTTATATTATCATGGGCATTGGGTATTTTATCTAAGAAGTGACAAAGTTTGAGCCTTGCCCTGTTGATAGTGACGAGTTCACAGCCACAGATGAAACTATTGCAGACCATATTTATAGACACTTCTGAAGAGAAGTAACACTTCCCTAATGCATAAAATGTGTAATTTTCCCTACTCCTGCTCTGGAGAAAGAACTGTGATTACACAAAACACCAAATAGCCCTCTAAGTGAAGCAAGCCTCTATCACATTTGAATTTGAGCATTGGTAAAATAAAAAGTTTTGTGATTTAAGATGCTACMGATAAATTTTGAAAATAGTGACATAAGTATACATCTATGTTGTACGTATCTTTACAGCTTCCATCAGTCATCTTTGCATCTCTGCTGGAACATAAGGCCAGTCAGCATCGACAAGGTGGAACTTTGTGATTGCAAAAGACATCTCCTAAGACACTCACGGGCTTTGTGGTTTTGGCAGAAAATTCCACACATCTTGACAGAGACAGCACATTTTCACAAAAGGATATTCCTTTTCTGTTTCCACAGAAATCTGTGGAAGTTACCACCAGCTACAATGGGAACAGAAATGGCAAGAATAAGAAGGCACAGGATCCTTTCCTGACTTTGCCGTTGATCTTCCACAAGAATTTCAGGAATTCGTTTCATCTTTCCATGGCTTGATTATTCCAGCTGTAAAAAGTGGATGACCATCCCTGCTGACCTTCATAACATGCCATGAAATCATGCATGAAAGCTAATATTTAAACATCACCCAAAATTCACTAAATCTATGAAAAAAAATTTCAGTTACTTTGGTGGGTGAGTTTGGATTGAGTGCTCTAACTGGCTATTAGTATTATTTTGTTATCTATATGTATATTATTACTAAACATACACATAAAATATATATAGCTTCCATATTTCATGTGTCTTGGATTTTTATCACCATGGTCACTGGCGCTATTAAGGTGAGATATGTAAGTTTTAATTACATATTGTAACATAATGCAGTTGTATTTACAACTATATTTCTCAGTTTACACATCACGAGTGATATTTCTCACTGCATGAATTTTCAGATTGGTAACAGAAGCTAAATGCATTTTCCTTTAAAAGTTTGTGTAATCTGTGAAACACAAAGGCATTAAGCAGTTATATTTTTCTGAATCATGGTGTCTTTTGTAACAACAGCTGTGTATTTAGTTCAACAGTGAAACTCAAACTGTTTTGCTAATGAAAAGGGAACCAAATAACCAAGTGCTGGAATGAATTGCAGGCTATTGAAAGCGGACAGTTGGCTCATTAAATGTGCCCCTCATGAATGATGTCCCTTCCCTTTAGACTGGCATTGAAATAATCCAGAAATACTCTGTATTCTACAAAGTATTTTTAGGGCCTTCCATGATAAAGATAAGATACAGRAAATACATTCCACAAATAAAATACAACTTGTTAGCTTGTAACAGCAAAAGTTCAGCATTTACCAGACAAATACATGTAGCTTTTAGGATAAGTGACTTTCAGCATAATTATTTATAGGATTTCCTGTGGGTTTACCACTACCATTGGACTGCTGCACATGCATCAGAAAATTTATGAAATTTTGGCAATATTGGGAAGAATGATTGCCCCTATTTTTCAGATACAGGTGGAATCATGGCCTCACTGAAGGCAATGGGAAAATTCCAGTACATGTCAATGAGACAATACTTTAGATAGGGAATTCAAGCTCAGAAACAAAAAATAAAGACGTTCAAGGTGAATTGAAACATTTTAATTAGTTCTCAATAGAGTCATCTGCACCTATGACTCTTCTTTTTCTTTTAAAGAGTTCAGTTTTATTCTCTTCTCTGATTGTCTTCAGCAACTGTCACCTTCAGTTTCACTCTGTGTGGCTCAGATCTTTTTACTCTTTCCCGTTTTCCTTCTCCAGGCTTTGTTCATTTTTAATTCTGTGTATAAATTTAATTGCTTCTTGCCTCAGATATACTTCCATAAAAATCTATAGTTATCTAAACCTCTGTTTTTGTGTGTGTGACAGGACAGTTCACTCTTCACGCATAACAGCCGAGCAGTCTGGTCCCTGACCAGGCTATTGACACTGGACCATGACAAAAGGGTTCTGAAAGATTTGAGTCAGTCCAAAAAGTCCCTTTAGAGCAAGTGCTGAGCTGATGAACAGAAATACTGAGCTGCCTTTTTAAGGACCCATTACAAAGACTATACGAAAGTGTGTTTTAACTAGCACCCCAGAACCACAGAGCATTTAATGAGAGTATGGTAACTTTAACAGCTCTCAAGGGGTGTATAAATTACTCCAAATTCCCTCTACTCCTCAGATCAGTGTAGAATTTGGAGGGCCCAGCAGCACTGTAGGGCCACACTGTTTGCCAAGAGCATCCTGGGCTGCATGAGGAAAAGCACTGCCAGCAGGTTGAAGGAGGTGATGCTTCCCCTCCACTCAGCACTGGTGAGATACATCTGGAGTGCTGGGTCCAGTCCTTTGCTCCCCAGTACAAGAATGACACGAATATACTGGAACAAGTCCAGAAAAGGGCCACGAAGGTGATTAAGGGTCTGGAGCATCTGGCACGTGAGAAGAGATTGGAAGAACTGGGATGGATTAGCTTGGAGAAGAGAAGGCTCAGGCAGGTTGTTAGCAATGCGTATACATATCTGATGGGAAGTTAAATAAGACAGAGCCAGGTTCTTTTCAGTGATGTCCAGTGACAGGACAAGAGGCAATGGGTTCAAATTGAAATAAAGAAAACTCCATTTAAACATATGAGAAAACTTTTACCATGAGGGTGATCAAATACTGACACAGGTTGCCCAGAGAGGATGTAGAGTCTCCATCCTTGGAGCTATTCAAAACCTGACGGGACACAGCCCAGAGCAACCTGCTGTAGCTGACCCTCCTTTGAGCAGGAGGTTGGACTAGGTGATCTCCAGAGGTGCCTTCCAGCCTCCACGATTCTGTGATTCTCCTCCCCTAGGCAGTGAGTTTTGGCGTGTAGCACAGCTCCTCCTTCTGAATTTTGCCCCTTCTTCTGCCAAAGGTATACCACCTTCAGCCTGACACTAACCTCTTATTTTCCCAAATTATCTTCTAATTTCAGCAACCTTCCTTTTTGGGCACCAATCTTGAAAAAAGTGTATTTTAGGCATGCAAATGTACRGGACAGATTTTATAATACCAGTTTTCTCATTTATGACTGTCAGATTTAGATGGCTAGAACTCCATAAGTAGGCAAGCTTTATTTCTAATAATGCCTAAAGCTGGAAAAAAATAAAAAAGGCTATTGACATGTTCCTATAGATAAACAGGTATCCAAATATGGATTAGATCTAGATTTGAAACATATGATTATCCAAGTTTATGATGTTTAAACCAATTTTTATTTTCAAGAAACTTCTACTTATTACAACCATATGCACAGAAATCAAGAAAATATCTGACAGCATAGCTTGGAAAAAAAAGATGTACTATACAACACAATGTGTGGATGACAGCTGCAATTCCCCCTTTAAATCTCATTCTGTCATTCTTGTGTTGAATAGTATCTTCTTTTGCTTACCATTCAGTACTGAYGAAGGTGGCATTGCCAGGCCCCCTGAAGCTGAACTGCTTGTGCTGTATACATTTTCCTTGCTAATACTGCACAATAATTTATTTTTCTCAAAAAGAACCACACAAACAACACCCAATATTCAACGTACCTGTGGAAACACTGATGGATAATGTGAGAACATCCCAATAGCTTACATTAGTACAAAGACTGAAATCAAGAAGACTGGATTCAGACTTTACTTCCTCAAAGCTGGAGGGAGTTTGGATGCATCATTCCAGTTGGTATCTATGCCTACTTTATTATGCTTCTACAAAAACCCCAGGAGCCTGCTCCTCATAACCCAGAAGAGGCATGACAGCGGTCGCAATAGTCGCAGGGAATGCCCAGGTTTGCCGTTACTGATGGGTAGCGCTCACGTTCCCCTGCAGAGTTCAGCGGGGAAGTCAGTCAATGGGTGTTTAACTCTGGCTGGCATCCTCTGCACTCACTCCTGCGGTTCCGCTGCTCCTGCCCCTTGCCAGCACCAACTCCAGAGCTTTTTTCTGCAGGGCTGGCAGCTGCCTCCATGCCTCTCTGCTCCAGTCAGYGCTGCACAGAGACATCTCTGAAGTGCTGGCAAGAGAACTCAAAGAGATTCCAGCGGGCAGAGAAGATCCCCTGCCAGGCTAAAGGAGCAAAGGACTGAGGGAAAAGGAATCACTGGGCTATTTAATCCTTTATTTTCATGTCTGTATAAAGGACAGCAAGAGGCATGTGGTACCAGAGGAAAGAATTTTCCATCAAAAAGTGGCACAATTCTTTCTGTAACCCTTCCCGTGCTCTCAGAAAGAAGTAACTTTTGCTTCTCAGAGGGATCAAAAGGAGTCTGCCAGGGGTGACAAAAGAAAGGTAGAAGTTAACCTCCTGACATGGCAATAGGATAAGCCAGCGTGAAGGAAGATTATACTGCAAAGACCTTCTAGGACTGAGAAGAAAATTGTCTTTGGTTCAGCAAAAGAGGAAAGGTAACACCAGAGGATTAAGAAGTGAGGGAACACAGTAAAAATGACAAACCAGACAGGGTTTTGCAGCAGCACTTTGAATAAACAAAGCTGCAGGGGTCACAGCGAGAGACAAAAATAATTGTCAGGACATGACTTCAGGTCATACAGTCAAAAGAGAACTGTTAGGCCTAGGAGCTGCTGTGCTACATGCAGTAAGAACTCAACACCATCAAGTGGGAATAAAAAGAGAGGGAAGACAAAGAAAAACATGAGTTAAGGATGGTATTCAAAGCCGTATTTGTTGATAAGGGTGGCCAGGGACAACGTCTAGAGAGTCAAGAGAAAAAAAACACAGATGGAAGCCTAACACACTCTCAGCAGCAGAAAAGGATGACTCAGCACTAAAGACTCAAGAAGCTGAAGTGAAGAATTGGGAAAGGAGGKTTTTTTTAAAGGAAGGTTTGGGGGTTTTTTTAAGTGTTTAGTGGGTTTGGGAAGAGGAATGAGAGTTTCAAAGCCAGTCCATCAGTCAAAGATACAATGATGAAACATAGGCCTTCATCTCTGAAATGCTAATTAGAGATATCAACGTGAGCAGCTCCAGTTGATGGAGGAAGGAATGAGCCATAATGAAGGAGATGTAGGGTGTAATTAGAGCAGTTTTGGACAGCATGTTTGGAGAGGTTAGAGATGACAGGAATAAAACAGATGAAGTGATAGTTACAGGAAGGGAATCCAACTGGTGTTTTCCTGACAGGGAAGTTGTGACTACCTGCATTTATTTGAGAGGAAACTTAAGGACTTTGACAAATAGAAGGAAAAAAGAAGGCAGGATGAAGTAGACACATGATAGGAAGGGAGGGGATAATGAGAGAGTAAGGAAGAGAAAAGATGAAGTCAACATTTATGTGACAGCAGACTGAGAAGCAAATGTGGAAAAGGTTAATGATATAATTAATTCATGCTGTATTTTAACTTTGTTTTTTCTGCAGAAGCAAGTGAGGTGGTTGCAGTAGAATCTATTATCTCAAAGAGAGAGAAGCACCCAGTGAAGTCCAAATAAAACAAGTCACGTTTTTTGTAGGAGAAAAACTGGATGTAGATCTGTGAGTGAAGTGAAGAGATGAGGACATAGTGATAGACAGATAAAATGTCAGATTAAGTATCACCAGGGAAAAGTAGCTCAAGGGTGAACATGTTGATGTAGAAGTGATAATCATTGCCCCGTAGTCAATGTCTTATCGGTAATCAGAGTTAGCATTTCTCACTACAGCAGTACAACTGAAGTCCAAAAATTGATCAGAAAGCTTCTCAGATCAGCGTGGTCACGCAATAAACAAATGGCTCTCAAAAGAAGATGAACCAAGTAGGAGAAAAAAAAAAAAGAATACCCCCTTCAGGGTGTAGCCTTGCTCTGCTGATTATCTCATAACTTTTTCCTCTCCAGAAAGTGCTCTTTATTTTCAATTTCCAGTCTCACGTATACCTCCTTAGCCTTGTGCTCAAAATTTACAAAGCTTTAGCTTGTCAGCTCTGGGAATTCTCCATCTTTCCTCTGAATATTAGTTACATAATAGCTTGAGCTAAGCAATCAAAGCAGCAATAGGTCAAAAGGAAGATTTGCCTGAGGTGATGCAGGAAGTTGATGGCAGAGCTTGAAGCTGAATACACATTTCTCTGCTATTCAGACAGCACAAAAACCACTAGAGCCTCCTCCACTGTTTAGATTTTGTTGGCTTTTTTTCAAAGCAGCACTGTTTCTGAAGCCAAAGCTATGAAATGCAATGGCATTGAAAGAACTAATAAGCCAAAGAAATATCCCCAAATGGCACTGCTTTCTAGCTCTCAATGGCACTTCCAAGATATTACTAATAAATTATATATCTTACAATCAATATTTTCCACATCCCTACTGTACTCCTCTGAGTCATTTCAACTGCCTGTAAATTTGTACAGTTGTTGAGAAGAGGGGAGAGATAGTAAGATGAGTAAGTTAAGCCCAGTCTTCCCCTCAGATTTTACACTCCTCACCTTCAAAATGCTTAAGTCCAAAGAAGCCATAGCTCTTTGGTACTGACATTTCTAGTTATAAAAGATAGACCTGAAAGTCATTGTTCAAACCCCTTGCATCTGTTTTGTGGGACTAAATGACAACTATTGAAAATTTTAGTTGGTAAGAGGTGGCAACAGCAAATACAGCACCGAAATTTACAGGGATGATTTAAGTATTCTTTGACATTGCAGAACAGCGTAACATTTACCTGTCAATGGTGCAGGATGCGGTAAAGAGGCCAAGCAAGGAACTAAAAGGGCCAGGACTCCAAGGTCCACTCTCTGAGATGACAGCAGCAATTAAGATGACACTTACCTCCTTGCCACTCTTCAGGTTCTGTAGGGGTTACGATTTTTCTGTGATTCATTAAGGAATGGGCCAGGCATCGTAGCATTATTCTCCTCCATGCCATGACAACTTTCTCAGAAATTTCAGGATTTTCCTCTGGTGAGTTTATCTGCCACCAGCTTCTTGAGAAAATGCTTTCAGAACTGAACATGAAGCATCAAGTATTTCAGATCTGAAAAACTGTGAAATAGCTGTTTCATGAATAAAAAGGATACGTATGAGTTATACTGATACTTATTATTTGTATTATCACAGAGTCTAGGCACTGCTGCTTATAAAGAAGATGTTTTCATGCTACTTGGTATAAAGATGGAGCAAAAAGACTGTTCCTATCCCTGGATGTTTATCGTCTAGACAATTGGCAGCTGATGGATCCAGACAGATGGGAAAAATTAATAAGGGCGTTAATAAAAGAATCATGATCAGCACAATAGTAACATCCCACCTGAGACTTATGAAGTTCATATAAGCATGAAGAATGGTTGYGCAAGGGCAATACAGTGAAACTATACAAGGCAGAGGCAAAGCTAATATGTTGAACAATCTATCCGGGTTTCCACTGCTCTTTAAGAAGCTCATCAGAAACTGTTTCTGTGAAAATGAATGTTTACAAAAGTTGGTTTTTTGCACAAATCTAGGGAAATGTGAGAACATGGGTTCTAGCTCATGTACTAATGCTTGACATAATGGCTTACAAGGTCTATGTCGATTTTGACATTAGATTAGCATGCTTTCTTCTGGCTACTTCTGTGAGCATTCCAAAGACACACATACTTTGAATTTATAATTATTGCTTGCAGGTCTTTTATCCAAACTTAAGTACACATATTTTCCACTGAAAAATAAAAACTGAGCTCTCACTAGCAACTGCTAGTATCCCCCTGCAGCATTTACACATTTTAACCCTGCTCTGTGTAACAGGACAGTGTAACACGGTGTTTCTACAAGCAGCTTTGTCCAAAGCAGAAATAAGATAAAAATCAGGACAAGCTTGACTCAGGTTTTGGGGGTGATCTCAGGTTACCTGATAACACTTCTCTTAGTTTTTTGTTTTACAAGGCACCATACTGCTCTCCACCCYATAAAACAGCTTTAACTGCTTTCATCAGAGCAGGAATGGGTAATGACGGCACTCATGACTACTCGTTATCACTGTTGCACGAGAGACTAAATCTGGAATGAAGCAGGCACTGCCTGTAGTCAACTAAAGGTAACTTCTGCTATTTCTTTATTTTTAGAGAAAAGAGCAGACAACCGGCCCAAGCCGGTACATTTTTATGACTTGACTTCAGCACGGCCGCAGCGCGTAGGTGCGCCCCCCGCCCCCGCCGACACGCTCATCAGCCCGAGGTTCACCGCGGCGCCGCACGGGCACCAGGCGGCTCTGGCTGGAAGCCGCTCTGGGGAGCAGCCTGGCACCCCCGGCCGGGGCTCCCCGGTGGCGCCCGGCCCCACCGCCCCCGGCGCTCTGCCCGCCCACAGGCGGCTCCATCCCCCCGGGCCCAGGCCGGCCCGGCGGGGACCGCTCCCGGGGCCGCCGGCGGCTTCCGCAGGGGCCTGGTGCTGCTCGGCCACTGGCAGCACCTGTGCCCCCGAGCCGCCCACGGGAATGCAACCGACCGCCGGGCGCGATGGGGGAGGAAGGGCCAGTCGGCGGCGGTGCGTGCCGGGAGCGAGAGGCGGCCCGGAGGGGTCACGCCCGCCCCCGGCCGTGCCACCGCCCCTTCCTGTCATGGCCGCTGCCGGGCAGCGGGAGCGCGGCGAGGCGGCGCGGCGAGGCGGCCCCGGGAGCTGAGGGCCCCGCCGGGCGGTGCGGCGCGGAGCGGGGACGTCCCCAGCCTGGAGCCGGCGGCGGRAGGTGACGGAGGGGCGCCGTGCGGGCAGGGCCTGCGCGGGGGGCGGCCGTCCGGCAGCCAGCCCACCGGCGCGGGGACGGGACGGGACGGGGCGGGGGCCAGCGGGGGCCGCGCCGCCCCGCTTCGCGCCCGCTCCGGGGGAGGCGGGGGCTGGCCGGGGTGCGGGCCGGAGCCCCGGCACTGGCCCCGCCGGGGGGACTGGCGGAAAAGCCGTTCGTTCCGGGTGGCCCAGGCGGCCTCGGCCACCGCGGAGTACCTCGGCGCGGTGTTTTGTCGTGTGTAGCCCGGGAGTGAGCCCTTCCTGCGGCAAAAACCGGTGCGGAGCCGTCGTCCGGGTTGGTCCCGGCGTGCGCTTCAAAGGGACGGTTCCGAAGTTGGAGGAAACAGGAAGGGTATTTGTCCTGCGGGAAGGGTGTGCAGGGGGGCACCTGCCCGGGGAGGGGCGGACAGAGGAATTCACATCCTCGCCAGTGTGCGGTAGTCTCCCCGTGCACAGGGGTCCCGAGGATGCCCCTTACCAAAGGCATGCGTAAGGGGTGTGCAGCAGCTCCCCAGTCCTAAAAACCCGGTGAAAAGGCCCATGTAGCACAGCATGAAGCAAGCAGGCACTGGTGGCAGCAGGCAGGAGAGCCTATTCTGACTTTACCGTAGAATCATAGAAATCATAGAATCATAKAATCATTAAGGTTGGAAAAGACCGCTAAGATCATCAAGTCCAAGCATCAACCCAACACCACTATGCCCACTAAACCATGTCCCGAAGCGCCACATCTACACATTTTTTGAACACCTCCAGGGATGGTGACTCCACCACTTCCCTGGGCAGCCTGTTCCAGTGTTTGACAACCCTTTTGGTGAAGAAATTTTTCCTAATGTCCAATCTAAACCTCCCCTGTCTTACCTTATGGTAAGACTTGTTGCATAACAAGATAGCAAACCCACCATGGCTGTCTCATGATACCAAGTCATTTACTTTTGTAATTGCGAAGATAAAACCTAAATTTCCTGAGTCCCACACAGATCTTTGTAATACATCGATCACATCAGTTGGCTTTTGGCAAGACAATTCTAGGGGGAGGAAGGGAAATCCTGTCATGTTCCTTTTGTTTTCCTTGTAGATACCACTGAAGTACCTGCTTTCCACCACTTTCCTCGTTTAACTTCCCCTTGGGGTCAGCTGGTCGTCAGCATGCCTTCTACCAAGAACACCTCAAAACTTTTCCTGGTCCTCGTTTCATTGCTGCTGGTGCTGCCAGTAGTTGAAGCCCTGGATGCAGGAGATACCATCGCCTTCCTACTAGGCCTCGCTGTCAGTGTCATTGGATTCTGTGCCTGCCTTGGCTTGTATGCAAGGAAAAGGAATGGGCAGCAATGATTTCAAGAAGATGCTCAGATGAAGTGAATTTCCAGACACGGCTTGGGGTTGAGATCTGGGGTGTGAGACTGAGCTTCGGTTCTAGATAACTTTCAAAAACCATGTAGTAGGTATTTCTGCAAACCCCTGTTACTGTGCAATACAACAGAATCAAGACTGTACCCAGTAAAGGGGATTTGTAGGATCTGTCCTCGTGACAATAAATGATTTTATATTGCTTGTGATTAAATATTGCCTTAGAGAAGGGTAAGAACTTTTTAAATGGGGAAGAAAAACCATAGAGTGGTTCACAGTGTTTATAAATGGAACATGTGAGGAAGACCGTCAACAAGTTCCACAATTTTGGTTTCAAGGGTTAATCCGGACGAAGCAGCTATTAATCTTACAGTCAGGATGACAAAGCTTTGGAAGTATTTCTAACTAGATAGCTAGCGAGCAGACTGCTTTGACTTGTGTGCACGTGCTCCCATTCTTTGTAATGAGGGTTAACACCTAACAGCTCGCTTCTGCTGTCACAGGGATGAGACTTCAGAGAACTAAGAAAACCTGGAAAACTTTGTTTTCTTATGTATTTTTATTTTAGAATGTGCCTCTCCTGTAGCCTGTGTTCTTGCTATCAAGTAGATACACTTAAGAATGGGACCACTATTTTTCTCTAATGTGTATTTCACAGAAAAGTACATGTAAGGCTACATAAATCAGATTAGGGATATGTTTTTTGTGTCTCTTGTTTACTTTTTGTACTCATCTTTCCTTTAGGCACACCAGGTTTAAGGCTTATTTCATGTGGTGTTTGTATCTTTTTTCCCCAAAACTGAAGACTTACCTATTTTAATTGGGAATTATGTGTAGTATTTATGCATTTAGGGAGTTACTAGAATTATAACAAGGCAGTTGTGCACGTTTCTTTTGCAATATGGAAAGAACACGTTTTGTTAAAATCCTGGTTCTAGTCAACAGGTCCATTGTTCTCGAGTGTCTTCCTCATGACAAACTTATGTTGCTAGCTAAACATTTAGGCTTCTTACCTAACTGATGCATATGAGTTCCACAGAAGATTAGGACCAAAACCAAAGTAAAAAACCCTGATGCAAAATAGTCTTACTCTATTCATGCTCAGTCAGATTGTATGGTATATGGTTGAAAGACTCTACTCAGTAGCATATCCAGGACCTGTTTCTTTAAGTACCAAAGGTGAAATGGCACAGCCAAGAATGTCTACCACAAGTCCCTCTGGCTTGTTTAGGGTGTTCTAGCTGTCCGCTTGACACAAGGAGCACAATCTGTAACAGCAGCAGAATAAGGAGCATAGGAAGGTGAGCTCTCCACAGTTCACAGAATTTCCTTCTGATTTTGTGGACACTGCCACTCTTGCTAGAAATCTTGGCTTTTATCTTTCAGAGCTGGGGAAAAAGGTTAAATGTGATGCAGAGCTATATAATTTGATACTRTTCCTCCCCTTCCTCTGTAAGTGTCTCTGTTCAGTAGAGCACAAAACAATGGCTAGAAGAGTTGTCAGGCAGGTCTTATATCAGTAATTGGGTGGGCAGATCATGGTCTCCAAATTTTAAGATTTCTATATGCCATTTGTTGCTGGTTTGCCTTCTCTCTCCAACCTCTAAGGAAATAGAAGCCCTGGTTATTTGAGTCTTGCAATTTATATCCCTCTCTCATGATTGATAGAGGGAGGAAGGTAAAACGAAAGCTTCCAAAATTGCGTGGGGTTGAAGCCATAGGACTCAACCCAGCAAGCCACAAGAATGTAGGTTTCTGCTCTCAAGTTACAGGAATAATAATGGTCACAAAGTTAATCTGATGAGATGCAAGTCTTGCCAGGTAGATGTTCTTCAACCCATTTTGTGGCTTCCAAAAGCCAGAAAGGGACATGGTGCACAATTACTATGTACAAATGAAATTTACAGCCCTGAGAGGAGCTTCAGACAGTAGCATCACCTTTGAAAGCTGCCTAGCAGCAGTAGATGATCCTGTATGTGATTATTCAACTGTGTGGATGCAAGCACACATCAAGTGTGATCCTCCGTGTTCCAGCTTGGTTAAACCATTACCCTTAAAAAAACCAAAACAAAACACAAAATCACCACTCAATTCACTTCATATTTCCCAAAAGTAGAGATTTTTGCCAATTTTTCAGTAAAATATTAAATATTGCTCTTTCAATAGAATAAATTTTATCACAAGCAGCTTTTCACAGACTCCTTTATCTTTGCTTTGGAAAAGATCCCTGGCAATAGTTTCACAGAATTGTGCAGCAGTTTCACTGCAGGAGAACAAAATTTTGGCAGAGCAATTAGCATCAGGCGATAGGGATATGAGGAACTGTGTTCTTTGCCCGAAGTTGTATGCACCTCATTGAAAGGTGTTCGCACAGCGTAATGGTGGTGTTTCCTAGGTTCTGACAGAACCTTTATTGTTAGAGACTTGTATTTGTCGATGGTCTGAGTGTAAAATCGGATACACCTGTTTTTCTTCTGTCTTAATAAACTTTCACGTACGATTTCTCATCGGTTTGTTGAAGTAGTTCTTATGAAAAGGAAAATCAGGATGACAGAAATGACTGAAACTGCTGAAATTCCTTATATTAAATATTATTTTCTTACATACTTTTGCTTATGTTGTGCACGTTTCTTTTGCAATTTTTAGTCTTTACAAACTAATGTGGCGTAAGGTATGTTTTCAGTTGAACTTTTGTACAGTGAGTGTACTTCTCGGCGCTATTACTTGTCTATCTCGTTGCAGTATCAGTTACTTTAGAGCACTTCAAGGGGGCTGGTCCCTTTGCTTTGAAACTGGTAGCTTGCAGTTGTGAAGAAGCCCGTTTCTCTGGTACAAGGGAAACTTGAAACTATTTATTTTTCCTTTTGACTATGAATTTTCAACAGTACTATTATGTAGTTGCCTTTATACCAAAAAAGCAGTTCACTTTGTGCACTAAACTAATACTATTAGTGGCTGTCTTCAGAGCAGAAAGTAAAAACAGCCTGACAATGCCCACATCTTAACAAATACAACCTACCCTCTAATTAGTGCAAGAAAGCTGCAAGTCAGGAACGAGTAGCTTTTGACTGCTATGTTTTCCATCTGCTTTAACAATAGCGTAGCTCAAACCCAGCCATCCTACGAACATTTAACAGTTGGCATATGGTCCTGTGAATGGACAGAAGTTCTTCGCTCCTCATGGCGTACCTTCAAGTGCTGCACGCCAGCTAGGCGTTACCATTCTGCCGGGTACAGCAGTACCTGGGACTGGCATACAAACGCTTCACCCAACTCCTAATGCACTTGCTTCTCTGGGTGTATGAAAACTGACAAACCRCTGCTGTGAACGCTCTCTCCCACTCAGATAAATCCTGCTGCTGGTGGTGATGCTGCTTTAATACTATTGTGAGACTTGGCAATTCTATGGCATCTTCCATCTGAGAACCCTTATATGCCTACAGGTATTAATGTTTGCATCCCTATCGTATCCTTTGATGAGTGGGACAAGTGGAAGGAGAGTCAGTGACTTGTGGTGGTGTCACAGGAAGTAGGTGGTATCTCCAGGATGCTCACTGAGATTTCTGGAGCGTGTTGGGCTTGTGGTTCTCAGCCACCATGCCCCTGTCATGGGAGTTGTCCCTGGACTAGCCCAGAGACTCTTGTGTACTGACTAGACACAGTCTGAAGCCCCCGTTCCTTTGCACAAAGCTATTTACATAAGCTTTGTGAGAAGGGAGTAGGGAGCTGAGTTCACCATTTATAAAAAGATAAAACATGACTAAATGGATGAACCATAATAGGCCTGTTACCACGGTAAATGCTTTAATTATTATACTACAAAAGTAACCTTTCCGTTCATTTTTACATCTGATGAAAGGTTTGGCAGATCTAAACTGATGTATTGACAAGAGATTGTTAGGAGTGGTCAGAAGGAGGGCTTGGATCTGGTTGTCCTCCTGGTTTACACTTGAACAAATTGTTAGTAAATGATCTGAAGTCAACAGAAAGTCTGGGTTGTTCACCAGATTAGAAAAATAAGACCACTAATTCAGAACCAAATGCAGCAAAACGTATCGGGCAAGATTTGATGTGACTAAAGATGCCCAGGACCCAAAACACTTAATTCCTGCTGAAATCAATCTTCAAAACTTTTAAGGGACAAGTTTTTAATATATTAGATACTGACCACACTGCTGTGTTAAATCGTTAGAGAATGTAACCAGTTTTGAGATTATGAAGAATTCACATGAATACACAGTAGCACCTAAATACTACATTTCCAATGTTCAGAAAGCAAGCTTTCCTGCAAGCAAGCTGTGATTCACATACCAAGCTACGGTATGGTAAATACCATAAAAGCACATCTACTTTGAATTAAAAATAAAAGAGCAAT
This sequence comes from Oceanodroma leucorhoa, assembly GCA_030449065.1. Classification (NCBI taxonomy): domain Eukaryota; kingdom Metazoa; phylum Chordata; class Aves; order Procellariiformes; genus Oceanodroma; species Oceanodroma leucorhoa. Next base: position 2,607,217 of record JASVER010000087.1, read on the forward strand.
AAAATTGTAAAGATATTCAAAACATTTCCAGATGTTGTACTGGTCTCCTCAGCTCAGTTTCTCTGTAATGAAATTTGAAAATAGGTGGGAGGCTCTGTCACGTTAAGGTGCAGGCACACTAGACAGTCAGCATAGCCTTTTGTTTCTGGATCATTCATCTGATCAGATCAGAACAGAGATTTTCATGCGAAAAACAAAACCAAATGTCCCTTTACAGTGCTAAGCAAAGAGACCCGTATAAGCTCTCAGTGTAAGTGAAGGCCTGAAAGTGGAGTGGCCTCCAGCAGAGCTAGGAGTTGCAACCATTAGAGGCAGGGAAGAAAGAATCGTGTCCCCAGACATGCTATTGTAGAAAACTAGAGCTTGCTGCTGGGTTGGGTTAAAGTCTGTGTTCTGCTTGAGCCTTCCTGTATTGGCTGTATTCCTCCTCGCTAGTCTTTGTCTCAGAAATTTTAACTGGAACCAGCGCTACCAGCAGCTTTCCCAGCTGCCGTTCATTCAAGGCGCTAAAACGTTCACGCACACCTTCATACTGCTACTCTCCACTTTGCAAGTATAAAAGCATGAAAATTACCTTCTCTTCACGAATGGAGTCAAAATGCTGCAGAGCAACACAGTTCCATAAAACTTACTAGAGAAGGGTCTGTCTTTTTCTTCTGTTCTTGTTTGTGCAGCTCTTTGCACACATTGTGATGATACTAATAATAAATAATAGAACTGCATGTCCCTTCCCTACCCTCTCCCAGAAAAGCAGCAGTCCTAAAACATGACCAATTTTAACCTTGGCACAATTAAAGTGAAGAAAATTGTCACTTTTATCAAAATATGTTCATTTTCCATTTTGTGAATTACCTGTGAAACAAGAATGTCTTTAATTAATTCTAGAACTGTACAAGGACATTTTCTGCCAACCTTTTTCTGAACTCAGATGGGTATGGAAATTACATGGTCAATGCCTGCATTTATTTCTCAGACTTTAACCTAACATGATTGTTCATAAGTAACATGGTAGCAGTTTTAAACTTTATTTGAATCTATTCAAATGATCTGGAGGATTAGCAGAAGCCATGTTGACTCATTTTTCCTCGAAAGTACATATTTATTTCAGTGTCTGCATGAATACCAAAGAACAATTATGCCTTTTTTGATCTTTTCAGAAAGGCCATTTGTGGTCAACTTCCAAAAGTCTGTCTGGGATTTGGAGACAGCATATCATCTATAGAGTCTATAGACTACAGTCTATATCTACTAAAAAAAAAAAAGTCCTTTTTCGTAAAAAGTAATATCGCAATAGGCCTTACCTAAGTCACTTTTCATCTCTTCATAAAAATTAAAGATGTTGATCATACATCTGGAGAAGTTGCCAATAAGAAACCAGTATTCAGCAATAAATGTAACAGAGTCATGTATTTCATTCTATTGTGTTTGCAGAAAGAAAACATAAATCCCAGAAACTATTATAATAGGGAAAAAGCGCTTTTCCAAGAACAAGTCAGTGTTATCTAGTAATAGTTATGGCCCTGGTGAAAATCTCAGTGAAGTCAGCTCAAAAAATTTTATTGTCCTAAAATGAAATCAAGCTCTCCTAAAGGGGTGACCAAACTGTATCTTTTGAACCCCATACAACTTTGCCACAACCATCTCCCATGCCAGGGTTATGGCAGCAGGCTGTCCTGATGCAAGGGATCTTGGATAACCTCAAATCCTGCCTGGGAAGTGACAGACAGCTGGGTCTCCCCAGGTGCCAAATGCATGCCCAGGCCACTGCTACCCTCTCGCTCCATGGAGCCATCTGCTGCTGTGACAAAAACCAGATAGGTGATCAGGTATTTGTTTAGACATTCAGGAATAGCCATGTAGCTTATACATCTATAACCTTCTTCCATGCCAGATTTCACATTTCAAAATTTGGTATTGTATGTCACACTTTTTATTTTTTAAAACCCTGTATATAATCTTTTAAAATACGGAATGTGCATGAGCTGGGGTGAGTGCTTGCACTTGAGAGAAGTCGGAAAGCAGAAGTCACTCTGTCAGCTGAAAGGATATTTCTAAATTGTCCATCCACAAAAGGGGAAAAAAGAAATTATCTTTGGGAAGACACCGAGCCAGGAAATGTATGAGGTGACCTCCAGAGGTTCTTTCCAACCTAATTTGCTGTATGATTCTATGAAATTCTAGTTGTAAATGGGATGCATAAACAGCAGCTCAATTCACTCGTATCTTTATGGCAAACACGGATATATTTGTGGTGAACAAATCTAATCACAGTGTGAGCCCATAGGGAACCTGACCGCAAAAGCTGTGAGGCTGTTCAGTCATCATGTAAGACCACAGGGAAACCAGATGTACCAGGATTCTCCCACTGCGTCTAGTGAAACTCAATCCCTGAGGCATTAAAAGGTTATGGAAAAAAGGGAGCAAATACAGCATATGTACAGTAATCCTCTTTTCAGAGTGGGATTTTTAGAGACGGGTTTATGGGGCTAGCACTGTACTCCAAATGGAATTCAAGAGCTTCAGTGCAAAGCCCCAAATGCGAATTATCTCAACWCCTGCCCAAGTCAACATTTTGAAAATATTAAGATTTGACAGCCTGAATAAAAGACTGTGTTGCACATGGAGTTCCCATTGGCATCAGTGGGAGTTTAGGACAAGGTCAAAAGCAAAATACAGGTTTGGATGCAGTAGCTACATCGACAGGATGGAGGGGTCCCTGTCATTTGACTAGTAGTGCACCTTGCACCAGATGGTGTTCATGGGGAACTGCAGCCCCATTAAGCTCCATCCCCATCTCTTTCCTTACGAAAATATTAGCTGAATTATTTACTGTGATAACTCAATGCCAAATATTCATCTGGTTAAAAAACAGCCTGAAGTTGCTGAAATCAGTGCAGTCATCCTGATTTAAATTCATTTTTAACAGAATCACAAGAGGCTTCATTCTGACCTTGCACCAGACCTTACACTTCTGTGTTATGCAGTAGAATTATTCTTGATTTCCATTTATGTGAAAATCTAAATTGGTTCTTAAAATAGATGCTGTCTTTTTTTTTTCTCTCAGTCCGCTACCAGTAAATTATTTGACCTACATCTTAATAAATATTAGRAAAAAATATTCTCCCCACTCTTATTCCACAAATGCACTTCAGAACTTGTATAATCAACTTAGACTCCATTGTTTCTCCCCCCCAAGATTTATCAACAAAGGCAAAGGGAAATCCACAAGACAGCCCATTCCCAAGGACACTGTACTAATATAAAGTGCTTCTTCATGCAGTCTTAATGTATGTGTGCTGTACACGTCTGATGTACATCAGCTTACCTTTCTGCGTTATTGTTTTTCTCATTTCAGTAATAAGAGCAATGTTTTGTGTCTACGTCAAACTGTTCCTCAGGAACTCCCTTCACCTAGTCTACATTAGGTTCTCTGTATTAAATGAGAAGCACTTTGTAAATTTTCTTTTCCTATCCAGAAGCAACAATGAAATCCCAGTAAAAAGTATTACATGCTCTCAATTTCAGAAGGGCCAGCAAGGAAATTATTATAGCTGTAGATAGAAATGTAAAGCACTTGAAATCTGAACTTTCATGAGTTTTGCCAGAGATTTCTCTGCTTAACTCCCAATAGACTTAACAGGAATTAAGAATTACAATCCCGTCTACTTCCAAAGGAATACTGACCTTCCAATAGCAAATGTAGATCATGCGATCACTTTATGCACACTACCAAAATAATCTGAAATTGGCTGTACATAATAGTTGTCAGATTGCTGCCTTAATATATCATAATGCCAACTGTCTTAACTCAGGACAATGAAAATTGCCTGATTTAGTGCAAAATACAGGCCTTGGGAAACAAATGTTATAGAAACAGSGTGAAGAGGCACTGACAGGCATACCTTAAATACACTCTCTTTCATGCAGTAGTAGCTGAGCCATTTGCTCAGTAAGAATTCCATGTCCTCTTACAGGACTGGGCCTTTGGGTTTTCGTTATCTGGTGTTGAAAACTCACTTTCCTTTTGTCCTGTGTTTGCAAAAGCTGCATACTGGTTTCACACGAAATAAATGCTAAGGAAGTAAACTTCATGAGTGAAAGATTGTTTTTTTCATTTTTGAACCAGATGATCCCTGCCACCTGCTTACAGTAACTATTTCTGGTCTTATTACAAAGACTGAGAAACGTGTAACTTATATGGAACTGGGGCATTTGTAAAAAGTTTTATAAGTACATATGTTTCTCTAAACTTACCACAGAAATAATAAAAGCCCATAAACTACAGGGGTTCAAAAAATTCTTTCTAGGGTGCTTGCACTGAACAGACGAGAACAAACCTTTCACCATTCCCTGACAGAGACAATTCAGAAATCCTTTCTTAAAAACTGCTATATAATGCAATTCTATTCACATTACGGCATACCTAAGCCTTAAACCGTAATGGTGAGTCAAAGTTTACTAGACTTGTATCTCTCTCTTCATTTTTGCACTTGGAAGCCCAATGTTAAAATCTCAACATATTCCGGGGAACTACAGGCCTGTCAGCCTGACCTCGGTGCTGGGGAAGATCATGGAGCGGTTCATCTTGAGGGYGCTCACGAGGCAGGTGCAGGACAACCAGGGGATCGGGCCCAGCCAGCATGGGTTCATGAAGGGCAGGTCCTGCTTGACCAACCTGATCTCCTTCTACGACCGGGTGACCCGCCTAGTGGATGAGGGGAAGGCTGTGGATGTGGTCTACCTGGACTTCAGCAAAGCCTTTGACACTGTCTCCCACAGCATTATCCTAGAAAAGCTGGCAGCTCATGGCTTGGATGGGTGTACTCTTCGCTGGGTAAAAAACTGGCTGGACAGCCGAGCCCAGAGAGTTGTGGTGAATGGAGTCAAATCCAGTTGGCGGCCGGTCACGAGCGGTGTTCCCCAGGGCTCAGTTTTGGGGCCCGTCTTGTTTAATATCTTTATCAATGATCTGGATGAGGGGATCGAGTGCACCCTCAGTAAGTTTGCAGATGACACCAAGTTGGGCAGCAGTGTTGATCTGCCTGAGGGTAGGAAGGCTCTGCAGAGGGATCTGGACAGGCTGGATTGATGGGCCGAGGCCAAYTGTATGAGGTTCAACAAGGCCAAGTGCCGGGTCCTGCACTTGGGTCACAACAACCCCAGGCAGCACTACAGGCTTGGGGAAGAGTGGCTGGAAAGCTGCCTGGCGGAAAAGGACCTGGGGTGCTGGTTGACAGCCGGCTGAACATGAGCCGGCAGTGTGCCCAGGTGGCCAAGAAGGCCAACAGYATCCTGGCCTGTATCAGGAATAGTGTGGCCAGCAGGAGTAGGGAGGTGATCGTCCCCCTGTACTCGGCACTGGTGAGGCCGCACCTCGAATMCTGTGTTCAGTTTTGGGCCCCTCACTACMAGAAGGACATTGAGGTGCTGGAGCGTGTCCAGAGAAGGGCAACGAAGCTGGTGAAGRGTCTGGAGAACAAGTCTTATGAGGAGTGGCTGAGGGAGCTGGGGTTGTTTAGTCTCGAAAAGAGGAGGCTGAGGGGAGACCTTATTGCTCTCTACAACTACCTGAAAGGAGGCTGTAGCAAGGTGGGTGTTGGTCTCTTCTCCCAAGTAACAGGCGATAGGACAAGAGGAAATGGCCTCAAGTTGCGCCAGGGGAGGTTTAGATTGGATATTAGGAAAAATTTCTTCACCGAAAGGGTTGTCAAGCACTGGAACAGGCTACCCAGGAAAGTGGTGGAGTCACCATCCCTGGAGGTATTTAAAAAACATGTAGATGTGGCRCTTTGGGACATGGTTTAGTGGGCATGGTGGTGTTGGGTTGACCGGTGGACTTGATGATCTTAGCGGTCTTTTCCAACCTTAATGATTCTATGATTCTATGATTAGTACTTGTAATTATTCATCCTCTCACTCTTTATTGTATTTTTCAATTTCAGAAATCTCCAGGCATGATTTAACATGTAGGTTTTTTACATTAAAAAGAAGCATGTAGCATTACTTTCTGTTTTGAAAGGTATCTTACTGTATCTGTTCATTAGGAGCCATATTTGAATATCCGTATCCCCAATTTAGCAGATTTTTAAGTAAAGGTTAAAGCATTTAAGGGTTGAAAACCTACATCTCCTTAAAATAGTTTTGGTTTAAGTAGGTTCATAATTGTATTCCAAGATTGCCAAGTGAAGCAGAAGTCTGAAAGTTTCATAATTAAGACTATAACTTTAGCTCTCTCCAACTTCTCACTACATCTACCAATGGTTATCCCAGCTCCATTCGTTATCTAACCATGTTCRCCTAAATTGGTCAAACGTACATTTAAATCTAGCCTTGCAATTCCACTAAAATTTTGTGTTCTCAATTGCCTCTGTCTGCCTGTGACAGCAGAAAATAACTTCTTACATTCCTGCAACAAGTTTTTTCTTCTGATTTCTTCTGACTTACTCCAGAATGGCCATTAAGTTACCTTCCCTTTTTTAAATTTTACTTCTCTTTCAGTATCACCAAGTTTTCCCAAGATGTGATCTGTGTTTTGGTAACTAACCCACTTGGGCAAATAAATCATTCTGAGCAATTGCCAGCTCTTTTTGTCTGAAGGTCTTCCATTTGATTTCAGATTGTTGGCATTTCATTGTGTTCCATGGTTGGCCTTGTGGCAATGTCCTTTGAAAATTCAATGCACTAAAAAGGTTAGGAAAAAAGAAAGAAAAAACTGCTCTCTTTTCAATATAGAACATGCAGGTTGAAACATGTATATTGAGGACCCATGATATCAAAGAGAATTCATAAGTTCTACATAAATTCCTCAAATTGCCACAGTTTTGTTATGCATGCATATTTATGAGGAGATATTATACATAATAGAGAGATACAGTATATCAACTAAATATTCTGTTAGCTTTTGAAGCATTACATTAATACCAAATTTACAATGCAGCACAGAATTACACAACAGGTATGTTTTACTTGACTACTGCTGGTCCTGTACTGTGAGGAACTAGTGTGTTCACTCATCAAGAGAGCTTTTATGTCCAGGTACATATCCCAGATCAGGAAAAACAGATTACTATTATTTAGATCTCTTATTTCCACAGTTTATTTTAATAATGGAGAGTGAATAAGTTCACTGAGGCTTAATAAAATTATGTAGTGAGGAACTGCAAGAGCTTAATAGGTGATTTAAATATCTAAAACATGACTTGAACAAAATTTAGTACATAAACCCTCCAAAAAGGGACCCAGAAATCCCTCACTGCAGCAACAGCAAGACTTATCAGTGCTCACTTTTCAGTTGACATTTACACTTTGGACCTGAGGTTGCAAGCTTTCCATTCATGTGCAGAACTGCCCAAGAGTGTGCAGTGCAGAATCTCTGTAGTCCAGATGTCAGACAGAGCATAACCTAAATGTCTCGCTCCCAGCAATGTCCCTAGAAGAGTCTGACCTGAGTGGTGTTTTCAGGTAAGGTACATCAGCAGCAGTGATGAGCCCAGTGAATGCACAAATGCTGCAGGAAGCCCATCTTTTCCATAACCACCTAGTAGTTACATCACGCGAAACAGAAGGTCTGGAATTCAAGTCCAGTCTCTCACCTCCAAAAAAAGTTTCCTGGAGTACCAGGAGGTACAATCCTGGAAAGCATGCTCTCCTCTTAATCCTGGAACCTCTATGTGTAAAAATGCAAGAGCAATGGCATGGGAGGTGGGAGGGATGTGGACATGGGAAACTGACTCCCATGTCTGCTACTTAGGATACTGCCTCTTACGGCAAGATTTAGGTCCTGGTCCCAGTTCCATGGCTGACATTATGTAGTCAATCAGAAGACAAAGCAAAACCAACACTAAACAATCTAGGTAGCAGGGACCAGATCCCCCGTGTTTCTCCTGCCAGCTGAGTGTCTTACCTAGTACAGTGCAACATCCTGTTCCTGTTCCTGCTCCTTTTCTTTAAATACCATACTCAAACATTGCCTAACTATATGCAAACACTAGTAAAATTAAGCAAAATATATTGCCATTTGCTAGCATTAGGCTTGACTAGTTTTGTAGGTGACATTTCAATGAAACACTCATTCTTTCATACCTCCATGAAATAGACAATGCAGTAATAAATTTATATTTACAGTTGTATAATAGAGCTGCATTCATGCAGTTCCTCCTACCGTGCCATCACAGTGCTGTTCTGACAGTATCTGCAGAATTCAAACTGTCATGTTTCTTAGCAGATGACCTACCTTTATCCAGAGATGATAGAACTGTTCTCTGCATCCTCACAAGTATAAAACTTAAAATTGCTTCTGCTTGTTCTACATATAAATGAGAACATTTCATACTTAATATCCAACAAACTGACAAAATGGAACCATGGCATTAGGTTCTAGATATCAAATTAGTTGCAGTGAACAGGTAACAGCTGAGTTGACACAGGAATATATCCAAGAGTATTTCTGCTTTCGAGACTATAAGACCTGAAGCTCACTAGTAGAACATACACTCATGCTAGCTGCTTGTAAAGCCAGTGTTCACTCTCCATCTCAGATATTACAGATTTGACTCACCATTGTCTCAATCTTATGCATTCAAAGCAATTATCATTCAGGAGTATACTATTTTTAACCAATTCATATTTTCTTTGCAGAGCTTTAAATCAATCCACAGTCATTATAGTGTACGTCTGCATTATCTTAAATTAAAATTTAAACAATAAATTAGTAGGAAAACTAATGCCTAGATRTGAACCAGTCATATCACCAAAAATAAATATTTCTAACACTGACACTGTTAATTTTTGTCCCTGAGCACAGCCTAAAAGTTCTCTGAAAGCTGTCAGTGACAGTTATCCTATTTTATCGTATTATTTTTAAATCCCCCTGTCAGTATATTGCTAGAAATAGAAAATGCTGTTGCCAAATAGTCTCTCTAATCCTAGAACATACTGTCCATTCATGGTTCACCTCTAAACTAACCTTAAAAATGGCAGAAAATGGAAGTATTTATGTATATCAGCTCTACAAAAAGTGATTTATTTGACATATATCCATATACACCAATCATAGTCATGCAAATAGTTCTATGAGCACTGGAAGAAACGGAGCAGTAACTGCAACAGAAGCAAGGAGGAGCTCAGCAGCGTGGTTGTTGATCCATTTGATACTGAACTATGAATAGGATTTGTGTAGTCTGTCACAGAACTAGCACGGTCTTTGGGTCTAGCACAGTGCTATGCTTGCTCCTTGCCATTCTGCCCCTGGAGACAGAAACCACGGTGATATATCCAGTGTCCTGTTCAGCTGCACAGCTGAGCACAGCTAAGCCTGGTCACAAAGAGTTCGAACTGGGAAGGGATTAAGACTCCAGGCCGTGGCCAGTTTTGACCAGCGGATGAATCGCTGTATGCTGAAGCCTCAGGTATCTACAGGGTCCCTAGGGAGTGGTGGCCAGCCTGAAAGTGAAGGCCAGCCTGAAAGAACAGCAAGGGAAAAAGGTAAACTCTAGGACAAGCAGCCAACACCTACATTCAAAAAATTCATAGGCAAGTCACCTGCCTCTGAGACCTCTCTGCTCATGTATCTGACTTCACTAAAATCAGCCTCCAGGTTTAAAAGACAGTGAAGGGGAGGAAACGTGCATAAATTCACTTAGTCATTATATAGCTTCATGACAGAAAGTATATGAAAAATAATGAACCATAATCACTCCTTTCATTAGGCCCCGACCACATCCTAATAATCTCAAGTGAGCCAACAGCACAAAAAGAGATGGGAGCAATATCTGCCAGCCTGCCAGCCTGGCAGAACCCCCCGTCAGCCAAAGCAGCATTCCGCACATATCCATACATGTTGGAAAACTACGGAAGAGCTTGGGATAGAGTAGGTTTACATAACTGATATAGTTATGTGCATCTCAGACATGAGGCTGTCTACACTTAGTATTGGGTGCATAAAAATGCTGGATGCAGCTCAGCTGGAAGAAGTCATCCTTCCCGTCTCTCAGGCATTTTCAGGTTCCTCTCTCAAGGCAAGCATTGTTTTGTAATGTCACTAACCCCATTCATTTTGCTCCGCAGTGTTCCACTGGCGTCTGTGATGGTGAAAGGAAAAAAGCGTTCTTGAATGCTGTGATTGGCACTGTTAATGACCATGACACTGCAGAGCTGCTGTGTGCTTCAGCAGTGGTCAGCTGATTTCAGGTCCTGAATTTCCATTTAGTAAGGTAAACCAGGAGCATTACATAGCCTCTGAGAAAGCATTTTATTGAAAACTCAACTGCTAACATAGCATAGACAAAAGGACTATCACAGTATCTGAGAAGGGGTGAGCTGCACAAACAACACAAACCAAGCACTTCCTTTGTTTAAGAAAGAAAACCTACAAGCTTTTGCCCGTCATCAGTTTCTAAAGCTAATAGAGGACACTTCTAAAATGATGGTAACAGATTCCCCCACTGGAGTATATTAACATAGCTTCCTATGTTAATGGTCCTGAGGTGCTGACTTGCATTGGCTGGAAATCTTCTCTTGTGTGGGGATGCTCCACTTTTACCCAAACGTGGTTGGTAGAGTGTCAGAAGGTAAGATATGAGAACAGTCAGCAAGAGGCCAAGACTGCTCAGCCGTGCATCAGAGTCAGGAAGTCATTTGCATGGCCCTGGGTCAGTGCTCCCTGTTCAGCTTCTAAATTCTGAAAGACTCTCTATGTGTTTCTCACCAGGTTGTTTTCATATTATTGGTTAAACAASTCTCATGCAAAAATCATGCCTTTCACCTAAGGTGATTTAGTCATGAATTCCTAACTGAGCTCACCATCGCTCCTCTCAACTATTTTGGTTGCTGAATTGTACCACTATGATGTGTTCACATTACCATATGTCATGCACAGAAAAACAAATCAATGAATGGAATGTATTTACAGCAGTTGAAAGACATATTGTAATGGAGCTTGTACTAAAATATGTACAATTAATTGGATCAATTAAACTGCAGATGAAAATACATTAAATAAATTAATCACTACTACTGTAAGACTATTCCCAGTGTCTGTGCACATGCTTCAACAAATCCCATCTACGAGATTTCTAAGGAATGGCATTTTATTTTTTCTAATGGAGAAAGAAGAAAGTCTCTTCCCTCCTATTCCACATTCAGCTACCAAAATACCAACAGATTTTCTGGCATAGGAAGAGAACAGAGAGACTAGATATAGCAGGAACTTCAGTAAGCTTGGTCCACATTCTCTTGATGGTTTGACAAGAGGTTCCTTCTCCTTCCCAGGAGTGCAGGGAATAACAGAAAGTGTCCTTTCGAGGTCAGCAGCTCAGGACCTCACTGTAGACCCTGTTACTGAGGCACTTCTACAGTGCTGCCCATATTAAATAAAAACTGTTGATGGAATAAGAATTTGAATACTCCCCACTAACAAGACTGCAAGTTCAGAATTATTCACATTAAAAGATTTGTTATACAGATATACAAGACAGTGCTTACCCTCTGTCATTTAAAAAAAACCCAAACACAAAAAACCAAAACTTGAGCTAAAATAATTACTCAAAGATTAGATTTTGAATATTACATTACTTATGTATACAATTTATGAGGGATCCTAGATGGCAATGTTAAATAAATATTCTCAACCATTCAAAAATATTATCTCAACAAATGTATCTACTTGGAACTACTTCTTAAGATGATACTATGATACTATGAAGTTCCTTTTTTTTTTTTTTTTTTCCCCTTCTGTGGAGCTCAATCATCGATCTGCATCACTGTGGATGTGACTGGCTCTATCTTTTTTAAGTTACGTATTATCACTCCACCTTGGCTGTGAAAACAAGTAATTTGGTAATTTTTCAGTACAGGACAACATACATATGGCGCACAAACAACAACGACCGCATATGAACCTTTCTTTGCCACTCTAACTTTCTCTTTCCTCTCTCTCTCTCTAAATCAGATRTATAAAAAGGCCATTTGTGAAGTCCAGCAATTTAAAAATTTAGCTTATCTTTTTGCAGGCACAAGTAATTAGCAGTGTAATTAAACATTGGTTTAATTAAACATTATTCATGGCCACAGTTAAGTTCATTTGCATTTCTAACTACCTGATATGCAAGTGAAGTCAAGTAATTACATGTCCMCACTACTTAAATTGCACAAAAAATAACCTAACTTAACACTGCAACACTGATTTAACAGTGTATCTACGAAACCTAGATGCAAAAGACCTGTCCAGTCTTTCAAATGTAGTCCTAATGAACGAACTGGTAAAAGGTATTTAGAAGCCTGAGGATATAGATAAGTATTAAACGGGATTTTCAGAAGCATATTGGTGCCACACTCCCGTAAGAGTCACACAGAGTAGAGGTTTTCCTCTGCAGGACAAAGCCTTTTTCATATGCTCAGCAGATAAGCTTATGTGTATTTGCCCTTAAACCTTCATTTATCCCTGTGTAAATGTGCCATATAGATGAACTTTTAAGAACAAAAATTAAGTTTCAAAGGGTAGTTACGAAACATTTTTTAAAATACCTAATTAAATGGTTTTGAGAAATATTTATAAAACATCTGAGTATCTGGCTAAGGATTAATACAAAAAAAATTTGCAATTCTTATCCATAGGAATTGTTAGAGTCACATGAATGCAATTTTGTTATAGGTGAAAACATGCATCATTGAGGCAGAGACCACTAGAGAGATTTTCAGTGTGGGGTGAAATTTATGTCTGTGCTGAGAGTCAACCCAGGAGCCAGACACTACCAACAAATGTCTTTACTCTGCAAATACTTTACAAAGCACAGGAACCAAATATATTGCAGGTGAAATTCTCCATTGTGCAGGGGTCTTACACAGGTCTCTGTATTACATAAGTCCTACTTAAATACTATTTTAAAGTTGCACAAATCTACTGCACAGGCAAGAAATCTCCCTTGGAAGAATTCCTTGAGCCCTTTGAAAAGGATGTACTTTGATAGCATCTATCACAGTCTCTTAAGCAATACATAAATCTTGTGCTGGCCTCTGACAGAGGTGGGTACACCTTGCAGGGCATCTCTCCTGTTTTGTAGATATGTCGCAAAATCCTACAGTGCTTCAGAGTTTGCATTATGCAGACTGGGTAGACACTGCATATATATAAATTTCAAGACAGCCAGTAAACACCTTAATTACTGAAATGATCAAGAGAATAGGGACATGACTATTTTACATTTTAGCTATCCACAACTTCTGGCCCTACACTGAAACCCTCATTCTGCTGAAATTGTTGCGAGAGTTGTTACTGACCTTGGTGAGGCCAATATCTCACCCAATCTTTTCAATTGATACTTACTTGTCATCACCAGCCTGTCTTCTAGCCCAATCTCTACCTCAGGCTCCATTAGTGAAATTTCTCAGTGTCACATTTTTCTCAAAAACCTCTCCCATTCTGAGGAAAAAGCTCAAAATTATGAGAATCACCTACCCAGCATCCTCACCTGGCTCACAACTCTGGTACAGGATTCCAGGGCACGTATCCTGAAAAGAAATTAGGTGCCAAGTACCCAAAACGCTACTTACACACCAACAAAGTTCCTCTGCAACAGCATTCAACTGTCCCACACCCCAGTGCCCGAGTTCCTGGTACCTTGGCCATGTGCACCCAAGCATCACCACCACCTCATGGGAATGAGCTGCCCAGATCTGCAGATGATGTCAAAGACCAAGAATATCAAAGTAGGGTTCTCCAATAAGGTGATCCTGATCTGCAAATGGACCCAGTGGGTCCAATTCACCGGACCTAGTCCCTTGGTCATTCTTAAATGGTACCTAAATTGAAAAAAATGACAACTGGAATACAGGATCCTCAGTCACCAACAACAAAACTGAGTACTTCACCAGTTACTTTCCAGGCCATGATTATTAAATAACTCCAACAGGAGAAAATGAAAGAGCTCTGTACCGTAACTGTCAATAACTTTGCAGTGGGGTTGCCTAAACCTGGAGATGGTTCACATCTTCGATCTAAATCAGAAAACCAGGGAAATAGTCTTGGCTTTCTCATTTTCTTGGGAAAGTTCTAATCAGTCTGCTGCTAGCTCTAATGGGGTACATGAATCCTCTTGCACTTACACTTCACTTACACTATCTCCTTCTAGCCTTCCTTCTTGGGAAAAAGCAGACTTAAATACTTAAGTAAAAAAAAGGCAGGGAAAGATATTTACCTTCCTGAGAGTAACCATGTCTTTCCTCTGAGATGCTTATATAGTACACAGATCCTCTGGGTTTTTTGAACCTCCTTTCTGTTGCCCTTAATGTTGCCCCCCTTACATTGTGTAGTGGGCAATTTATTCAGGATTCAGGATCCTTCCTTGTGGCAAAGCTCCAAGAAATTCTGCCTGGCTACCCCTAATCCGCTCACCTTGCAACAAAGGCTGCCTCACTATTTTTTCCTGAACCTTTCGTATCTCTAGCCCAGCTGTTCTGAAGAACTAGTTAGCACACATCTCTTCACCTGTCCTTCTGTAACTCTTCTCATCCTCCCCTTCCTATTGTACATTTATTTCATGGTTCATGCTTCCTGGAGCCATCTTTAACTGACATCTGCCTTCACCTCCCAGATTCCCAATCCCGTGACTTCTGGATTTGTTTTTCCTCCATGGGGGATGTGACCTGCTCCCAGCACAACAGCTTAACACAGGCTCACGCTCCACCAGAAAACTCTCCCTTTGTAGGTTTCTCTTGCCTAACTCTACCCTTACAATAAAGAGAATAGAGTGCAATCCATCTGATGTATTTTAGACTTATGATTCAGAATGAAATGATCTGCTCTCTCAAGCATCTTTTTCTCACCGTTGACTATGATGGGAAACTAGGTTAGTTATATGTTGCTTCAGTCTAGATGTCTACATTTTGTTGAACAAAATTAGAGCACTGGCTCTCAGATTACACATATGATGACAAATGGATTTATGCTGAACCAGTGGTTGGACACTGAATGAATTCTGAAGTCCACAGATTACTTCTAAGCAGTCTGTGACAGGTCTAAAAGAAAAGCAAGTTCTTAAACGTTACATAGCAATATACTTCTATAACATCTCTAAGAGAAAGCACAGACAGAAAAGGTTAAAAACTACAGCACTGGATCTTTTTTACAATGATGATCRCGTCGTATTGTTTACTCTTAACAAAAAATCATACATCAGAGTGTAAGAATAGGCCATGACCATGAACATACTATAGCCATCCTGTACCACATATTATAAATCTGCTTCCTAATCTGGTATCGTGTTTAATTTCCATGGCATTCAGAGAATTCTTTGCTATATTAGACAGACCATCAAAGTGCCTGCTCTTGCCGGCTTAGTAGCCACTTCCTTGTCCTTCCCATTTTAACATTAAGAATGACTTTAAAAGCCATTGTTTATGTCACTGTGGGAACATACATTTAAGAACAGAAAAGGGATAGCTGGAGAGGTCTGCTTAGCTTAGCTGACTGTGACATGAAAAGTGCAGCTTGAAGTAGTAACTTTAACAACCACCCAAAATGCCAATTTTTAAGTGTGAAACAAACCCCGAAGATGAGCACTAACACAAAGGCATCATAATTACATTCACGGAAAAAAAGAAAAAATTGTGTGGCACCTGAGCTCTGCACAAGTTTTCTGCTCAAGAATAAATTTTATCAGAAGCAAGTCACATGCTTGAAATAGTGCAATTTTTGTTTTAATAACTGTATTTTCCAGCGGCTGCAGACCTTTGGGCTTGATGAGGCTGTTACTGAAGCTAATTTTGTGGTTTGGCCACCAATTCCGACGACTTTTAGAAAGTGCCAAAAGAAGAAGAACCCAAACTTTGACAACAGCCTTAAAAAATGCCTGTAGCCTACTAACGGTCTCAAAGATGTGACACACATTATGAATCAACTCCATAAATCTATCCCCCAGAAGGATTTATTCTGAGTGGAGCGGAAGCTCCCAGTGAAGAAGTTCCTCAGAATCCAAATCTCTTGACCCAAAATAAGCTGTTCCTCAATTGCCTTGCAGTCAAAACAAATCACTTTTGGGGCAAGCCTTTATGTTCCCCCTTCTCCCGGGTAAACGTCCATAAAAACTGAAGAGGCGGGAGGGCGGAGGGACGTGCTTTTTCAAGTTTTATCGAAACCCTTCACGTTTCTTCCAGGATTTACCTCGGTGGCACCCAACAAGGCTCGGTGCCAGCGGGCGGGGAGACCGGCGACAGGCCCCTGCGGCGGCCCAGCCACAGGCCGCCTCACGGCGCCGCCGCCTCGGCCCGCCGGCCCGTATGACATCATCGGGACGGCTCGGTACCGATCCCCAGCGGGTAACGGCTCGGGCGCTCCTCYGCGCTCACCCTACGCGCTGAGGGGGAACGCTGGCCCTGCTAGGGACGGAACGGGCTTACATTAACATTCATCACAGTCGCCATGCAGCGCACTGACAGCTCCGCGCCGGCTGAATGTTGAGGAGCCGCTTTACTGGCTGCGCAGGGGGATGCAGCGGAGCCGGGGGGAAGGTGCGGTGTCCTAACGGCCCCGCGGCAAATACGCCCTCCCCGAACCACGGTACTTTTTAAGGAGCCCTCCCTGGCTCAGGGGTTAGGAAGAAGGGATTCACCGGGTGGGAATCGGGAGGGAAGAAAACGAGCTACAAGCGGGAGGATCCGAGCAGCGGCAGCCGAAGAAACCGCCCGGTCCCGCTCCTGACAGGCTGCGACGTGCACCACGGCGGCCGCTTCCTAGCCCCCATTTTAAGCGAAAGGGGCGGGAGGGAGAGTTCAAAGGCATAAACAAGGAGCGCAGGACCTAATTCCTCCCCCTCCCTTTCCTCAAGCTTGCTTGCCCAGGCTCGCCAATAAATCCAGCTCGGCTGTGCATCGCAATGGGAACGTGCTGCCCGGAGGCTGCCTCCCCCTCACTGAGGAGTCTGCCGCCGCTACTGCTTGCTGCTGCTGCTGCTGAGGCTGCCTTCCCCTCACTGAGGCTGCTGCTGCTGAGGCTGCCTACCCACCACTGAGGAGAGTGCTGCTGCCGCGGAGGTTGCCTTGCCCTCATTGAGACAGCAGCAGCTGCCGCCGCCACTGGGGCTGCCGTGCCCTCATTGAGGCGACCGCCGCTGCTGCGTTACTGGGAGAGATTGTGCCGCTGCGACAGGGGAGGACGGGGCTCGGCGCGGAGGGAGGAGGTGCAGTGAGCATGCGCCGCCCGAGCCACTGACTGGGTTCTCTGT
>JASVER010000087.1:2624442-2861609 GCA_030449065.1 Oceanodroma leucorhoa
AAAAAAAAAAAAAAAGGAAAAAAATAAAGAAAAAGGAAAGGCTTGAGAGAAAGAAGAATGGAAGACGGCAGAGGAAAATAAAAAGGGTTCTAAAAGAGACCGCCAGGATAAAGCAGCCCTCGGTCGGCGGGAAGGAGCAGCTCTGGCATGTGGGGATCTCCGGCACCAACAGGTAGGAGGAGAGGGGCTGGGGGAGTTTGGGGGTGCCGAGGGCTGCCGCAGCTGCAGGTGCGTGTGGGGAGGGCTCCCCCCCTCAGGGAGCGGGTCTGGGGGGGCTGATTTCTAAAGAAGCGGCATGATGGAAGTGTTCACAGACAATGCCTCTTCCGCTCTCCCGAGCTCCCCGCCGCGGGAGGCTCTCGCATGGCTCCGGCAGATGCGGCTGCCAGGCAGCGGCACCCGGGCTCCCTTGCAGCGCGGCACAGTCCAGCCCTGCATGGCCGTGCGTGGGGGGAAGCGGGTGTCTTCGTGAGTGTGTGCGTGTGTCGGTGAGAGTGTGAGTGTGTGTCGGTGCGTGTGTGCGGAGGTAGGGCCGGCCCGCGGCGGGGACAGCTCCACAGAGGAGGGGAAGCGGCGGGGCTGGCGGGAGGGGGAGGGGGAGCCTGATTTCATGGTTTTAAAACGATGCCATGATCTGATCAGCCTCTGTTTACACAGCAGCAATCAGGCTCTTTTGTGGACGGTAAGAATGGAAGGATTTTGCTGGGATTCAGTGGGAATATCCTTTGTACACCCGAGGTGGCATAGGAAACACTTCGTGTGAATAACGAAGGAGCCTGATCGTGCTTGCTGTGGCTCCTGTCCCTGGCTCTGAAGGGAGAGAAAAAAAAACAACAAAAAAACCCCCAGCAGCAGCAGACAGTTCTTTATTTTATTTTATTGCATGAAATGTGTTCCGGTGCGATTCACTGGGTGGATTAGTGGGAATCGCGGAGCCCTAATTAGCTAAAAAAAATCAATTTATTATATGTTTATTTAAGCATAACCAAAACCAAGCCTCCCAAAAAGATGGGCATTATATCTTGGGTGTGTTGCCTATTTTTGCTCAGTATTTACACTGACCGTTGCTTATTATGAATTATGTTGAGGCTTTAAAGATTTTCATTAAAGCGAGGTGTGCGGGGGGGGAGATCCTAAAGCATAGTGCTATCGACTGTCTGGCATACCTGTTTATTTGAAAGCCTAAATGATAAAATTATGGTTTATAGGAAGAAGGGAGGGGGATAATGAATACTGTTTCTCTTACAATGTGCATGAACTAACACAGTGTGATTAATGTGCTTTGGTGACTTGGGTTAAAAAACATAAATTCTGCAGGGTTTCTTTGGGTGTGATCTGTATCAACACAGCAGCTGCCTCTAAAACATTGACAAATACTGTAGCCATAAAATAAATGTAGGTAATGTCAAAATATCAGCAGTCTTTGGGGATTTTTTTAAAAGATGTCAGTGATTAACTCTTGGGCTTGCAAACTGGGAATCTTTTGATTCATAAAATCTCTGAGGCTTTAACTATAAAATTATATATGCTACCAAATATAAGGGGCACTGGTCAGTTCTGAAACTAACAAGCCAAATCTGTGAAATGCCAATAATCAATCATGCTAAACAGTAAGTATAAAAAAAAAAGCCTCATGATTTTTAAAAACAAACAATAGTACTCAAATTTACAACTTCATTTGGTTCTCCATAAATTAACATCTTTGTTAGCACTTTCTGACATCATTTCTTGTTAACTTAAGAACTGATAGCTCGATTTTTTTTCAGATATTTTGATGGCATGACAAATCAGAAAGAAGAGGATGTACTGTATGACTAGACACAAGATCAGTTCTGTTTGTGGATTACATTTTCAGTAAGATGTATGGATCTATTTTTTCCTTGTTCTTATATATAGATCATGAGACTTGACTGAGGCAATATATATATCATCCATCCATCTATGGCGAACTACAGCCATGCAGCTGACAACATTTTACAAAATCTCTCTCCTTTAACAGCTTTTCTGAAACTGACTTCACTGGGTTTCATAATAGGAGTCAGTGTGGTGGGTAACCTTCTGATCTCCATTTTGCTAGTCAAAGATAAGACCTTGCATAGAGCTCCTTACTACTTCCTGTTGGATCTTTGCTGCTCAGATATCCTCAGATCTGCAATTTGTTTCCCATTTGTTTTCACCTCTGTAAAAAATGGCTCTACTTGGACGTATGGGACTCTTACTTGCAAAGTGATTGCCTTTTTGGGGGTTTTGTCCTGCTTTCACACTGCTTTCATGTTATTCTGCATAAGCGTCACCAGATACTTAGCTATTGCCCACCACCGTTTTTATACGAAAAGGCTGACCTTCTGGACTTGTTTGGCCGTTATCTGTATGGTGTGGACCCTCTCTGTAGCCATGGCTTTCCCCCCAGTTTTAGACGTGGGCACCTACTCGTTCATTAGGGAGGAAGACCAATGCACTTTCCAGCATCGTTCCTTCAGGGCTAATGATTCCTTGGGATTTATGCTTCTTCTTGCCCTTATCCTCCTAGCCACACAGCTTGTCTACCTCAAGCTGATATTTTTTGTTCACGATCGCAGGAAAATGAAGCCAGTCCAGTTTGTTGCAGCAGTGAGCCAGAACTGGACTTTTCATGGCCCTGGAGCGAGTGGTCAAGCAGCTGCTAATTGGCTGGCTGGATTTGGAAGGGGTCCCACACCTCCAACCTTGTTGGGAATCAGGCAAAACGCGAACACCACAGGCAGGAGAAGGCTACTGGTTTTAGATGAGTTCAAAATGGAGAAGAGAATCAGCAGAATGTTCTACATCATGACATTCCTCTTTCTGACCTTGTGGGGTCCCTATTTGGTAGCCTGTTACTGGAGAGTTTTTGCAAGAGGGCCTGTAGTACCAGGGGGATTTCTAACGGCCGCTGTCTGGATGAGTTTTGCCCAAGCTGGAATCAATCCTTTTGTCTGCATTTTCTCCAACAGGGAGCTGAGGCGCTGTTTCAGCACAACCCTTCTTTACTGCAGAAAATCCAGGTTACCAAGGGAACCTTACTGTGTTATATGAGGGAGCATCTGTAAATCTTTAGCCTTGTGAAACACTACCATTCTCTGCTAAGCAATTGTGGCCTGTAGCCATGTCTTGAGAAGAAAATCAAGAATGGGATGTCAGCAGTTGTAAGGATTTGGGCAACATTCTGCAATCTTTGCAATAGCTCACCTCTAATCCTATTTTAAACCTAAACATGTTCCTGCTGACCACTGCTGAAGGTTTGTAATTAAGAACAAAGGACTGAACTACTGCCCTGAATTCCTTTATGTGGTTGAAATCTAGATTATGAAAGTAGCAGGTGCTAAGTATCAGTGCTAAATGCTGTGTATATCACTACATAAAATAAGACCATCAAAAAGATTAGCATTGGACATCTTAATAAATTAAGTTGATATGAGGTTAATGTGTTGATAAAACTAATTTTAGACATCTGAAGACCTTTAAAACATTTCATACAATTATTGTTTTGCAAAGACTGAAAACTGGGGACTCAAGTACTGTAACTGATTAAAGATGTGCCATGCATTATTGGATTATCACACTTAAAATCTGTTTGCCTTGTGAGTAAGTTTTGGGGAGCATTCCAAAGCAGTATTTTTGTTCAGATTTAGAATTTACTTTTTTTTCCAAATATATTACTCTTTCTAAATACCATTTTCCTTAACAGTGAAATTACTAACATTTAACTGTATTCTGTGGTTTTTGCTGATTTGGTATAAAGTTTAATAGACTCTTATTTATATTTTTTAAAAAGCTAGATATCAGTCTGTTAGGCAACATTAATGATAATATCCAGTCATAATTGAACAGTTATAATTATACAGAATAAACACATGTTGCCTTAAAGGGTTATCTAGTATCTTCCATTTTGTTTAGCATTGAAGCAAATAAGCAAGGAAAATTGAATCAATAACTSTGGTCAGTCATTTGGGAGTGCATGAAAGATCACTTAGTCCTCTTTTTTCCTTTTTACTCCAATGGTTCCCAAAATCAGTATGCACATCACTRGGATGATATGATTTTTTTCTAGGTGTGCCGCCCTTTCTAGTTTGTTCTGAGAAACACAGGCAGTTGATGTATGTTTATATTTTAAGACAGCTGTCATGGGGAGACCGCAGCCTTAGTATGATATCTTGCACAATTTGTGAAGCATTTATTCTACTGAAGGCACAGTCTTGTTTATATTTTCTGCACATTTTGGTGTATTGGTTGTTTTAAATTATTTAAGTTTTAACTTGTGAAAGCATATAATATGATTTCTTAGTATTTTAGAAATACATTAGAGTCTGTGAGTCTTTCCTTCTTTAAGATACAGATGTGTGGATTTCAATATAAAGTTGCATTTGCCAAAATTTACCTGTGTAGCTTGTTAATTTTCTTGGAATAAAATTTTACATTTTTCCAGTTATACAATTAACCTTTTTTATTTTGTCTAGTGAGCTAGCATGAAGTACTGAGAATGTAGCCATTATGAATTATTATCCTTTGCAGTCACTGTATTCCCAAACTGTAAATGCATGAATGATGGGGACCACGGGATTGATAAATGATATTATCTACAGTAGCACTATTGTGTAGTTTATCATAATTACCCATCTATCTGTTCTAATATGTCAGTTATATTTAAAGTTACAACACAGTATTTGACATTAACTTCACAGTTTAATTTTGGAAAATGTGTATATTTGAAGCACAACATCATGAGTTGGTCAGTCATAAAGAACACGGATTTTTATTAATTTTTGGAGAGACAAGACTAGAGGTCTTAATTCAGTATTGGTATATCTTGTCCTTTGTTGTAGTTTTATGACCAGCAAGTTAATATATACATACACAAGCAGCAGTCAATAATGGAAATGCTTAAATATGTATGATAACATTATACAACATATGCAACAATTCAGAGAGTTGTGTCTATACGTGATCAGACGACTTGATCAAAGATTTAGTGAGCGATCTGTTTGACCTCACTTACACTTTTATACTGAGGTTGGTTGGTTGAGAGGCATGGCTTTATATACTGTGTTGAAACAGAAAAATTGCTAAAATAATGAGTCCTCATCAGTACAAGAATGTTTCAGAACATAATTTGAAATGGGACCAATAAACTTCTACCAAAAGGACTTTTTTATTACATTGAAAAAGGCTTTGAAATTAAGGTAGTTAAGCAATTGTCAAAAATAGCAAAAGTGAATAAAAACTGAATCGTTTGTTGAGAAAAATTCTGAAAGTTATCCCACTTAAGTTTATTAAAAGGTTGATTGGCAATAACTTCAGTCTAATTTCTATAAAATAGTAACCTTTACAAGGAACATTGATATTACATATTGTAATAAAGAAGTACATATAAATAAAGTTGTAAATAGTGTTATAGTTGTAGAGGTAGTCGGTCTGAAGATTAGCCAGAAAATTTTCAACTATGAAATTTCAAAAGCTGCAAATTTGGGGCCTGACCTAACTCCTAATAAAGTCAGTTGGTGTTTTCCCATTAACTTCATTTGGAGCAGAAGCAGGCCCTAACATTTCTATAGTACTATGCTTCTGAAATACTAAGAAGGCTGTATTCACTATGCAGTGGGAAAAGAAAAAAAAATAAAAACAATTTAAAATTATTTCCCTGGAAGTTTTGCAAGCAGTAACTGATGTAAATTAAAATAATAAACTGTAAACAAGTCTGAAAGCAAATATTTTGCTAAATGTTTTTCTTTTGATATGAATATAATTCCTTTGGCTAACTGAAAGGTACGTAACTGTATTATTACCTGACCGAGAAAAGGTACTTTTTTTTTAAGTAAATTTTTATAATTGTTCCAGTAAGAAGTCTTGTGACCAAAGTATTTCCTTTTATTTTCTCCAGTGTTAAAAGAACAAGGGGATGTTCAGTGAAATTAAAAGGCAACATATGAAGTAATGTTTTATGCAAAGTTACTACTTGGTGAAACCCACTGGCACAGGATGTCAAGTAGTTTAGAGAGATCTCTACAAGAATTATACGTATACATGAATTAAAGCAGGGCTTGCAGTTTTTGTCATCGGTGTCATTTTGATCCTAGTCAGCATATCAAACCTAACGTATTAGGGTATAAATTCAAAGGAGCAAGAAGGTTTATTCCAATTCAGTACACTGTTGTGTCACAGTACGAAAAGCGTTTTGCTTTCATTTTAGTGCAGGAGTTAAGCTGTTGCCAAAACTAGAATGCAGGGCTAGTAGGTTACTCTTTTCTTTTTAGAATAGCAAAGAATATCACACTATCTTTTATATCTGCATTGATCTTTAATGCTCATGGGTAATGTGAAGTTAGTAGTTCTAATTTTCCTGGTGGCAGAAAAAGAGTAAGAACAGATTCCATGGAGAAAAGGCGGTCTGCTCCTGTTGCTTTCCTGCTCTCTGTTACCCCACTGGCCCTTTGGCAGCCTCTCCATCAATCCTTCTTCAAGATTAAATTTTTCATATACTGAGTCTTATATTTCTCCTGCTCCTTAAGAAGTGTCTCAGCTATCCCTCCTCTCCAGTAGATAAGCTGCTGCAGCAGCTTCCCAAGGTTTGTCAGGATCTGGGTTCCCTTCCTGAAGACAGGGAGAGACAGCCAGTTCCTTCCCCCTGCCTTTGTAGTTCACGGAGTCACTCCATGACGCTTGGCTAGCGCGCTGGGTATCTCTGTCTTTTGGCTTTGGTCATGAAGTAGATGCTATCTAGGTTACGCAGAGGAAAATGAGAATGGGGAAGGGGCAGCAGGAAACAACTTCCCCTCTCCCAATTCCTTCATAAAGAAACCACAGTTATTGTTACATTGCCCAAGAGCATATGATTTTTTTAAAGCATATTCAGTGCTAATGACCCTCTGAATGAATAAAATGTACAGTTAGCCAATTAATGCTAATTAATAGGCTAATTAATACTGGTTTTGGTACAGCTACAAAATATTATTACAAAATGGCTTTCTGTCAGTCTCTAGCCCTTGGGGGCAGAGGAGTCCATTGTATCTATCTCCTTTTAAACGCATTGAGTTTGTTCGATTGTATTGTCTTTGCTTTGCCTTTCAAGCATGTGAACATTTTACTTATATTAATAGGAGTCCAGTATTGCAGCAAGCTGTTATTACTCAAGGGTTTAAAAAATAAAGTAAAGGGGACCTGTGATGATTTTCAAGGTGAATTAGAGAGGTATTTTGACAAACAATTGTTTTTTACCAAGTGTCAAATAAAACTGTGGGTTGCTAGGCTCTTTCATAGTTACACAGTCAGCTCGCAATTGTTGAAGATAGAAATGGAGTAGACTAACCCACATAAAGCTAAAACATAGGTAATACAAAGCATATGCACATTAGTTAAGAACTTCCTGTGCTTGTTACATTTGTGGCGGAATGAAGTTAAGCTGAAGTAAAAAGTGAGATCAGAAATCCAAAGAAAAATGGTGGGTGTTTTTCCTTTTTTTCTGCTTTGTTTTAGCATAGCACTGCTAATCTGCAGCCTGGGTTACACACCCACAGACAACAGAAAGTTGACTGTACAATTCTGCATACCACATAGACAACTTCCTTCTAGTTTATATTCATTGAGAGCTGCATAAGTGCACACTTCTACTCTGATTGACTTTTCAGAGGAAAGAGAAGGCTCAGTCTGAGGTACTGTACTTCAAAACTAAAATTCAGTGTATGATGTTCTCTGTTTTTGTTTACTGAAGTGATTTTGAGTGTGAAGAAATCAGTGATCTAAATCAGTAATGATCATAAGCATTCTCTGGCCATGACCATTAACAACAGGGCAAGATGACATTTTTCAATGCATATGACAGCAACAAATCAAAGAGTTTGATATTACACACCATGACTTTCCTTGAGTGGCCTCAAAATAGCTCGTGCTTTATATTTAGAAAAAAATATGATGAAGCTGTCCATTTTAATGGATAAAGTCTTAAACTAGCCAGCATGGAAAAAGAAGGGTGGATTTTAAAGACTGCTCATTATAAATAGCGAAGAGTTTTTGTGGTGTTTTTTGTTTGGCTGAACTGTGTAATTACATAAGTATATTATGATCACAGGAGTGCCACAGTGAATAAGGTAGATTTTTTAATAGTCTAAAAAGGAAATAAGTAACAACAATCTTCAGCCATTTGAAATCAAATAATTGCAGTCGTTCATATGTTTCATAAAATTTAGATAACAAAACAATTATTGCCATTTTCAGTACTTACTTAGTGATTTTATGTACCTGATGCATTTAAAGAACTACGTCTTTAGACAGAGTTGGCTGATGCAGCCCAATGAGAGACTTATTCTTTGCATCACAGTTTTTGTACTATGCTTTGTATTTAATAAGCACAAGAGATATAAAAACAGAATTCATCTGATATAATCTTCAACAAACTCTGCATTAGCTACAACAAAACTTCTCCAAATATTAGGCAAACTACTGTCTCCAGAGATTATTCAAAATTATCCCTGTGCTAATTCATGAGAAGTCTATTTCACCTTTGTTAAAGAGCCATCTAGTTAAAGAAGCATGTTTTTTTCATCCCTTCATTGGTTGGGTAAGACAAGTTCTGCTGTAATGTGGAATTAAAAATCCCAAGTATGAAATGATTCTTTTGAATTTCAGTTATTATGCTACTTATATGTGGCATTGTTGTAGTCACATTTTAAATAAACCTACAAAGTTTATGGTTGAAGAGTGTAAATGATCACTTATGAAGCAAAAAAGCAAAAAACAATCACATACTTCCAGTTCATTCTTTCTTTTATTTCCATGGAATGTTAAAGTTTCAATTTTAGGAATGCAAAGGCAAATTCTGAAAAACAAGTATGTTGGAGGGGAAAGAAAGAATAGCCAGAAATATATCTGTTAAGGTTATCTTTGCAATGAAGAACGTTATCATATATGCATTGCATTTTCTGCATAATTATAATCTATCAGCTTGCCTACTTTTTGCCAGTGTGTTTATGTGGTATAGATACAATTCTCATGCCACCATTAACTACAGCATTTCCTGAGCCCTTTTATTTTCATTCTATAACCATCAAGCTCAGGTATGCTAACATCCTTACGCAAATTGAAGAAATTGCTAAAATGTTTTGCACTGTAATAATCTTGGCGGATCGGGTCCTTGAGATAGTTTAAGAGGGTGGCACAGATACTTGATGACTACTCTAGGCAGCAGGTTGGAGGATACAACAAAGTTTTCACCCCTGTTTATGAGCCACCTAAAATCCTACTGTCGTCCCATAGTGAAACCACCTCCCGTGGAACTGGTCCACCACAGGCCTGTGACCCACTTCATATTGAATTTAAGTAGGACTTTGGTTGTGCATACCCTGAGTACTAACAGGTGAAATTCAGCAGTGAGCAGAAATAAGGAATGCCTAGACAACATTTGTAGGCTACAGACAGGTGATAACGTGCTTGTCTTCTCAAAACAGAAGAAGTAACAGAGGAAACGGAGGCCCAGAGGTAAATGTTTTTTGTGAGCTGGTTGGTATTTCATGCCCTGTTGGCCCCTCAGAAGTGACTGAGAAGATCTGTTTTATTCTTGATTTTGKTTTTTTTTTGAAAATGCATGCCATCTCATCTACTCCATTCCATCCCACCCATTACCAGTTGAGCATTTGATTTTATGCTTAATCAAGTTTGTATATTATTTAAAATACATATTTAAGAGTAAAACATGTTTGTACTTTTGCACTGATTATGGAGATACATACCAGTGTATGTGCTTGCTCATTTCCATAAGCATTTCCCGTGTTACAGACACACAAATCCTGTTTTTGAAATTAAGGCACTCTACAGTTGTGTTTCCTGAATTCTCTGTGAAGGCCCTTAAGCTTTGGAAATTTCTTCTATTTGATCCAAAACACTCAATGCAGATTATTAGGGCACACCGCAGGGAACATTTGATTTCTCTGACTGCAGGACTGTTTGGACATCATGAAGACTGGAAATGTATATTTAGCTCCTGTATAATAATTTATGGTAATGACTGGGCAATAGAATTGGTAATGGTGGGACTGCTAGAATAGGATCTTTCAGTAASTGCAACTTTAAATTACATCGTAAGACATCTAGCACAAAGGAGAAATGCTCCTTTTGTAAGATGATTATGTAAATGTAAAGTAAACACGCAAATGAGTGCAGTTCTGTAGGATTTTGATTAACATAATCAGTCATAGCTATAGCAAGATGGGCATAAAGCAAAAAAGAAAAAGAGAAAGTAGCGTACCATTTGATAAGTACTCCTTGTTACTTTGGCTCGATTCCTGCAATCCCTACTCAAGGAAAATTTCCCCCCTCTTTTGTGGAAACTTGTCTCCATAAAGACTATAAGATCTTGATAATTCATATAAGTGTTCATGTTTTTCACTTGACTAGTTCTCAGTGAGAGCATGGCATAGCAGGACTTTACGTGTAATCTTTGTCTTAGTCTATGTGCAAAAGCAATCTTTTGATTGGTTTCAAGAGGGAGTGTATACGCATATATATATATGCTTTTCTCAGACTCTCCAAAATAATGTAGTGTAGTTGACACCAAGTAGGGACAGCTGAAGCCCTGGTGGAGAGCACTGAGTATCACACAAGTACGATAAGTGAGTATAAAATCAGAGGCAAGGAAGGTGAGGGCCATTTAGTAATAGCTTCCTGTGCTAATAGTCGTAAATAATGCTTTTGGACTCATGTGTAAACCTCCGTGTAAGTTCCTAAGTTGTGGTAAGGGCATCTGCAGTAAGATAGGGTGTAGTGCTGCAGCTGAGTCCTTATCCCCACTTCTTTGCATAGGGGCAGGCTGGAAGCAGTACACATTGTAGGGTGGTTCCTGCCCCAAGCACTGTGCATGGTAGTAATATTCGCTAAACTCAGCAGCCTAAGGATTTACTCCAGATGGATTATTTGCTCACAGTCAAATTTTTGAAACTTGTTTTTCTTTGAGTGTTTTCTGTGAGTAGTTTCTGTTCTTAATAGGTGGAAAGAAGTGTATGTAAAGGGAAAGAATGGGTTGAGCAAATCCTCTTCAGCCCAAACTTGGTGTGAGGAATTTCATAAGGACAGAGTTAGGTGTGGAAGCCCCTCACAGTTTTACCATATCCCTCAGACACTCATGTATTTCAGCATAGTTAGCATATACACACACCAGGGGCTCAAATGGTCTTCCCCAGTCAGCACTCAGTCTCTCTTTCCAATGTAAATCTCCAGAAAGACAGACACCATTGTTTGTGGAGACTTTTCTATATAGATGACCTCCCTCTAAAAGGCACGTTGTCACAAAAGCTGAAATTTGTTGTATCCTTCTGTATRGGAGAAAACAATTCAATTTTGTACCTTTCATATTAAAATTTCATGTTAAATTTTCTTCCTAGTGTACTAACTTAAAGACAGTATCACAGAAAAGCCCATTGCCCCCTCGCAACCAGGAAGACCATCAGTCTAACTGGTAAACACAATATTGGTGGGAATGTTATGATCCTTTGGCATCAGTTAAATAAATGCTGATACAATAACAATTATTGCAATATTTGATTATGAAACCCCTGAAGGGGTTAATTTCCTGCTTTGACATTTTCCTTATGCAAATATCCTCATTCCATTTCATGCAAGACAGGTTTGGCGAATGTGGATGCTTTGGGTGGTATTGACATCTAAGTTATGCCATCTAAGGACAAGTGCTGGCTGCTAAATAATGTATTCATTTAAAGTTCAGAAGAGACTCTGTAAAACTATCTACCACAAAAAAGCAAGTAATGTTTTCTTAAGTCATGTATGTGATCCGTTAAACATTGGCTTTGGTACCTGGGTATTGTCAGACTTAGCATTCAAACCTAATGCAGAATTAGAAACCAAGCTGTCAAGATAATTTCTAGTCACTGAATATAACTATGAAATGTTGTCATATATATTCTACTTGACTGCTTCTTTGCAAATATTGAAAAAGTGCGTATGATAAGACTCAGATGGAAAAGACTTGACCATACTGAAATTCATAATAAAATGCCTGTTGCTTTCAGTGAAGGCAGGATTCTATGGATCAACCTTAATTTCTAAAGACAATGGATGTATGCCATACAATGGATGTATACATTACACTCATGTATGTCCAGCATGTCTAAGAAACGAGGTTTTAAGGCCCAGTTCACATTCTTAGGCTTTTTAGTTCTGTTTTCTTTATRTCAAGGTCTTCATCTTATGCTTACAGCAATGAAATCTGAACTCCTGTTGTAATTTATATAACCATGTTGCTTAATAGCCTCTTTATAGACAAGTACCCCTTTGTATTAGGTTCTGTGAAAAAGCAGCCTCTGTCTAAAAGTGAACAATTAAAAGRTAACACAAGATGGGTACAGTCAAGTGGGATTCCAAGGAAATTATGAGAAAGCGTTGGCAAACATGATGGGCAAGGAGATCCCAGCATATTCAGGCTTTTTTTTGTTTTGGTTTTGGTTTGGGTTTGTTTTTTGAGGGGAGAGAGGTGATTGAAAAGGAAAGTTTTAGAAGAATGGAAAAATAACAAGGGGATGGATTCTCAGAAGAGAAGAGCAGCTTGGGAGAAAATACAAAGGCTGTTTCCTGAAAATCTAATTGTCAGTGATAATTGTCAGTGATAATCTGTCAACATGAGCAGATGGTAACCTCTTGATAAAGTAGGAAAGATGATAGGCCAAGAGGAGCAGAATGAAGTCACATCGAAGCTGAAGGAGGAACGGAAAATAACTATTGATTCATAGCATTAGGTAGAAAGAGGTCATTAGAGGTCATGTTGAAAGTAAGGTTCAATGAAAACAATTGGTGAAAGCCAAGGGGATTGACTCCAGGTAGTGATTGCAGTCAGTGAGCTTAAAAAGGAGAGGTAGAATAAGATGGCAGAATAGTTGCTAAACTAAGTGGGATACAGACCCCCCTGCCCTTTTTTTTTTTTTTTTTTTCTCCAAATTAAGGAAGAGTCTGCATAATGCCTGAATTGTTATGGGAGGAGACAGAGGACAGAAGAAGGTGATGAAACCAGCAAAGGAGTGGTTGAGGGACAGGACTGGATATTGGAAAGGGTGGTGGGAGGTGAGGATAGCTGAAGGGAAGGCTGGCAGAAAGACCAAATTCAGATGAATGTTCTTGGGGTAAAGTGAGGAGATGTGGATTTGAGATTCCAGGGGATGGAGGACTCTGGAAAAGATGGAAAGGATGACAATAACAAGAAAGGGGAATTACATCAGTCAGGGAAGGGGAGGGACAAAGAAGTGAAGAGCAGCTGTGTTGCAGGAGGATGGCGAGAGCCAACAGTTAGGGTCGCCCAGACAGGAACAAGTTGCTGTTGTCTGGTAGAGGTTCTGCTTATTACTTATGAGTTCAGCAGGAGCTTGAAGAAGGACTGAAGAGTATCCATTATTTACCATTCTTTATTTTTTTATCATTTTAACAGGATTTTCTGTTCTACTTCCGTATTCTTTTTCTTGCTCCTTTTGTAATGTTAATCTACTAAGAAAAGCTTAGTATGTTCTTCGCGACACTATGTATTTAGAGTATGTTGGCCCAGCAATTTTGATAACTTTCAGACTGAATAATAGCTTTTCAGTTTCTGTGCAATTTGAGAGCACTGCAGTGTTTTATCATCATTATCTCCCATAATGGTGGTATCTTGGTCTGGTGAAGTGACCATTAGGATGAAAGCCAGTAACTTCCAGGTTCTCATTGCAGCTTTGCCACTAACTTCATTGCATGGGTGACCTTGGGTGATTCGTATAGGCCAACTTTTCAGCTATCCACTAATTTTAAGCAATCCAAGGACATTTTGGGTTCCCAGTTTAAGACACTAGTGAATCAATTTCCAAGGGAATGCAGCACCCATAAGTATAGATTATGTTAATGTGGTAAGTGTATAGGTGGTAAAACTGATCAAAAATGTTCTGTTTAACTTGTTTTGCCAAGTCTTGGCCTTCTGCAGGAAATTTCAACTTCCACGTCTCGGACTTTTCTTTCCTGAGAAACTGAAAATATTCTGTGAAGAAAAGTTCTAGGTCCTGACCACTCTTTAAGATTAGGGGCAACAGTATTTCTGGATACTCTTCCAAAAATAAGGTAACCAGATTAGTGGTCAGCTTGAAAATGTGTATGGAAAACTTTTTTTCTGCATAGTTTGCCAGTTGAATAAAATGGCTAATAATATAACTTACTTGAAGGATGAGAGACTTAATTATATAATGTTTCTAGATTTCTGAAACTCGTTATATATCAGGATTTACCCCCTGTAATTGACAAGGCCATGGTATGATGCCCACAGCCGCCCTAGGCAAGCAAATAATTGTTAGAGTTTTTTCAGTTAAAGGTTGATGAGGCAGTGTGGTGGTCAGCTTTCATTGCTGACAGTAGGCTGCAGCCCGAAAGTTTGGAGACAACTGTGACAGATGATTTGGGATGTTCAGATCACCTCGTCTTGCCAAGAGATATGTTCATTAAGTTGTCAAAGAACTGAAATGTATGCATTGCCCATCCATCTGGCATATAATTTAAATACAGCTGAATTCCTGACCTCAGATATGATATAAGCATTTCTGAGTAGACAGGCCTGATAAATTTGCATAAACAGAGGCTCTTAGAATAAAAATGCATTTTAAAAGGAGAGTAAAAAAAACACTTCTGAGATCTAGAGACTCGTGACAACATTGATAGATGGTAACATACTCAAATAAAAAAAATATTTTACTGAATACTAAATAATATTTTTAAAATGTTTGCACAGGATTTTTAGTACAATTAATAAAGTCTCTCTGTAGCCTGAAGAAAGGTGTCAGCAGTTGAAGTGCCTGAAACTGAGATACTGAATTCATCACAATGAGTTTTCTGAGGGCTGAATAGATAATCTGCATGATTTTAAATATTAAAAGCCTTTGTCAGGGTAGATGTGCCTGCAAAAATGCAAGCTGGCAGTTACACATGATTAAGTCACAGTTGTCTGGGCAATTCCATATCTGGGTTACCACAAAATATTGTAAATAAAAACAAGTATTGATACCTGATTTTTTWAAAAAAAATACTTCTGTCAGGCAGCAATGTTGTCATCAGTTAGGTGGATTTTAGCAATGTTATTTTARCACCTTAATATTTGAAACCTGATCATACCAATACAATGTTACAACCCAAACCTGCAAAACCTGGGTGGTATATAATGATCCTATGGGAATAGTAGCACCGTGGAGGCTAGGTGTGTCCCTTGAGGGTCTGTGTGAGCAACCTAGGTTCCCTTGACTGTCAGTAGAGCTTCAGCAAACTGATTGATGGTTTGATTGATAGGTTTGGAGAGAGGTTCTCTGAATTCTGGAGGCTTTCAATGTAGGTACTTAAATCAGAGCCTGAGGCTTGATGGTGAACACCCTTTCAGTCTTTCTTCAGGTCTGTCTGTGAGAACACTGCCTCACTCTAAAACTGAATGCAACAAAAAGGGAAGACTCATTCTTCTTTATCTATGCAGGAGAGCTTGTGCATGAATTTAAACTTCTACACAAGCAGATGGCAACATTTTCACTCCCTTTTCTCGGCATGGAGCAGATCACTGTCTTCAAGTCACGAATCTGGGGATATGTTTATCAAGAGAGCTAATAGCAAAGCCTCCTTCTGCTGTATGAGCAGTTTAAAGAGTGATGTATTTCTCACAGTCTCATGAGCATGTTGAAAACCTGCTTCACTTGTGGGCACTTCTGAACAGCCTGTCAAATAGCTGTTCCTGCCAGTGAGGCTCTTGTGGATACCTATGGGACACCCATGTCACCAGTGTGGGTGCAAGTGACCCTGCCTTCTACTAGATCCTCAAAATCCACATAGAATTTAGTAGTTCCGTAGGGCAGAGACTTCTGCCAGCACTCATGTGAAGAATGTAAATGCAGACTTGTAATGTTTTGCTACTGGAGGTATAGGTATTAGGTATTTCTATGGCAATTGTCCTATCACCACTTCCTCTGCACAAGTACTGCCTACTCTTTGTCAATTTTTTCCTTTCTCCTTTTCCAGTTGCTTCAGCCTTGAGACATTGTGTTCTTGGAGGGCAACAACTGCAGWACTCAACCATATTTGTCCCTATTCAGCAAAAATTCAGCAAATGTCCTGAGCTAGCTCTGTTTGATGCCCCCATGCTTGCTTCCAAGTGTCTCATTGTAGGAGGGCAGAGTTCTTTCCCAGGTGAAAACTTAGGTTTACCCTGTCAGGACTGCTTAAATCTATAAACATTTGCAGCATCTGGTCTTTAGTCTGTGTTTATTGTTCAGTGGTATGGAAACTCAAGAGCAACCTCAAGTGCAAAATGCTCCATGACCCTTGTTCTGTCCATCATAGGTCCTTGCTTCAGCTCACAATGACCATCCCATAGTACCTTCCTACACATATCATCTAGCAAAGAATCCAAACAGACTGGTATTCTGGGACACCTCTGGTGGGTTCAAGCCATGCTATGGTTATGCTGTCCCATTGCTACTGCTTGAAGGGCATGCTTAAAAAAGGTGTCATGCCAGCTCTTGAAAGCCTCCTCCTGAATGCAGGCTTGCATCCAAACAGTTCAAGCTATGACTGTAAGCCACACATAGCTCACAGTCTGAGGGGGTGAGCAAGTGCTTCTATACTCAGGAGCTGTTGTGGCATGGGCATGTCCTTAGCCAACTGGTTGGCTAGTCAGGATACTTATGCGTTTGTTGTCATTGCTCATGCCTCTAACCCAAACAGCACACTGAGCAGCAAGAGTTGTCTCTGAGGACCAAGGAAAGAATAAACCATGGGCACTGCAGAGTGGGCAAAGGGAGGAACTGCAGTGGGAGGAAGGAGATGGACGTTGGATTTCAGTGTGAAAGAGGAGGACATACAGAAGACAGAAATTATAGTGTCAGGAGGCAGGGTACCTGGGARCAGTGTGGATGCTCAGGGAAAAAAGGTGGTGTGGACAGACTACAAGAGACATAGGGGTCTTGGGGTGAGGAGCAGAAGAAGTGCATGGGCGGGTAGGCGCCTGGGTCTGGGTGTGAGAGTATGGTGGTTTGAAAGGCTGCTGGAATGTAACCATTCATTAGTAGCCATTCTGTGCATTGGGAGGTCAGTCTAGATACAGCCAAGGTGTCTTTGGTTTAGGGGGAAATGTGAAATGTGCTTGAAAAATTAGATAAATGCAGCCAGAAAGTTCTCAAGGAGTATGGGGGTCAGTGGCTATTGGACCTGGTGATCCTGTTTTTTCCAGGCCAGCTAGCAATTCTGGTGCACACCTCATCGAGGGCAGGACAAGACAGAGGGAAGGTATGGGAGGCCATACTTGAAGGAGGTTTGTGATTCAGTGCTTCCCCTGCAGCCTCTCTCAGTGTCCTCCTGCGAGGCCTTAATTGGAACTGAAAACTGCTGCTCCTTTGCAGAACTCCTGAGGGAGAAGGGGAAGAGCATTGCCTTGTGCCCTCGTTGGGATGATTTCTTTCCTCCTTTTCCCCCATGTGACACAAGCAGGGAAATTAATATTCCAACCTATTGAGCCTGCTTGGTGAATCTGGCACAGCCTTATTTAAGATGACTGAGATTTTAAATTTTTTTTTTTAATTGATTCCATCTAACTCAGCATTTGAAAAACCTTGAAGATCATATTATGTGCACCAGCACAGTTAATTTGGTTGTTGCAAGGACCCCCGTCATAAAATATGTATATCCAAGGCCATTGTGGAAATAAGACTTAAGCCATTTAAGCAAGTCCGCATGTGAGTAAATAACATTCAGACTCCTGGTGCCCAAAAAGTATCCAGGCAGAGCCCAGAGAAGCTCCGCTTTCAGCACAACACTGCCCTCTGGAGCTTTCTGAATCACTCTCATCGCAAACCAAACAAAGGACATAAAGGAGAAAAACAGAAAAAGGCCTTGGTCTCCAATTTAAAAATGAATAGCACAGTGCCCACAGTGCAACGAGTAATGAAAGCAGCTATACTGCAAAAGCAATGGAAATAAAAAGACATTCATCACCATCACAAATACCAACAAATATTTTTCAGCATTGAATGGAAGGCGGAAAGAAGTTGAAAATTTTAAACAGACCTGGAAAGAATGATATACAATAACAAAAATGCTTTTTAATTTTGCTTAAAGGTGTTGGCAACATTCTAACAAAGAAAAATCAACGAGCTATTGGGAAGGAAAAAATAATTTGCTCTCTCAAAAATCTATTTTAGACACAGATCTTTTTCTGCTATGCATCCTTTCACATTTTGATAGTGTTTGTGTCAACGCAAAGATGATATGTTACCTTGTGCTGTCAAGAGCTTACCAAAATAAACCTCATCAACAAAGCATTAAATAATAATATCACCTTTCCCCTGAAGTTTTGATATTCTCTGTGATGTACTTGCGCATATTTTTAAAAGAACTTAAATTATTGATTCCCTCCTTCCATCAAACCTGTCTAACCAGTGGAGGGTATATAGAATGCAGTCCTGTACTAAGCTCTGAAAGCGTGGGCTTGCTAGGAGCGAATTTCTTGAATTTATGAAGAGCCTAATCTTGCAAATACAACCTATAACCAGTAAGAACTCATAGCAGGTGTTATTCTCAGTAGTACACTTGCACAGAGTTGGATTTTTCTGATAGCAGGTGTTATTCTCAGTAGTACACTTGCACAGAGTTGGATTCAAGGATGTAAGAACCACACTGCAATACCTGCTTCTCCACCCAGTATTTTTCTATTAAAGTGAATGATGGAAAAGCTGAGGTTGGAAGGGTCCTCTGGAGATCATCTAGTCCAAATACCTGCTCAAAGGAGGGTCAGCTAGAAGAGGTTGTTCAGGGTCACATCCAATCAGGTTTTGAGTGCTTCCAAGGATGGAGGGTCCACAACCTGTTTGGGCAACCTGTGCCAGTGTTTGACGACCCTCATAATAAAGTGGCATTTCCTGTTTTTCAGTTTGTGCCCATTGCCTCTCATCCTGTCAATAAGAATCTGACTCCCATCTTCTTTACTCCCCCAATCAGGCATTTATACACACTGATAAGATCCCTCCTTAAGCAGTCCCAGCTAAACAGTCCCAGCTCTCTCAACCTCTCCCCATATGCCATGTGATCCAAGCCCTTAGTCATCTTTGCGGCYCTCTCTCCAGTATGTCCATGTCTCTTTTGTACTGGGGAGCCCAGCACTCCAGATGTATCTCACCAGTGCTGAGTAGAGGGGAAGAATCACCTCCCTCAACCTGCTGGCAACGCTCCTCCTAGAGCAGCCCCGAACGCTGTTGGCCTTCTTTGCCACAGGGGCTTATTGCTGGCCCATGTTCAGTTTAGGGTCCATGAGGGTCCCAAGGGCTTTTTCTGCAAAGCAGCTTTCCAGCCAGTCAGCCACCAGTCTGCACCGGTGCCTGGGGCTCTTCCTCCTGACAGGAATTCATAGTGCAATTCCGTATTATCAGGATAGTAGCTGCCAATGTTTGAAAAGAACTGAAATGATGACTTGGGAATAAATGACTTGTGTTGCTGTAGTTGAAAGAAAGGTTATTTGAATACCAGTAGTCTAAGGGGAATGGACTGCAACAAACAGAAATGGCAAGAAAAGGGAAGCAGTTGTCCCCTGGCGAGTGAATGTGTGATCACAGAAACAGAACTCCTGACTGATTCACTCAGGGCTTGATCTAGTACCTATTTAAGCCAGTGAGAGCTTCCCCGTGTTTTTGGGGGGCACTGAATGAAGCTAAAATGTATCATGAAGAAAGGAAGAAAAGTTGCATGACAATTTTTTTTTCTATCCTGCTAATAATAACCACACAGCAAAGTAAGCTTCTAGAAATAGTGGGAAATTCTGAACAGATTTTATAAACTGAATTTAGAGTACTAAAAATGTAAAAATGTCAAGTAAGAGCATTAGTTGTCTTAGCCTCAGTGAGATAAACAACTGTTTAGCTGCAAACAATTAATTATGTATGTAAGTGTTTGTCTGATTGATACATATAGGGGAAAGGACATCCAAAGTAAATAGTAACACAGAAATTCTACTGTCCTCCCTCCATTGCTCGGGGAATAAAAACTAGCTTGGCACTACAAGATTTAAATTCATGTAAGTGTCTTAGGCAGTTGGCTGCTGTGCAAGTAGTGAAGAAAGTGAAATTATTACACATTTTACCCTATRAGGCTAGTTATGAAATACTGATGCTAATATTGCAGTATATAAGAGAGCTAATAGTAATTAGCAGGTTTCATCCTTAGTGCAGATGAACAAGTTTAATAACATGTTTTAATTTCACTTCAGATCCAAACGGATAGCATGGGTCAACTTGGTTGATCTGCATATGCGTGTATCAAAAAGACTCTTAAAAGCTGCTTTTCCCTTAACAAATTGTGAATTTCCCCAATACTTTATTCTGTAACATTTATGACAGAAGCTGGAATTCAAATACCTTTTCCTCTTTACAGAATACAAGTTGGAATAAAGTTGGAATACAAAGTTTGTGGAGCACGTCATAGTTAGGTAGGAGATAGGATTTGAATTTAGGACCATGGATTAGGGCTGCTTTTGGAAGTTAATTTATGAAGCAGATTGGTCCCTTCATTCCTGTCTTAAAATAGAAATAGATCAGAGAGGTCTGAGGTGTTTGTTTTCGCTTCAATGTTTTAGTAGAAAATCTATATTTCCTATACAGCATTCAAAAGTTTACTTATTTCACTCTTTCATTAATAATTAATCTTAAAACTCTAGATGGGAGCTCTTCTCTTTCCAAGGTGAAGAGCTCTTCACCTCCCATGCTCACTATGCACAGCATTGTATATTCGGTGTACAGATAYACTGAAAAAAGTTTAAACTTCTTATTTCTGTGTCCTTCCAGATAAGATTGCCAAAGCAGAAACCAGTGATCAGAAATCACTGCAGGACTTACTTTGTTTCTTCCCATTGTTTATACAATTGTCTCTATCATCCAGCCATATTTTGGTGGATGCCAGCTTTTTTACCTGTGATCTTTAGGATTGTTTCTAGTTTAAATACCTTCAGATACAAAATCTTTAAAGTATTCCTTTCTAGGTTTGGATAGTCAAATTTGTCTTAAGTCAAGCTTTCTCACTGATAGCATTGTTATCATTGTCTAATCATTAAAGGAGCGGAAGGTCTTGTTCTCAAGGATATCAATTTAAGTCCATCTCTGTGTAAGTATTTAGCTAACTCAGAGGACGTGATGTGGCTCATAGTGATTAATAACTGTGTTCTTCAGAAGCTGGCATCTTCACCGAGGTCTACAGTATATCTAATTGAATTGGCCCCACTGAATTTAATCTTGAGATCCCCAAAACACCAAAATTAAGTACAATTTTAAGTATCGTTATGAAATTATACTTTCATTTACTAGGAAATATGGGCATGCAACACTTTAGTGGCACATAAGATGAAAGATTAATAATATCTCAACTCAATTTAGAACAATTTACAACTTTTCTTTAGAAATAGAATGGCATTATTTAGAAAAAAAAGAACCATTATTTGAATATTTACCCAATATTGGCTAAGAGCAAGTCCTTATTTGTCATAGGTCCTCTGATATTAGTGAAATCAATATACAGTTGAGGATGTGGACTGTCATCTAGGCACACTGCCAGCAAAGTGAATGACTTCAGTAATATCAAGCAGAGAACCAAAATGACTCTCGAGATGACTGTAGTTCAGGTACTGGAATGCCTAAAAATAAGGCAACTATTTCATACTTGTTGATTCAGAGAAGTGGCAACATATCCTTAGAGAGTATATATCAAATTAACAGGAAGAAGGTGCCTGCCCAGAGGGCAACCAAGAAAGCCTGCAAACTGAGCAAAGTCATTAAGAGCTCACTGGTGAGTGACAATGGGCACAGAAATACTCTTCTGACCTCCTATCCCAGGAGGCTCTCCTGTCCTGTCAAGATCCAGAGCACAAAATCCTCTCCTGAGGAAGGCTGATTCTTTTAAAACAGGGCTTTGGGGATGATTAGAGATCTGATAATTTAATCCCTCCTCAGTTTGAGTGAATTCAAATCTTCAATTCCTTCATCCCATGCCCCAAGATGAGGCTATGGACTAATCTGTTTAAGTGAGTCATTGTTTAAAGAGCACTGTGAGACTGATGAAACCGAAAGGAAAGTGAGCACGGAGGAATTTGGCATTACAGCCTAGTGAATATAGCTCTTTGCTAAGAGGTGTGTGTCCTAGGTTATAGCCTACCTGATAAACTCCAAAATCATTGCCGATAATCTTGGACCACTGTCTGCAGAAAGAGTTTRTGCTGGGTGAATACTTCTAAAGGTTTACTCAAGTTACAAACTGACTAGCCTGGTATCAATATCAGGATAGATAAAGGAACAGCTGGAAAAACCTAGACAATAATTAGTCTCAATGATGGGATTTGTGATAGGATTAATGAAAGATTAATTGCAATGAAGAAAAATTTTAATTGACCTATACTTCTGACTAAATTACAAATGTAATTGTTAAAAGCAATATTGGAGACGTAACATACTTACACTTTGGTACATCACTTGACCTAGGCTTGTACAACTTTCTGCTTAAGAAACAGGGTACAAAAATAACATTAAAGCTATTGAAATCTAGGTAACTGACAGCGTGAAACTGTAGACTCTGAATTCCCATCAAATAGACAAAATTTTACTGCAGCCTTCAAGGATTTGTTCTTGGCCTCAGATGGTTTCATTTTTTTATCAGTGACCTGGAAGAAAAAAAAAATCATTATTGAGAAAGTTTACGGGGATTGAGGGAGCAGTAAACAATGAGGCTGACAGGTCACTGATAGAATTTGTATTGCCATTTTGAGCAGGCACAAGCAAACAGTATGCATTTCTGTTCATACTTCCTCAAGATCAGGAGCTCTGTACTAATGAGCAATCACTCTGGTGATGACTTACTGTCCTGGTAATCAGCCAGACATCAGTTCCCAGTGCACAAGTGTGGCTGAAGGGGCCAAATGAAATCCTTCAGTATTTAAACAAAGCCACGTGGAAGAGGAGTGAAGAGACCATCTCACTTGTACATTTGGTACGGATGTGACTGCCACCGGGATACTGTGACCAACTTCTGGCTGGGTAAGTGCAGAAAAATTGATCAATGTTTAGAGAAGCCCACAGCAGCATTTAAAAGAAATTCGTGAAAAGACTATTAAGCCTGAAAGGCTAGAGGAACTGTTTTTTTGAGGCTATTGCTTAATCCCATCCGGAGAACAAATAATTTATTTAGCTGAAAGATCAGCCTGGCATAGGTCAGCAGAAGGGCCAATGAAACAGCAACTCTGTCAGAATCTGTTGGTGGGTTGGTGTGTTTGCAGGGAGGGTTCGGAATGTAGTGTCTTAATGCTGGGGACCTGTTAGAGTGAGTGGTTCTGCAGTAGCAAAAGCTTGTAAGGACAGTCTAAATTAAAGAAAGGATCCCATGACTCAGCCCCTCATTGCTATCACTGCTATGCAGTACCAGGTGAACCAAAGAAACAGAGAAGGTCAGATTAGATAATCATTTTAGAGTCTTGGTGCTTATCTGAACTGTATGTTTATCATACCCTACTTTAATCATTTGTATCAGCAGAATTATTTTCTAATCTCATTAGAACAAAATGTCCTAAAACATTTAATATTTCTCATGTCTAGTCAAGCCACCATTCCTGGGGAAACTGTATTTTTCCATAATATTTCAGCACTAAGTCTAGAAGTGCACCAGCTTGCAAAAATGAAGATGGGGGAAAATCTTAATTAAATTTCTCCATTAAAATAACTTAGTCCCTAGGGAAGGCGTTGTTGAGGTTTGGACAACACATTATTATAACTAAAAGGGCAAAGCCATCACCGTTTGTTAGCTTGGAAATGGCAAAAATGCAAAAGATATAATATTTGCGATGCAGTAACCCACTGCAAACACCCCTGCATTTTCCGGGACATTTCACATGCAGGCTGCCTTCCAATCAGTGCAAGCCAGATGAAGTTTTGATCACTAAATATTACCTGGTGAAATGATTTTGCACAGTAATTGACCTCCTGCCACGTCACTAATACAGTGTCCTTTCCCCTAGCTGTGGCCTATGATAGAAGTTTTTGGAAGAATATTAACCTGGCTGTTTATTATTTTCTGGTTCATTAACTATAATAGCAATTCTGGCAAAGCCTTTAGTTGATGAGAGAGGTTTGGCCTCCACAAGAAAACGTTGTCACAATGCTAGATGCTGTATCCTTATCTAATTTACTTACAGCCAATACATTTTTTAATAGAGACATTAGATGGCAAAACCACAAAGGACAATTTATAATTTACAGTCTACAAAACTCTCCCAGTTCTCAGCTTTACTTCTGCTGGCAAACACTCCCATAATCCCAAAAATCTTTAATGGGTTCTCTTTTGTGTATAGGCCTTCCGCTCCTCTTCCCCTGCCACTAGTACAAACTATTTTGTTGTAAATGTTTGATGCTCTTTTGCCATGAGGATTCTGCGGGAGGAACAAGCATATCACCCTCTTGGTGGCTTCACTCCCATACTTAAGAAAGACCCTGTAAAACAAAAGGGTTCAACTGTCTGTTTTCGATGCTTCATCCAGCTTTAAAGCATCTGCTGTTGTCCTTAGAGTATCTCTTTCAGGCCATTTGTCACTGTCCTAGTTTGACTGGCAGTGATAGTTAGCCTTTGCTTAGCACCCTGCAGATATTTACTTAGTACTTCAATATATTTTCCCTTGCGTACTAATAAAACACCTGCATTTACAGAGGACCTTTTATCCCAAAGGATTTCAGCAGGCTCTGCAGGCTATAAATTTACAGCAGTACTGTACAGGTAATGTAGCCTTTTGCTCAGTACAAAAGACTAGCTAAAATCTGGGAATCCTGATGTTTTAACAAGCGTGTGCTGAACACAGAATTAAAGCAGAGGGATGTGCATTTTGGGGAGTGTTAGTCTAGGGCGTAGAGCTAGGTTCAACTCCCTGCTGAACCCACACCCACAAAACTTGCACAGGCGTCCCGTGTGACTTGGGAAGGTGCTGGTGCGCAGACCCACAAAGYACATGGGCACCTGACATGGGACTTCAGTGGAACTGAAGCACTTCATCTCAATGGTGCAGCCCTCAAAGCTATGCCTGGCTCCTTAGGCAACAGTAAATCTATCAACACCTACATTTTCATGTTTCTGATGACGATAAAAAAAAAATCAGTGATGCTAATATTGTGCATGTCCGTGTGCAATATTCAAACTTCAACCATGCTGCCCAGACTGAAAAATTTACTGTTTTTCTCATGCCCTTACCCAGTCAAGACTCACAGACAAACTGTCCRTGTCTTTCTCAAGTCCACTCCATTAGGTAAGTTTAGTTCAACCTTAACGCAGAGTGGCGGCAGACTTTAGTTAATACTAAACACAGTATTACAACTGCAGTGGTAGGAATCCTGGTTCTGATTCCTGGTCTTGGCAGTGGCTGTCAGAGGTGGGCAAGCGGGGGAGAGCGTGTTGCTTTCCATCCAGTCCTGGCTGAGTGTGAAATAGATAAAGAGTAAGAAGAATGAGCAGTTTCATCCAGCATTGCCTTTGGTCAGTGTAGGGACTAGTATCACTGAGGCTGAAGAGAGCCTAAAACTTAAACCTTCTTCTTCCTGAGCAGGCATGGTAACTGTTAGACTGGTTTTACAGAAGGCAGCGGCTGGTCTAAAAGGAAACCATGAGACTTGCTCCACCTTTAGAAGAACATTGGTAGGTGTTAAGCCTCAGAAAAGGACTCTTGGCTATCTGTGCCAAAGGGGTAGAAATCTGGATGCAGAGGCTGGCAGGAAACTGCTGAGCAGCCTAGCAGATCCCTCGAGGTGAAGGATTGAGGGAGAGGGACCTTGAGTTTCAGTGCAGAGGACATCCACCCTCAGCCCAGACATAGCTTTCATGTCTCATCCATTAAAAAAACCCACAACAAAATCAGCTTTCCCTCTTCACACTAGGAGGCTGCACTGATAGAGTAAAAAAGTCAGGATTATTTGCAAGTTTATAAACCTGACGTATTCAGGATCTGACTTTGCTCCCATGAATACATATCTAAAATAAGCAGTCATTTTTAAAGTTTTGGCCCCAGTATCACAAGTAAGCTTTGGATCACACCAAGTTAGAAAATATAAACCTTTATATTGGATTTATATCATAAGCCAAATGCACATTATTACTTTCCCTCATTTTCAGTTACCTCTGGCTATTTAATCCATCCTCCACTAATTCTCCTCTGCATTATTGGTCTGGAATTTAGTCTACATGATGAGAATCATTTAGTTGATAGCACTTTAAATTCATCTGTAAACAGCTTTTGATGAGTAATACACATTTTTCTGTTCCTGCAATAAATTTGTTTCAAGCAAAAGGAGGCTGTTTGGAAACAACACCTTAAATTCCTGATAAATCAACTACTTAATATTTAATTTCAAACCATACTGGGAAAACAAATCTGATTTTTTCTAAGGCTAATGTCTGAAGGGAAAAAAGTAAGATAGCTGCAGAAATATAGAATTAGTATTATTCTGCTATGACATATGTCTTCTTAAGCCATAAGGAGAATGATTTTATATGTGTTGTTTACATTTTTCTATCTTAAAAGACAGCCACTTTAGATTAATTTAATTTGAATTCCTACGTGGCCTCTGCAAATTAAGAGAATGAATAACCAAATGGAAAATGCCTTTGCTTATTCCCAGCTCTGAAAGTGATTCATTATCTAAAATATTACCATTAAAAATGAACCATTTCCACAGGTAGGATGAAGCAGGTAATTTTTTTACAGGTATTCTTATAACTCTGGAAAATGTGAATATCATCTGTTTACTCGCAAGCTTTTGAGAGGTATCCTTAGTAATACACACACAAAGAGATATCACAGATGTCTTCTGTCCTACATTTTTATGCCACTGTCACGCTAAATGGCATTAGGCCTTATCATACCTTTCTTTTAAATTCTTCTTTCTGTGCTATATCCAGTCCCAACTTGCTTCTGCAGTTAAAACCAAAGGAGCTCCCAGGTTTCACCGTTGCTTCTTCTATTCTGTGTTATAAGATAGCGCTACTGCCACTTAATGATACTGGATTTACAGTGCTGCTCGATCCTGGACAAGGTCAGAGTGCATAAGTTCCCTGTTCAGCCTTGTACAAAACAATCCAGCCCAGAGAGGTTGTACTGAGCGTACTTGGTGTTACTGTCAATGGTTCTGTCATTGGTAAAGTCTTACATAGCTGCCTGCATTCGAACTGGGGAAAAAATTTTCAAGGAGTAACAAACACGATCTGGAGCAGAAGCTCAAGAATGAGAAGTCCTGTCAAACCAAAATACTATTTCCTCACCTGTCCACAAAGGCAAAACCTGTGATCAGAGAGGGTTCCTGATGCAGGTGTGCTGTACTGTGGGTACACATGCAGCAGCAGTAATGGGGAGATGGTGCAAGTACGACTGGCATCCAAGAGGAGCAGCAGTTCTAAACCCCACCATTCAGGTCATTTAGCTGATCACTTATCTCTCTGAGTTTTCTCATCATTCACGGGATCTCTGTTTTAGTTAAACCACACAATGGAGAACTGCATTAGCTAAAATAGTTCTTGAAGGAGATAAGAAATTAAAGTGAACTGAA
Source organism: Oceanodroma leucorhoa (assembly GCA_030449065.1). Taxonomy (NCBI): domain Eukaryota; kingdom Metazoa; phylum Chordata; class Aves; order Procellariiformes; genus Oceanodroma; species Oceanodroma leucorhoa. The sequence goes on from JASVER010000087.1 coordinate 2,652,042, forward strand.
GACCAAGTTAGAGCTCGACATTAATATTTTCAAGAGGTAATGACTCAGCCCAGTCTTATCACAATTCTGCTGCAAACTCAAACTTTCATCTTTGTTTCTGCTGACTCCACGCAAAGGATTTTGCTACTAAAATGGAATCACATTTTCTGATGCAGATCCTTACTTCATGCCAGTTAAGCTTCTGTGCCAGTGGAATTACAGGATTGTCTATGCTGTTGTGTGTATATTAGGAAAGTGTACAAGATATTTATTCCTCAAAAGGTACCAGATCAGTTCAAAACGACCTTATCTAGTAAGTGGGGTTCAACCCCAACGTTAGTACCATACATGGTGGCATGTGCTCTGTGCCATATGATGGGGCTGGTTTTATTACTTTATAACACTTCCCTACCACAGGGAGAGAGCCTCCACCTCTGCCAACTGACAGCTGAAAATCCTTGCAGCAACATTTTTTCATTTATTGGATTGAAAGAGCATCATACATAAAAGCCTAAAACATTCTGTTGATAATTTTAAAGAAAATCCCCTTTCCTTGGAAGTCAGTCAGTACTCCGAGCTCTTTTGGCACTCTATCTAAAGGTTGAGATACAGGTAATATTTTTAGCTTTCAGGCCAACCCAAAGAGTCTTACTCATTCTAAGAGGCTGTTCATGCTCTTCACCATGAAGTACGAGTGATTCATGGCTTTAGTCCACTCAGGCTCCTTTACAATAATATCTACTGTACGGGAGCATAGTTTCTTGGTGTAATTAATTTCTCTCTCTTCAACAGTCTAATTTGACTGGTATAATTTGACTGGCATAACTGCTGGGCTTTCTGTTTAGCGAAATACAAGAACAGATCATGCATTTTAATCATTCAGAGAATTTTTAACTCAGATACGAACTCTTTTGGCAAGCACGTAAACAAGTTATTATTGAGGTAAACACTACATGCAAAAAAGGTGATTTTTTTAGCTTACTAGCTGGAACAGATGCGAAGGTGGAGTTTTTCAGCTCATTTGCAGAGTTGCACTGATTAGTTTGTCAGAGTTCAATCAGGCAAGTCATCCACATTCCTATAACAGTGTTCCTGTTCTCGTTCATAGTTTTGCCCCATTCTCTCTTGATAAATTAAAGGACAGCGCTAAAGGGCCCTGTTTAACAACAGGATTTCTGTTTTAACTAAGCAAGGGGCATTTTCACTAACCCAAGCAATAATTTTCCTGCTTGCAGTCTACAAGTTCTATCCTTCCTTATCATTTGACAAGAAAAAGAAGTGTCGACATTATTTCTCTCTGCAACTTCGAAAAATTTGTTTCTTTGTGCAAAATAGCTGGTGCCATCACAGTCTATGACATTCTGCGCCATATCCCAAACATCTGATAGGCTAGCTCTGGTTAGTAGCCTGCCCTCCCATAGTATTTTCTTTTACCTTTTATGAAAGTAACTCAAGACTATCCCCTTAAGCATTGTTTACAGCAAATAAAACTGACTACAGGATAGTCAGGGCCTACAGAGTATTTATGTAACACCTCTGAATATTTCTTAATAGTCCTGTACTTCTTCAGTAGCTCCTTATTAAGGCATGAAATCATTTGACACTTTGCCTGGTTATCAAACAACAGGAGATAATCTATGAAAACATCGTTCTTGATYATTGCTACACTTCAGTGTTACAGTTGTTAAGATTGCTTCAGAAATAAAGCTTCCTCTGGGGAATTCAGAATCAATCAGCTGCCAGTCACATCTTACAGTAACTTAAGCCATAGAGCTAGTTCCTCTTAAAGGCTTGTATTTCATACTGGTGTCTCTTTCAATTAAACGTAGCCATTCAAAATGAGTACTTGTCAGTTATTCAACTGATGAAAAATAAATGTAATACAGATCGTATTTCTGTTCAAATTAACATGGTTCAATATTTGCAGTATTTTGTGGTCAAATTGTAGAGACAGCTGGAGGAGCTTATACCAAAGTGCCTTCAGATAGCTTTAGTTCTCTGGTATAGTTTCTTCAATGACATAATTTCAATTTATTTTAGCTAGTAATAACATTACACCATATGATACTGTGTTAAATGTTGGGCTTGATCTCCTTTATCTTTACAAATGCATAAGCATAAAGCATTTAAAACCTAAGAAAAGGGTAAAAGGGGTTGATAGTTCACAAATTAGCAAGGTTTTGTAGTTAAGGCTATCTGGTTAGCTGTTTTACTATGCAGCCCACACATCCCCAGTGCGAAGCTCATAAGTAGCATCTGCTTTTTGACACAACTTAAAGACGTTGGCCTAAGTTATGCAAAGACTCCACCCTATGTGTGGGTACGTAGCAAACATGAAATGATATCTGAAAAACTGTTACTATTAAGTTGCACATTTTCTATATTGCGCTTCGTATGTTGACAGTGGAGGCTTTTTGCATCACCTCCTCACCTTCACTGCGTAGGTTAACAGGGCAGCTTCTGAGAAGCCAGGCAGCAGCATGTGGCTCTTGTGCCAAGGCTTCTCTAGGCTTCTAATCATATGCATTTCCATCAGACTGCTTACCCAGAAAGCTCTGTAGAATTGCARTCTTATCTGGTATTCAGAGAGCAAGTCTTAGGTATCATTAATTTAACCAGTTAGAGTAAAATTGGTTTTGTCTTAATTTGTGTTCCCCAATCCCCTCTTTTGTCTCTGTGGAAAAGGAAGTATCAGCAGGAGGAGGCTGGCAGCCTGGCTCTGCCGTTGGGGCAGAACCGTTCCTCTCCGCACCCACCATAGATGCTGCACTCTGTTCCTCACAAAAAAAACTTCCAGTAATGCACCAGAGAACATGTTTAATAGTCTGTATTTCTCCTTGCCTTCTCTCGGGCAAAAATTATATACGGATTTCTTTTCATGAACAAAATGTTTGCTTATGTTCAAAAGGACTAAAACAATTCCTCCATGATTCTTCTTCGTTGTATCATTTAATTTAGCCTTCTTTCACAGTGGTGCCTATACAATACCAGTATTACATATAACCCTGGGAACTCATTTAGGGAAGATCTTGTTGAAAGAGCTGAGATGTTTCTTTCATTCTCTGCTACAAGCCACTAAGAATAAAACCTATTAAAAGTAATGCAAATTGCTGTCATTAAGAAGATAATCCTGTTTGGCCTACATAGAGTTCACATTTTTCTCCAGCAAAACATTACAGATTCTTGGTTCGTACATCAAGAAGCATATAGACTATGCTGMTGATGATGATAAATAACACAATATCTTCTTTTTGTTTTGTACCAGCCCTCAAGTTATCATTGTTTTATGCAAAACAACTGTAAACCTTGGAGTCAACCTAGTAGACTTTACAGGTGASGGTTACGTGAAGCAGGAATCACTAGTACCCTTTGCATGTGGTCTGACACTGGCCTGAACAAATTTGCACACATTCATTATACTTCACAGTATCCAACACTAATAATATGTTAATTCTGATAATATATTATACTGCATATCATACAGTCATTCATACTGAGATCTTGTCGGTGGGGAAATGACAGCAGATCCTATGACAAAAGAATTTTAGGTTCTGAAACAATGATTATATGGAAGATAGCACAGTCTGTCTAAATGAAATCTGAAAGACTGGCATTCCATAATCTCAATTCACAGTCCTAAAAATACCGTGCTGTCCTTTCTGAAAGTAATATAAACCATCACATTAACTTACTCTGAATATTCTAATAGAGGGTTTAGCTTGGAGATGGAATAGATTGAACAGGCAAATTGACTGCAAGTACTTCAAACATGAGTCCAGAAGTCACCATTTTTACTGGAACAATCAGTTTTATTTGGAAACAGGGGGTTTCAGCTGATGCCCAATGCACACTATTAAATGAAAAGTTGAAAGATTACTTTAAATGACCTGCATAGTTTTCCACAAGTGGTTCAAGACAGCTTTGACACATTCTTGGAATGTAGACATTCTTCCTTCAGGGTTACCAGACTTCTCAGGACTCCTGGAAATTGAAGGTACATAGCAWGAGCAAAAAATTATATGTAAAAAGAACATATTGAATTAAACATAATATACAGGATCTCTATATACAGATGGAAGTATAACGCCTTTTTAATTATTTATTAATATCTTAAAATCTGTCTAATTACAGCAATGTTAATAATAATTATCAAACTTGTTTACTAATTCCTTGATTCTCTTCAGGCTACATCTCTCAGGAAAATGCCTGAGCTACTGGCCATAAGCCTTTTTTAAAGCAAGGAATTATTAAAATTCCCTGTCATAACAGTGCAGGGAGGACTGCAAGAGTGGTGGGACCAAAAGGAGGGTACATAGACAAAACCAAGCGTGGATTCACAAAGGGGAGGTCATGCTTGACCAACATGATATGCTTCTACAATGAAGTAACTGGCTTGGTAGATGAGGGGAGAGCAGTGGATATTGTCTACCTGGACTTCAGTAAGGCTTTCAACACTGTCTCCCATAATATCCTCATAGGGAACCTGTTGGGCTGGTTGAGAAGTCGGGTGGATTTAAAACTGTCTGTACAACAAGGTCCAGAGGGTGGTTGATCAGCACTACGAAGCCTTGATGGAGACCAGTAACTAGCAGTGTACCCCAGGGGTCAATACTGCATACAATCCTGTTCAACTTGATCTGGATGATGGGGCAGAGTGCACCCTCAGCAAGTTTGCTGATGATACAAAACTGGGAGGAGTGACTGATACACCAGAGGGTTGTGTTGACATCCAGAGTGATCTCGACAGGCTGGAGAAATGGGCTGACAGGAACTTCCTGAAGTTGAACACGGGGCAATAAAAAGTCCTGCACCTGGGGAGGAACAACCCCATGCACCAGTGCATGCTGGGGGCTGACCAGCTCAAAAGCAGTTTGGCAGAAAAGGACCTGGGGGTCCTGGTGGACACCAAGTTGCCCATGAGCCAACAATGTGCCATCGTGGCAAAGGCTAATGGTATCCTGGGCTATATTAGGAGGAGGTTGAGGGACGTGATCCTTCCCCTCTACTCAGCACTGCTAAGGCCACCCCTACAGTGCTGTGTCCAGTTCTGGGCTTCTCAGTAGAAGAGAGAAATGGGCATACTGGAGAGAATCTAATGAGTACAAGAGAGACATAGACATACAGGGGACAGTCCAGAGAAGGGCCATGAAGATGATTAAGAGCTTGGATTACCTGGCATATGGGGAGAGGCTGAGAGAGCTGGGACTGTTTAGCCTGGAGAAGACATGGCTCGGGGCGATCTCATAGAATCATAGAATCATTAAGGTTGGAAAAGACCTTTAAGATCATCAAGTCCAACCATCAACCCAGCACCCATGCCCACTAAACCATGTTCTGAAGTACAACATCCACACGTTTTTTGAATGTCTCCGGTGTTGGTGACTCCACCACTTCCCTGGGCAGCCTGTTCCAATGCTTGACTACCCTTTCAGTGAAGAAATTTTTCCTAATATCCAATCTAAACCTCCCCTGGCACAACTTGAGGCCATTTCCTCTCATCCTATCACTAGTTACTTGGGAGAAGAGACCAACATCCGCCTCTCTACAGCCTCCTTTCAGGTAGTTGTAGAGAGCAATAAGGTCTCCCCTCAGCCTCCTCTTCTCYAGRCTAAACAACCCCAGCTCCCTCAGCYGCTCCTCATAAGACTTGTTCTCCAGACCCTTCACCATCTTCRTTGCCCTTCTCTGGACATGCTCCAGCACCTCAATGTCCTTCTTGTAGTGAGGGACCCAAAACTGAACACAGTATTCGAGGTGCGGCCTCACCAGTGCCGAGTACAGGGGCACGATCACCTCCCTACTCCTACTGGTCACACTATTCCTGACACAGGCCAGAATGCTGTTGGCCTTCTTGGCCACCTGGGCACACTGCCGGCTCATGTTCAGCCGGCTGTCAACCAGCACTCCCAGGTCCTTTTCCGCCAGGCAGCTTTCCAGCCACTCTTCCCCAAGCCTGTMGCATTGCCTGGGGTTGTTGTGACCCAAGTGCAGGACCCGGCACTTGGCCTTGTTGAACCTCATGCAATTGGCCTCGGCCCATCGATCCAGCCTGTCCAGATCCCTCTGCAGAACCTTCCTACCCTCAGGCAGATCAACACTCCCACCCAACTTGGTGTCATCTGCAAACTTACTGAGGGCACACTCGATCCCCTCGTCGAGATCATTGATGAAATGAATCTCATCAATGTATATAAATATCTGAAGGGAGGATGTAAAGAAGGCAGAGCCAGGCTCTTTTTAGTGGTGGTCAGTGACAGAATCAGAGTCAATGGGCACAAACCAAAACACCAGAACTGCAGGCTGAACATCACCTTATGTGAAGGTATACTGAGGCCCAGCACAGGTTGCCCAGGGAGGTTGTGGAGTCTCCATATTCAAAAGCCGTCTGGACGTGGTCCTTTGCAACCTGCTCTACCTGGCCCTGCTTGAGCAGGGAGGTTGGACAAGATGATCTCCAGCAGTCCCTTCCRACCTCAACCATTCTGTGACTCTGTGATTCTGGGAACCAGAACTCTATTATTATYGTCAGAGATAGTCAAGAGAACAGAGCTGTAATGACTTCTGCAAAGACTAAGTATTTTACCTAGTGACTGTGATGCTGACAGTGTTGCAGACTGAGGCAGTCCCAGAAGCAGTGGGAAGCTCAGACTCATGTCTCCTGCCTCCCAGTAAAGCCTACACTGTCCATACCCATGCAGACCTCAGCCAAAAGACCAAGTAGAAATTTTTACAGGAGAGTCATTTATTTATAGAACTGTGATAAACACTTGAGGATTATAGATGTGAATTCATTAGCTTTCCATGCTGTGATGTGTGTTTCTTTAATGATGTCAGTTGTTAGAAATGTCAGTTTTCTTGTTTACCTCAGATTTTGTGTCGTTAACAGATGGTCACATCTTAAAGATCTGATCCTAAATGCTCCCTCCTATAGATGTAACCTCCATCATCACTGTCATCTTTTTCTTCCAGTGGGGCTGTTTTCAGACTTGGGATCTCTTCTCATCAAGTATTGCATATTTTTTGTTATGTTTTAGGGACAGAAAGAAAAAAAAATGTTTTTTTCACAGTTGGTAATAATCTCTCAGTATAGCAGATTTCAATGTGGCTTGCCAAAGTTTCCTACTGATTTCAAGTGTCTGAAGTGATAACTCACCATTAAACAATCTTTGACATGATTCCATGTCTACACCATTAAAGTAGTAGTTATTTTCATCAAGGAATATTTCTACTTCCATTTTCCTTTTCAGTTAGTTCAGAGATATAAGAGAAAGTATGAAGTCCCATCTCCATTCAAGATGACAGTAATTTCAGCCCCTATAGCAAGGTTCTTTTGTCATTTTATGACTTCCAAAAAAGCAACTTAAATCAAATAAACAGTAAGGAAGATGGCTCTGTAAAAACTAATAACTCATAACAAATTTATTTCCRGATCATCAGAATAATAATTTGCATATTTTTTACCAACTGCCATTTGCAAATACCCAGGATGGTTTTCATCCAACTGTGATCATCACAAACCTTTCCATCTGTGTATTTTTCTATGAGAAATTTTCATCAGAATTGTTCCCAAAAGGCCTTATGGGCTCAAAAATCTCAACATGGTTTCATCATTCTCATAAGAAAAGTGATACAGAATTTAAGAGAAAGTTATAATTGTTCCTTAGGCTTGCTCAGCCATTCCAATGAATAGATCAACTATAATTTTGCTTCAAAAACACTACAAAATGTATACTAGCAATATTATTTCATTAAGTCATTCTAAGTTCTAAAATATGTTTTCTAACACACAATTTATGTGGAACATTTGTCACTTCAAAGCTACTAAATTCCATGCAACATTTATAAACAAGGATGATTATTCTAAAAAATAATAATTCCACATTTCTACAGCATTTCTACAACATTTTCTGGAGGCCTCAAAAACTCTCCCCAGAGAGTGGCAAATTAAACACATCAGTATTCCAGAAAATGTTAGCTCCCTTTTACATGTGGGTAAAATGAGGCCATAAGAAGAAAGTCTGCCATTTAATAAGGTATTTCTTACTCCTGGCAATAGTTGCCTGTGGTGTTGGACACAGACGTACTTGACAAGTGATTTATAGTAAAGTCCCAGAGAAAATCCTTGTTAGAATGAGAAAAAGATCTAGATATACTGAATCTCAATTCTGTTTTAACCTTAAAATTGTCATTTGACTTTTATTGATGGAATGGGAACAGCTATAGTAAATTACAGCAGAAGTTTGTATATAAAGGAAAGATCTTGTAGTCTCTTTTGAAACAAAATTCTCAGCAAAATTAAATTCAGGAAAGTACTTCAATGCACATCTGACCCATTCTTGTTTMCAGAAGTGATTTGCAAAAGTGAGTCTTTTGGGTTTCCCTGTTCAGAACACAGTTCTCCTCTGTTCCAGAAACTTGCAAGTAAAGAGGTAAGCGGAACTAAGGGAATGAGAATCTTTCCAAGAAACAGGAAGGTTTCGGAAGGGAGTAAGGACTATCTGAAAAATGCGTCACGACCTCTTTTAAAACAAGGCATCTTTTAAACTAAGCCATCTAATAAAAATGTGCATTTTCTTACTTTCAGACTGAAATAAGCACATCAAAAGGAAAACATTTAAGCAAGTTTTAAACTTTAAGAGTGYGCCTAAGTGAGGTACTGACTAAAAAGACCAGCAGAATCAAAGCCCGACACGGGTAGGGAATTGCTTTTGCAGACAGTAGGACTTTGCTGGAAGAACACAAGGACAAGCCATGTGCTCTGAACCAGACAGGAATATTAATATAAATGAGAGCTCTGACTTAATACTTTTATTTATTATTTTCTATGAAGTCAGCCAAGCAAACATTTTTGTATCAGATTTATCTTGCAAATTTGGTAAGACACATTTCGCATGTGAGGCACCTGGCCAACAGTACTGTGTTGTATATCTAAGAGGTAAAGGAGGCACCATACCAGCTAACATGGATGGGCACCAGTATCACAGGAGAAGGACATCAAGGCATCAAACAATGAAGAAACAAATAAATTTATCAGACACCATAGCACACAAGCAGCATCCAGCCACATTTGCCAGTGCACTCCTAGGACCAGAAACACAACCCTAATTTAATGGGGGATGCTATCATTTTGCCATGTGAAAGAGGCACATCTATCTAGTCATGTGTTGATGAAGGGACTGTGGAGAGAGGGAACGAAGGAGGCAGGGAACACGTCACAGGCTGGCAAACCCGTGAATTCAACCACCATCCCACTCCCTGCTCATGCCTGCGGGTGCTTGGAAAAGAGGCGGAATAGGTTGTGGGCTAGGAAAAATGTTAGGCAGGCTGGATCCATCTGATGGGTCATGCTTTGGGGAAAACTGAGCTAAATTATCAAAGACTTTTAAAGAAAACAATTGAGAAACCTCCGGGTGTTACTGAGAAGTTATACTTTTTTACATTGCAGCTCATCAGAGAGAATACAGAAGCACCTCCTCGTTCTAATTGAGTAGACAGTATTAAAGTCATGAGTCCAAAATAGCACTAAAATAAATCAATAAATTAAAGGGAAACTAGTCACACAGTCCATAAGGAATTTGCAGTGAAACTCAAAAGGAAGCGAAGATAGAGAGATAGTCTTATTTCTGCACTGAGACATCGAAATCTGAGTTCTCAGCCCTTGCACTGATCTCCTGGCTGATTTTGAGACAGTCATTCACCACCCCATACTTCTATTTTCCCAGCTCCAAAGTTCTGATAAAAATAATTGTCTCACTTGTTAAGTACATTTGACATCTGATTTTATTGATAAAACTCAAGGTGAATGTTTAAGAAGAGGAGATGTAAGCAGAAGTATATAATCTGTTGCTAAAATCTTTATTGGGGGATTAGAGTAGAGCAAGTGTTTTACTGCTCTTCTAAGAAGATATTCAAAGGGTGAACCCAAGAATTACAGATCAGTAAGACTTAATCCAATTCAAGGTCATTCTAAAGGCAAGAAATAATTAAAACCAAAACAAAAATAACCCCACTAAGGTAGTGACAACAAAGCTCCATCATAAAAAAAACCCTCAAAACACAAATAAACAAGATCATGCCTCTTAAATCTATTAGAATTATTTTGTTTATGGATAAAATAAAGGAGAGATTGTTGATATTTATTTATTTACTAGTTTTACTGTGGTTTTAGACTTGACTCTGGAAGAAAGAGTCAGGTTTTGAAAGTTCGGGGCACTTTCATCTGAATACTCTCGAATGCAAAGGCACGGTGATGTATTCTAGATTAGCTGGAACCATACAAGAGAAATGCCTAGGTGTTCTGTTAAAACTACTTATTTTGGAGAGCTGAAAAAAAGAAAAAAAAAAAAAGGTAGCTTTCACTAAAAAGGCATAGAAAATAATCAACAATATTTCTAATCCACATCCTTGGCTAACCTTCACAAAATAGTAAGCGGAGGTTAGGAGGATCAGAAGCACGGTGACTATTGGAGAGAGGGGGATGACTGGAGCCCTGTCCAGAGGGTTTTACAGAGAGAAAGGGTCTGGGACAAACTTCGCCTCTTATTGCATACATAGAAACACCTCACAGGCTGCTGAATCATAGTCCTTCACTTCAGATAGCCTGCAGGCCACGTTCATGAACTACAGTACTGAAAGTGCTATAATGTCATCACAGGCGTTAATGTCACAATTTCCCCTTGAACATTGTTATAGAGCTCATGAGTAAAACAGTTTAATTTCCAACAATCTTTGTGATTAGTTCGTAGTCAGAAGTACCTTTTAACACTCAAACTTTCAGAATACCACAATAAATAGGCTACAATTTTCTTTCAAGAGTTCATTTAATTATTTAGACTTGTAGAACTACAAGCAGTGCTATGCTGATGAAATTTGGTAAGATACAGTTTTCACTCCTGGAAGAAGTGTTTTAGGAGACTTTGCAAATACATTTCTGGGAACTGTGATTTGATTTAAAAGATACTTTACAGAGAGTGGGATGGGGGAGTGTGTTGGACGAGATGAATAATATGGAAAAAAAATCATATTGCTGCACCACACTGTAGTGGATTTCAAAGAGGAAGGTGATCCCCTATAATATATTTTATAGGAAAGCTGTAATTAACTAAAACCTTTTCTGATGTCTAAGGTAGTGCAGCATGTAATCAGAGTGTAAATTTGGTGTTTACTCAGCATTTACGCAAGGGATTGTGCACTGTGATACAAAGCAAGGAAAGATTTGATTTGTGATTCTGTATTGGTACATCACATATTCATAGAGCTCCTATGAGCAAGGAGCCATGATGATTACCAGCTCCTAATAAATGTCTAAAATTCCTTTGGTGCACAGATTTTTATTTCCTTGACAGGAATATTGTCAGACTAGGTTTCATTAGCTATGTTTACTTATTTGATATCTCTGCTCATTAAATAAGGAGTTAATTAAATGAGTCCCAAATAGTGAAAAAAAAATTATGTAAAACAACAAAAAATGTCTGGATGGGGGGTTCCTATTTAGACAAGATATTGGCAACAAGAAAAAATCCTGTCCCTGTGCAAGCTTTTGCAAAGCATCTTTAAGGACAGCCTTAATGTTGCATTAAATAAAACAAGCAGAGCAGTGTGCAAACTCTTTGCTATGGTATTTTTTAATAGCAGAATTTACCATAATTTTGAGACAGTCAGGTTTCCCAAATTCCAAAAAGAACGTGAATGTTTTCAGCCTAAACTTTATGAGGCTCAGGACTCTGCCACAAAGCACAGGTCTGTATCATTAAGATAGCAGTTTTCAGCAAGTGACAGAAATAACAGTTTGCTTTCTCACAACAAAAGATGCTGGAGTACAACCAGCATTTTCTAAACTCTTTTAAAATGCCTTTAAAATAAATATATATGCTTATTTACCTCCAATGTACTTTAAAAAATCACGGCCATTTTCTCTTACATTTTTAGAAGTAGTAGCATTCCAGGATGCCATAGCTAAAGCATGCTGATTCTGTCAGAAATTATTATATCAGTGGCTCAAAGATGTCAAAAAGTATCTCTTAACTGATGGGARAGGAATTTAGTGTGAGACATTTTCAAGGCAGAAAATGACCACCTTTTCCTTAAATAAGAAAATGCTGTTAACTAGGGAGTCCTCAATTAAATTAGAAGCTTATGGCAACTTAGCAAAGAGCTGGGCTACAGACAGATCCCTTTGTTAAATAGAGAGATTTTATTAATACACATTGTGCCGTGTAGGAGAATGACATAAGGGAGACCTTTGCTAAGGTTTATTTTACATAACAGCAATTTACCCATGGGAGAAGTGCTTATATGCAAATCGCATCCCCACGCGAGCCGCTCTCCTTGGTGGGGGATTGATTCTCCCAGCGATGGCAGGCAGCAGCTCTGTCGCTGCTCTCAGTGGGCTTCCACTGGGGGACAAAAGCTGCATTTTATCCAGGTTTTGTAGGAGCCCTGCCAATAACTCAGAACATCTCCCAACCTCTGTCCCTCCTAAAATGGCCGGTTCCCAGTAGAGAAGAAGATGGGAAACAGACAGTAGTCTCAGGGGCCAAGATTTGTAACTCTCATCAGTGCTTTTGTCCACAGCAGACTTTTTTTGTCTTTCTCTAGACTACTTCAGTTTCATATTATTCTTTATTCTGTCATCCTCATTTGAGAAAAATAATAGAAGTTAATCTCTTCCAAAAATTCACCTCAGTCTCACACACAACTGATATCTTACATTTCTCTCATTAAAACTAAGGCCTGTATTAAAAGGATGTTGGTATTAAATTATAACAGTGCTATATGGACATACATACATTTATTTGAGCACCCAAAAACATTCAACATGATTAATGTGATTGCAACCAACGACAAGGTAATTTAAAATGATCACTAAAAATATCACCCTCACATATGTTAATTTTAGAGTATCTACAGCAGTAGCAAAAACAGCACGGAGGACTGGGCACAACTTTCACAAACACAGTATAGGATGTGGAATCGAAGAAGAATAAATTAAGTTACYGGCATCTGTTTGTCTAGAAATAGAATCATGTTACAGCGTGCTCTGTATAGAGAAGGAAAACACCACTTTTGAAAATGAGTCAACATTTTCAGAAAAAGCCGCTAATCCTGAGTATGTCATGTTCTGGTTGCCCAGCTTGGACACATGAAGGCTGGTTTGTACCCTGAGCCCCTCTCCACATTTCAAGTCCTCCATCCATGTGTTTTCTGTCATGAATAAAATGGGAAGCATGGCCTCATATACTTGGAGGTCCCAGGCACCAGACCCCATCTATTTCCCTCCCTGCTTAGTATCTGCCCAACATTGAAAGAAAATAACCATTTTTTTAAGTGTGTTGATTTTAACAATTAATTTCTCTTAAATGTTGGGGGGAGGAGAGGGGAACAACCTTCATTTCACTCAATAAAACTCCTATTAAGTGATACTTAAGACCTGTAAACCTGCCTGGGTGGTTGAAAGTCAAGCTACTTTAAAGATCATGGAAAAAAAATATTAGCATGATCTCCAGAAATTACAACTGCAGTGACAAAATAAATATATGTTAGTACTCACTGTATCATTTTTCTTCATTTTTACTAAAATTTTCAGATGCAAAACTCCTGTATCATAGGRTAGGATACAGCTTGCAAAATCTCAGGAAAATCCAGTTCTCTTTTTTCCTTTTCCAAGGTAAATTAAATTTCTGTAGACAAGTACTTTGTCAAGATGCTAATGCCAACAATTTGCCCAACTTCACAAGATGTGACAGTATGAAATTATAAACTATGTTAAAAAAGGTAAAGGCCATGTTTCATGATATTTTCAGAGCACATTTCTTTTTAGTTTAATCCRTGTTCACGAAACTGTTTTGAGGATGAAAAGTTCTGTGTGTATGCATCACTGCTTCTATTAACAATATTCATTTATTTTTGTTTGGGCAGAAAGAGAGAAACAATACATGAGATTGGCTATGTAGGATAGGCAATAGGCATTGCAGCTCTCTACTTGTTTTATTTGCTTGATAATATTTTGCCATGAAAATTAAACTTAAATTCTGATAGCAGCACATTCCTGTAGCTTGGCTCACATCTTCCCTCACACACTCCTTGCAGGCTCCTGCCCAGGAAACCACCAGTGTGATAAATTCTATTGGACACAACAGGATTCAAACACAAGCTGAAATTAAAGCACGTGTATAAGTGTTGACCTAAAAAGAGATGGATTTATGCATGTTTTAATATTTTTTTTAAGAATTTAAGAACAACTTATTTAAGAGTTTAAGGACAATTACATCATTTTGTTAGTTAAATCTATTGCATTATTTTGTCTTACACCTTGTACTGCTACCTGCTGTAGAAATACCTGTGTAGGGTCATAATACCTGTGCTTGGTGAGACTCTGCAGAAGTCTGGAGATAAGTTGGTAAGCTCAAGTTCAATTGTAAGTATATTGTGATGAAAGCTGTAAGTAAAATCACATTTTTTTCAAAAAGAAGATTAATTTTACTGTTTGTCTTTGCACCATATTATGTTTCTTCATTTCACTCTAAATGAAAGTCAGTCATGACTAAGGACAGCATCTGGATGCTGTTCTGGAGCAAACATTAATGAAACCATGTTATTTCATAAAGGCTGTCCCATTTTCATTGCCAGTGAGGCTGGTTTTTGTCATTGATAAGGGCTGTCAAGTCCTGTAGAACAGTATAATTAGACACCAAAAGAACCATTGGTAATCAATATGGTCCAACTGAAGTGATTCTAAAAAATTTTGGAATGTAATGGACTATGACAAGTCATTCAAAATTCCATATATTTGGTTAAAAAAGGGTCTGTAAATATACTCCAAATTAAATTCTGTGGAACTTCACCATTAGATGCGGAGCTTGTCGTATCTATGATCTGTGGAATGATTTAACTGCTATCTATTAACATCAATAGAATATTGAGAAAAGCAAAATAGCCTTGTTATTTTGACTCAGCAGAGTAGGCAATTTTTTCTGTATCGCTTGTCTACATGATTGTATATAACTGTTAACCTATTTTCTGGAAAGAGTTACACTTATGATACTTCTTCTAAAAATTTTCTCCAGCTTCAGGTAAGTACCTCGTGTTTTAGGGAGTCAAATTTGTTTAACCAAATCTTATTGTATGGTTTGATTTATTTGGTTTGGTTTGTTTTTCCTAAGTGTTCCAGATCACTGTTGACTGGTTCCTAGGACACAGCCAGAAATACTGGAACACAAATATGAGATATTCATTTCCACTCCCCAGTGAGAAATTAACTTGCGAGTGGTGGCTCAGAAGGACACCTGTGCAGGTGAATAGGGAGTGCAGAGTATTTTCAGAAGTAATCTAAGCCCCAAAAAAGGATGGAATAGGTTTTTATTCCATCCTCCATAAGGTGAAAGAGGTGTTAATGAAGAACTTTAACTCAATTTCATCCTGAGATCGTTCCTGGAAGAGTTACATTGTTGATGATGCAAGGTAAGACAGAAAGCTTCAGTCATGCTCAAAATTTGGAAAAGTCAGACTAGTCCCAGAATTTGGTGTCTGTTGTAATTTATGAATGCATAATGCTCTTCCATTACAGTGTAATTGGACAGGTCAAAACTACAGATTAATTCACAAATTAATTAATTCCTGAACTACAAACAGTTAATATTTGCTACAGATTTGTCATTTGTATTAAACTCACATGCAAATTCATAGATTCATGTAAAGTCATTAAAATTACGTGAACAACCAAAGACTGTGTCTCACAATGCCTTTAGATCTCCATTTTACTACACAAAGGCGTCATCTTTAAGATTCATTTGTGGTTCATAATTTTTCCATATGAAATGTCAGCCTTATTTTTAGGCTAAGAGATGGATGGATGGATGGATGGATGGATGGATGGATGGATGGAGGACAGATGTACAGATAGATTTATTTCTACGAACCTTTTTTCCAAAAATGTCAAAGTTGCATCTTGTAAAATATCTGGAATCAGCTATAAAATTGGGGACTGATCCTTGAAAAGGTCTAATCCTTTCTGGAAGGTGCTCTGCAAATGACAGGTCTCTTTCAATGACATGGAGAGAGCAGTGCCGCACACTTGGCCTCATCAAAAGCTCTCCAAACAAGAGTTTGAACAACTGTACTGGCCAAGGGACAGTAGAGAGGGGAACGAGGCTGACTCGTGCACCTTTATCCATTCACCTGTTACTAACAAGTCAAAGAGACTGTTATTACAGATTTGCCCTAGGAAATACTATGCACGTAAAGCGCATATTTTCCCTCATCGCAAAACTAAGAAATAAATTTCTCTCCAACTGATGGGTGATGAGCACCTTCATGTTAAGTATTCTTCCAAGAACAATGTTAGAATGGGATCTCCAATCACCAGTTCTCAGTTCTAATCCAAAGCAACTTATTTGTTGTGACTTGCATCGTAATAAACTCAGTTTTGCAGCCCTTTCTCAGGCCTTAGTAAGATAAATTCTCATTGGTTTCTTTCTTGAGTGATCATGTTTTAGACATAACTTTTAATATTTTTTAAATGTGCTGGCATCACTTCTCAAATGTAAGGAAAAATAAAGTGTGAAATGGATTGTCTAATTCATCTAAGGACCTACTAACCCTGGTAATGTTAGATGTGTTAAAGGCTTTGAAACGTTTTATACCCTTCCAAAAAAACCCAGAAACTGTAACCTCAGACTCTAATTCCATTTTTTATGGTCACTGATATGAGTAAATGAAAACCCTTCCAATACATCATCCATATCTGCTACACTTCCATTCTCACAACTTCAGAGACCAGAGAAGAATTAAAACATTGTGAGTGAAATTCTGGCCCCACTGAGCCAACAGACGATTTGTCATTGATTCACTAAAATCATAAATTCTTTGGATTTTTTTCAGCTTCAGTGGCTGTTTTCTTAGTTACCTGGTTGTGCTGGAAAATTAAAGTTAAGTCCACACAAGTGTATTAAAAATGAGAGTTTTCTAAAATAAAATTTGGACCAAACTTCTGCAATTAGTCACTATTTGTTTGTATTTTTACATAATCATGTACTCACATATCTTATGAACTCTATTGCTATTGACACAGTATTTCCAAAAATTGGAGAAATTGGACACTTTCTCCCTTCCATAGCAAATACTAAAGAATTCCATTTTAAAAGAATTTGTTGTTGTTGTTGCTGTATCAGATGTTTAACCAAACACTCTATTTTTAGCTATTGTACTTTAATGGCTGAGCTACTGAAATCTCAGTATGTTTTACAGCTCTGAGTGAGGAAATGGTGTCATCCCTACTTCCCAGAGACACAAAACCTTCCCATTCTAGCCTCCCATATTTTTAGGCCATTCAGTTTCATTTAGTGACTCCTAGACTGAGCTGAACAGCTCATGGTCTGAAAAGAAATCTAGAAAGTTATTCAGCTCTGTTTCAAAAGCAATAAAAATGATGAACTGAAGCAGAAACAATGAGCTGTCATATGGGAAGATTACGGCGGAGCTGAAAATTGAACTTGGTTCTCCTGGGTCTCAAGCTAACCACGCTAACATCTTATCCTCTATTCCACTCTACCCAAGGCAGCTTTCAACAAAATAAGGGAGAAACTTCTCTGAGAGTTTGAAAAGTGTTAGAGCTGATAAAATGTTCCTAACTAAATGCCACCTTGGCAAGCTTAGAACTTTGCAAAAAAAATTTTTCAAGCTGAATGCAAGCCAAAACTCATCTAAATACAAGTGGTCTAATTAAGGCACTGGTCAAGTGCTTTTCCCATGGATTGTTTACTAGATAATACACCAGAGGCAATCAGAGGTGTAGGTTCCTGGTGATTAGGAAAACTGGGTCTTTTGTGTAATTTTTCCTCAGGGGTCCTGTTTTTTGACATCTAACTTTGCAAATATAGCCTTGTGCCTCTCTTCATTCACAAAATGCATATGAAGGGTAGGCTTCCAACTAGCCTTACACCAAGACACAGTTCTGCCATGAACCAAGTTGTTCCATTCCTGGAAGAATTCTTCTGCAGGTGAACGTAATCCCAAACACCCATCTACTCTCCAAGTAAGAACAACGCAGGAGCATCGTGCATGGGAGTTAGCCATCTGCATCAGATTGCCACAACTACCGTGTGTCTTTGCTTGGTGATCCTGGAAGAGCACAGTACTTGCTGGATATCTGAGAGGGCACAAGAGGCTTTTACATGGCTTAGTCTTTGTCTTCGTAGATCAAACAGCAAACTCATTTGGCTAAAATACAAAATTTTCTCAGGAAATTAAAAGGACTAAATATTTGGATTAGAAAGCTATTTCAGTCTTAACCTTTATATTCCATCAGCACGGTGTCTCCATAATCTTTGTCCTCTTTTTTTGTCTCCCTCAGCCTAAAATATTTTGTGCAGCCAGCTGAGGAACGTGGCTGGGCAATGGGGAACTCTGCAGGAGGAAAAGAGAAGAAGTTTTTCCTTCAAATGCCAGTTCATTTTAACTGCCTCCRTACTCCTTTCCTCCATAGGAGCAGGATACTTGGCTGTTCACAACTATGCATAGAGCTCCCCTGTCCTGTTTTCTCCCCTCTGTGATGTTTGATCTGTGTGTTTGTTTACAGTAAAAGCTACTGTATAGTGTATGTTTTGTATAAAATAATCCAGTGGCCATGCGACAGAGGGGAAAGTACCACAGATGGTGAGGTGGAACCAGAGGAAGGGAGGGAAAGAAGGAAAGAAGCTGTGCTTTCCTCAGACGCAGCTGTGCTTTCTCCATTGGAGGAAGCTTCGTGTTTGCAGGATGGGGCAGGTAGGGGGGAGTCAGCRCAATCCTGGAGATGCTTGAAAGGAGCTGGGCACAGAAACGATGTCAACCTCAGGGGTGGTGGAAAGCAGGAAGCTTTCTAGGGAACTCAGAGAAGTAGGGGTACAAAGAGAGCCCCTGGAAGCTGCTGGGTTGGAAAGCAAGACTGGAAGAAAAGACTTGTCCTGCAAAGACACTGGGAGATTTGTTTTCAAACCTTGGTATTCAATGCCTCCTCCAGTTGGCTTCTTAGAGAGTTAACATGCTGTAGTTTATTAGCCTGTACTGTGCAAGGCTGGGAGCCTTCTGATGTGTTGGTGTGCTCACCTCAGAGAAAATATTGACCAATTCTACTCCCAGGCTCTGTTAATTGGGGTTCTGTCATATTCTTTTTTCCCAATATGGACAACAAGCTGTTTCTGGATTTCCAGCTGTTGCTATATGACTACATTTATGGAAAGGTTTTTGCTGTTTGCACTTAGAGGTGTACCAAAAAATTCAGGGACTGTCATCTTCTCTTTTTTTTTTTTGTTGCTTGTTTGTTTTCTGGAACAAACAAAGCGCTGCAAATCCCTACTGTAGTCCATACTGGGATTCCAGGTATTTGGCACTTGCTATTTGTTTGTTGTTTATTTTTATCTCACTTTGTAACTCTTGGGACAAAGGTTCTTTTACAGGTAAAGGCAAATGTCTGAATTTCTGCTGCATTGGGACCAAATCACTTGAGTTTCATTTTSTGAACAAATGCAGTTTCACAGCTCATTGCTCAGACAGTGCACAATGGAGAGGACACAAAACAAGCAAACAAAGGGAAGAAACGTAGCCATTAATAACCCTGGTGGTACCTAACTGGAAAAAGGACAGGAATTTCCCGGATATAAAGCTCTMAAGGTGTGCAGACATAAGATGTCGCCACTTCAGTTAGGCAAATAGACCCAGGGACTGTTTTCTTCCTTAAGGCAACAAGAATAGATTTAGGTTTGTAAAACTTTGTCCTTCAATATCTTTGCGAGTAAACAGATGCAAGGCAAATTAAAACAGCTGAGACTGTATCTAGACTCACTTCAGCAGGCTGCAGCTTTCCACAAGGGAGTTATACATCAGCTGAATAATGCAATTTATAAAGAGCATGAGGTGATCTGCATTTACCTACATTCATGAAATAACTGCATAAAATGAGCCTGATTCTTCTCGCATTTACCCAGTTTTCAGACGCATTCCAGTGGGATTTCTCCTTACAGCGCCCTGAATGAGAATCAAAACCCATGGTTTCACATAGCAGCGGTGAATCCAAATAAGCTGGTCTGCCTTTCAACAGCGATGAAAATGGGCATGCTTTTTCAGGGCATCCTATGCAGCTGCCATATATGCATTATAAATCCATGTGACTTCGGTCAGTGTAAGGGGAGGTATTACAACAGGTGGTGCTTGTGAGAGACATGAATTGCACCCTGTATGCAAGCACATCTCCCGCTCCCCCCCCCCCAGCTGGGGTTACACAGGGCTGCCTGTGCAGGTCCAGTCTCCCCTTCCCTTAGGTCCTTCTCGTAGGAGGTGGGATCCAGATGAGCCTCTCTCGGGGGTGACAGCAGCATTTCAGTGCAGCAGCTCAGGGTCTGAGGGAAGTCACCAGCCCTCCACGGGTGCCTGCATGCCCCAACAGACCTGCCAGAATTGTGAGTGGCTCCTGTGGATG
This sequence comes from Oceanodroma leucorhoa, assembly GCA_030449065.1. Classification (NCBI taxonomy): domain Eukaryota; kingdom Metazoa; phylum Chordata; class Aves; order Procellariiformes; genus Oceanodroma; species Oceanodroma leucorhoa. The sequence continues at coordinate 2,672,473 of JASVER010000087.1, forward strand.
CCCAGAGCTGCAAAAAATCCAGCTCCCATAGGAAACACCAAGAATGAATGCCTTAGAAACATCTTCATGGAGATTTTTTTCAGGCAGCCTTTTGAGTAGAAATTCTTCTGAAATACTGCAGAGGCTTTTCTTGCATAAAATGTTCGATGTACTGGTATTCACCTCATTGCCTGTGGGAATTGCTCTTCAGTATCCAAGAGCTGTCATGAGTGGATCTATGACTCTGTTCCTATCTCCTCCCGTGAGCATTCGTATCCTTTCTCAGCTGTTAACATCTTGGTTAATTTTCCGAGGAGATTAGAAGCAAGGCCTTAGGAACGATAAATGCTACTGAAAATAAAGAGGGAGAATTAAGAAGACAGTAGACAATAACTATTTTGCTAGAATTTGGTTCTATTGAGGGCTACTTTCTTCTGCATAAGAATAACAAGTCATCACCTTTTCCAGATGATAGGAAAGCATAATAGCTGCGCTCTTCGTAGTCTCTTCTGAGTATCTGCTCTTTACTTTTTTCCAAATGAGTTCCTTGTAAAAATGTCACATTGCAGCGCTGCTCAAAGGCTACTTAATATTCTTCTTTTCTTAAAAGAGCCGTGTATTCCCTGACATCTGAGGTTTCTTTAATCAGGTCTGAAGATGGCCTGTCTTCCACATTGTTTTTCTTGCTAAATTAGAAGGAATTGCACAAAAAAAATCTAATCTGTATATTTCTCATTTGCCTCGGGGAAATAACGAGCTTTGGGAGCAACATTTGAATTGCTGACATTCTTCTGTTGCCTAAAGATAAAGATACTAAAGATAAAACATTTGGCCTAGTCATGTTTTTAAGAACTACTTACAAAACTAAGTGTTTTACAGAATCTGATTCACTGATTCACTATCTTCAAGCTAACAAGGCACCAAGCATGTCATTATGAATTTCTCGTTCATGATATGGAACGTTTGCAGGTTTGAACTGGTTTTAGTGGCATTTTTCAAACAAGTAATATACAACCTGTAAAAAAACAGAATATTCATTTCTGTGGAAAATGTAATATTTCACAGTGTTTCACTCCAAACAAGGATAAAAATGTAAGATCAGAATTGTATTTATGCTGAATTACTATGATTTTTTAATATAGGAACAGTTGTATAGAAGGACATTATGAAGTATTACATATGAAAAAATACCATGTTCAAATGGATACTCTAGCATTAAAGTCTAGAGTGAATCAAAATGATAGTTGAACTAAGAATTTTATCTCATAAAAATGAGCCATTTTTCTCCACTTGCACTTAATTAAATTTATTCAATGTAAATAAAATCTCTGTTAAAAATGGAGAAACGTGTTTTACTAACACTTAAAAATTAATAAAACTATAGYCAGAAGTTGTTTAACCAAAAGCCTTTCTCATCAATTTTAAAGTAAAATAATCATCGAAATACCTGCTCAGCTGCAAGTTTCAACATACATTTTGAACCTGTGAATTGAAATAGGCCACAATTTTCCATGTGGACAATTTAAAATGGTGTGACTATACCTCTTCATTTCCAAAGGGGCAGGTAAGGGCAATAACTGTATTTAACATTGCTTTATGGAGCCATATAAGCACTGTTGAATGTATTGAACTGATTTTAACTGATTTTAAAGAAAAGTCAAGATATTTTCCTTCCCTCCATAAGTATATCTACCTTCTAGARCTCCAGAAGGCACAACAGTGCAGCTCCATTACATATGTCCTATAAAAGCTCCTGCAAACACTAAGCACGGGAGCTGTGATGTATAGGTACATCCCATGACAGTCTGTTGGAGAGAAGCACAAAAAAAGCAGGATAGAGAAGAATGTACAGCAGGATGAATGAATCTTTGCAGATTCTGCTGTTCTCCRGTATGAAATGCAAGAAAAGCAAGACCTACAAAGTTTGCTTGAGTTACTGTATAGGATCAGCAGCAAAATAGATTCATGACCACTCCTGAAAGCTGTGATGAAATTCCCTCCATGGATCCTTACAAGAAATTCCATGTTCGCTCCCCAGAAAAATGAATGAGGATAGTATCAATAGTCTCAAATATTAACAATAACCTAGTTGAGCCAGATTATATATTCCATTTTAATTTTTCCTTGTAAAATTAATTCTTTTGTCTAATTATTTTTTAAATTTTCCTGCAAGTATGAAGGTTATAAAAATAAAAATGTTATAAAGATTTTTTACTTATTTGTTATATTTGTGTTTATGAACAGGTGGTATTATATATGTGCCATAATTTAAAACAAAGAATTACTAGGTTGCTTCCAGAGCAGCTCCATTCTGCTAGGTATGAGAAAGTAGATAGAAAGCAAGATTCTCATGGTTTGGTTTGGGTTTTGCAAGTTCTATACCTCAAATTTATTGTAGGTTTAAGGGGAAAAAATGGTGATAACTGCAAAGATCATAAGGACGTTTGGTCTGTAGAATGAAAAATGCCACAATTCCTGAAAGGCAGGAAATTTGTAAGCTTATAAAGAATTCACCCACACTGAAAAAGAAGAATACATAAAGACTCAGCAGCACCTCTTCTGTGACATACTCTAGCCTTAAAATGAACTTTGGTTTGGACAGAGAGCTGGAGAAAAATTGTGTAAGTGCTACAGAGGAGCAGCAGTGAGTGGATTAGTAGGAAGGGGGAATAGGCAGCAGGCAGGGAAAAGCAGATGCAAATATATATATATTATATATTATATTTATTATATTATATATATATATATATATATAAAATAACCCAGTACCACCCCTTACCTGCCACATAGCATTGTGGGGGATCTGTGAGCACTTGAAAAAAGCTTGAAATTGCTTTTTCTCAGCTATTTGAGTTCTTTTTCAGTCTGCTCTTTCTTCATATTTCTGACATACAGCGTTTAACCCTGTGCAGCTACGGGAACCTGTTTTTTTAATGAGCGATGAACAGATTCCTAAAATTTTAACAGGTGTGTTACTTCAGGGAGGGGTGTACATGCATTTCCACATTAAAGGATGTATCAGAAGTACTGGGAGTTAAAGTATAGCAAGTCAGACCAAAGAAGGCACTAAATGGACAGACTTCTCTAAAGGACTTCTTTTTCTTGCTGAAGCATCAGATCATATCAGCTTCCGTTCTTGCTTGTTATAAGGCACTTTTAAACCATATTGGCAGTATAAAGGACTTCAGTATTATTTGGAATAGATCCCATACCTCTTTAAACATCGGATCTAGTCAAAAGACTTATTCCATAACAACGCTGTATTTCTTCCACCCTCTACTCATCTCCAGAGCCAAAGTATTTGTTGCATGATCCTTTCCAGCTCATTCTGCTATCAGCAATGCAGAGCCACTACAGCAATCAGATGTAATCTGCTTTATCACCAGCAAAGCAGTTGCCAGGAAAATTTCAGATTACCAGGATTTTTTCACTAATTCAGTGAAAGTCTACATGGTATTTAAAGCACGTCTTGATTTTCAATCCCAGAGTTGTATTTTCAAGCATAAAATTTGGGTGGCTTACTTAGCAATTTTGTTTTATTGAGCAAGCTCATACTTCGCACAAATTATGAAGGTTGAGTATGAAGCATCAAGGTAGCATTTTTAGCAAGTACATTTTGCAGCAAGGCAGTTTTAGCCAAAAGCCAAACTTTTAAGCTGATTTTCATTACATGTAGAAAATTAGCTGTGACCGAAGAGAAAACTTTGATCCTTGAGCCTGATCGCTAAAACATCTCATGACCTTTCCTGTGCCAATACAACCACTTGTACTGCATTCACACGACTCCCTCTGGTGGCAAACTTCTCCATCCCAGGTGCGGGATAGCATCTTCCCTCTTTTTATCCTGATGCTACACATGGGTTAGAGGCATGCTGGTGGATTCTCAGCTCATTCGGGCAGTGGAAATGCTGTTAAAGTTTTTGTCCGAGTTCTAAGATCTCTTTTTCTTACTTTTAGTTACGTATTTACCAGTTCAACCGAATAAACAAACTACTGTTAAATCTGCATAATATTGAAAAGACTGCAGAAAAATGTTAATTTAAATAAATATTTTGTAAAAGAAATAGTATTTCTGGTTTACGCACTTCCCTTTCATGTAGCCCACCACTACCTAAACACCCCACAAATGGTCCTGATTTGTCCCAGGCCAGGCTGCTGAGGCAAAGAGCAGCATCACAAATCCAAAAATAGGGAGCTGCAGCCTAAAAGAGGCAAGCTATTTTCCCAGTTTCACATGAAAAGTCAGTGGCATGCTGGGAAAATTAAACCTGTATTTTCTTCTTACCTGGGGCAATTTACACCACCCGGTTATATAAACGGACCTAAACATCTACTAACTCACTTTTACTCTCAAGGTTTTTCTTTTCCCACCATTGGAGACAGCATCGCCTACCTGCTGCAATCCTTGCCAGACCATCCCTCACTACCTGCTGCCTAGACACGTAGCAGCGGAGCCTGACACTCTCTGTGTGTCCAAAAACCTGGCAAATTTGGTAGGAATTTGATGACAGAAGACCCATYGTAGTCTGGACACCCAACTTCATGAAAACTGATTGGTACCAAAATTATCTTACATAATTAAGTCACTTTAATGATGGCTAAAATCCTTTATAAACATTGTGTTGCAACTTTTTTCACTTAGGACTTGGCCTTTCTTGTGCATATCTGTCCTCACTTTTATCAAGCAATGCCATCGTGGCTAAAATATCACAGATTTTAAAGAAAAAGTAATCATCATCAAACTCTCTAGCTGAAAGGAAGATGAAAATATTTCTGTTTATCCTGCTATCAAATCAACTGTGTTTTATTTGTTACATTATACAGAATAATAACACAGGTTTCCAGAAAGGCACTGTGTTGGTAAGTCACACTCCATACCCACACCAATCATGTAATTCCTCCTCTTGTCATGAATAAATCATCTTAGCTGAGTACATAAGGATGATGTGCAAAAGCAGCATGGCTGGCCCAAAAGGTAAAATGATACAGTGGTATGCCTGAGGAATGAAAGGAGAATGAGATATGAAGCATTGTAATGCATGGTGATCAAAATAGAGCAGTCTGCCATTAAAGAATAGCGTGCATTACTGGGAGACTGCGAGACTAAGGAGGTCTCTTATGTCACCTCTGCTAAACAGGATCCTACTATTTTTAACATTTTAATTCAGGTTAGAATTCAGGTCTCTCTTTCAGACACACACGCCTCCCTGCCTATATATGCGTACACAATCTATGTGACATAATTTTCCATTACCTCGAATGGAAATTTTTATTCAGTGATTTCTTATTGCAAGGCTGTTCTTCTGAAGAAAGGTAGTTCCAGTTACGTGATCCTAGTGATTTTATTATGACTAAGGCTCTGGTCTTTATCCTGTAAGTACCTATGCATGGGCTTTTTATGCTTGAATTTTATTTTTCTAGATGAATCATACCTATCGCAGCTCCCATGAAATAGAGCCATGCCTGCCCCTGGTGATGTGGAATCAGAATAAAGGTGCAAATGGAACCTGAACACATCAGTCCTGTCCCTGTCTGACAGAGAAGAGTAAACCCTTTTTGCCCCATTTAGGTTTGCCCTGTATTGTAGCTTCTTAGAGTAGACTGACAAGGATAATACAAAAGAATGAGGAGTGCCAACTATAAAAATTCATCAAAACCAGAGGCCATTCCGATCCCAATGTCATAACCATTTGGTTGCATTTCTCCCTCCGAGTTTTTTTCTCTGACCAAGTGAATGTTCTTTTTCTAGCTGCAAAGTGGATCAACTACAGCTGAGCTATCTAAACCAGCTAAAAACCAGAGTATTCTCCTGGTACAGGGACAGTGTGGATTCAAACACCTACAAGCTCAGGAATGGGTAGAAATCAGAGTTTCCTGTTGCTGGGTAAGTGCTCCCAAATGTCAGGTGTTGAGTACGACCATGTCAACTAATGAATTAAACAGCAATATTGCCTGCAAAGCCTCTGGATTTTGTCTCGAGCATTCAATACTGGGGAGCCCTAAACTGAACTACTCTGTGCAGTGTTGAGTTATTGGCACCACACTCTGTGAATGACATGAGCCAAACAGAGAAAACACAGTAACAATGAGAATGATGCAAGGGCTAAAATCCAGAACTTACAAGGAAGGTTATGGAAGAGTTAAGGTTGTTGGTGGAGGTCATGATCAGAAACTTGGGTACCTCAAAGACTGACTGCTGCTAAGTAAGAAGGATCTTACTTAGCCATGTCTGTGGTGATAAGAAAAGAAATAGTAGCCTTTAATCAAAGAAAGGATAGTTAGGCTAGATATTAAGGCACATTTTCTTGCAGCAAGGTAATTATGCACTAGAACAGCTCACCCGAGGAAACAGTAGATTATCCATCACCAGAAGTCTTGAGCAACAGGTCGGATGCAGATACAAACTCATCCAGCCTGGGGCTAGCAGAGGGTTAGATGACCTTCAGCTCTCACTTCTAGTGCTATTTTTCTAGGTGTTAGGATTCTCAGAGCACAGGTAAGGGGTGAATCTCTGAGGTGGAAAGGCATCCAAACTCTGGATTGCAACATGTGTTTGTTAGGAAATAGGTTCTGCACATGCCCGAGGGAAATAGTTGCTTGTATTTAGGTGCCTGAGGAACTTTCAGACTGACCTTGCAAACATCTCCAGGATAAGGCAAGGGCAGAGATGCTCTGTGCAAAGATGCATTGGACACAAAGTTTACAGCCAAGCACAGTAATATCCATTCACAGCATATTGGCATATGACAAGCAGGGAATTTTAGACTTCAGTGAAGCGTGACTAGCTAATAATAACAATTGCATAGTTTATTTATGGATGTAAATTTGCATAGGTTCCTCAGGGCCAGTGAGGTCAAGAATCCAATAAATTTTCTTTTCTCAGCTCTGCGACAAAATCATGCAGTTATGTATACCAAGTATACAGTTAACTCTAGACAGATAATGTCTTACCCAAGCAGTAAATGTGTACAACTCAGGTTTGGTTTAGATATGGTATAATTCAGGCACAAACTCTTTTCCCTACCTAATACAAAGTATCCACAACCTATTTGTTCCACCTTTTCTTCCTGCTCTGCTTCTTTAGTAACTGGTCCAGCATTTACCCTGAGTGTTTCAGAGGCAGCTCCTCTCTTAAATTCTCCCTGAGTTCAACTGAACGAACAGAAACCATAATTGTTTACTGTCCGTACCATGACCTCTTTAAATATCCCTATTTTTAAGTACAGTATACATTGATTGTGCATCCTTAGCTAAAACTATAGTATCCGGATTATGTACACTTAACCAGTCATCAAAGGATAGCGTAAGCATAGATTCATGGTCCGATTCATCTGGGGTTTTATGTACACAACTCCCTGAGCCATTAGCTGTCTACACACTCAGCTAAAAGTACTTATTAGTGGATCTAACTTTTTGTACAGAAACACATATATAGGCAGCACCATATAGCTAACTGTAAAGAAGACACACAGAATATCATTTGGATGATACTCTTGTTCTTCTGTGATTTTATTCCTCAAGAAGTCATGTGGAAGAGATACAATTAACTTTGCTCGTGTATTTTCTTACCGCATTCACAGCATTTTAACTGACAGTGTTGGACAAAGAGGCACTAAAGAAGCCCTGCAGCATCCAACTGAACAGCGGAGCCAGGAAGAAGAAGAGTCTGGCTCCTCTCCCTGTGAGAAGTCCCGCTCGCCATCTCCCAGGGGTCTTGCAGCAGCATTAGCTAGAGCACATGCAGTGCAAAATACTCCTTGCTTTCAACTGAGGTGAAACAAAGTACTGGCTCCAAGAACATACAAATAAGCGTTCAGACCTGTGAGATGCAGAAAGTGATGTAAATGAGAAAGGGATGAACCGAGCAGGAAATAAAACGGAGATGGTGTTACACTGCAGCTGTTCTACTTACCGCGTGCTGGAAGCCTGTGTGTTGAAAAATGCTTATTTCTCCCTGGGACTAAAGCACTAACCTTGTCACGTTAAACCCCAGCCACTATTTCTAGCCCAAGCCCGTGTCTCCTCACCCCCACATCCCTTCTCCTTCCCCTTCCTTGCTGCTCCCTCAGCCACAAGCTGCAGCCCAGCCACAGAGGCGCGACAGCAGCCGCCCAAGGGGAAGGGTCTCGCTGTAGGTTTGCAGGCAGTGGGTGCGAGGGCTCTTACCAAGGCTCCGGCTTTGTTCAGTCCCTTTTGCCGAGAGCCTGGTCCCTGGGTACGCTGCAGGCTGGCACCAGAACGCTGGCTTCCCTTCCTGGGTCTTCTTCACTGCTGGGTTTTTAACTCCACGAGCCACAGCTCGTCCTGCACACATGGCTGTGGGTCGCAGTCCTGCGTGGGTGGGTGCCGGAGTGCCAGGGCAGAGCAAAACTTCTTCTCATTAAGATCCATGGTCATTCCTACTAATGTAGCAATGTTACTGAGACACTCAGAAGAGGGTGATTTATTGACACATTGCAAAAGTGTGTACTTTTGCTAACAGGTAGTTAAACGATTAAAGGCAATGTTTTCATTCCTGTAAACTTGCTCATTGGCTCAGTYTAGGAGAAACAATGAGTACAGAGAGAGAAGGCTTCAACSATCTTTTTTTTTTTTTTATAAAAGGTCCCATAATTAGTTTGTCAAGGTTGAAGGATCATATTTATGTACAGGTTGGTTCTGGGAATAGTCTTCGCTTGGTTTTGTGGTCAGATAGGAGCAAAATCTGCTTCCCATATGTATGTTTTTCCATCTACCAATGTAACTTCTTTCCCTAAGGTACTTCTGAATTATCCTTTTTTCATTGTCTTCTTTTCTCTATTTTTCTCCAGTCACTGGATATTTTATTTTCCCTTTTCACTTACTGCAATATTTTTCATGTATTTCATTTTCATTTTCATTTTGATTCTACTTCTTCTCCTTGGTGATTTAATGAAATTCATGTGTCTTTGATTTCTTTCCAGAATCGGGGCCTAAAACATATTTCTTATCCTCTCTTTGATGTTTTGCTTTAGGAGACTGTTCTTTAGATGGACTATTCTTAAATGGCATCCTCTGTGGAGACTCTATTCCTTTCCRTAAGTACGTTTTAAACTCCATCTTAACAGTGCACTCTAGTATTCACCTTTAATGCCACCCTGCTTATCACATCAAAGTCATGTTTGTCCATAGAGCTTCACTGAGGTGTAATGAAGTCTATCTGACAAACATCTGATGATTTGCATGTGAGTACGCTTCAGTGTGGTTTCTTCTGAAATCACACCCTGTCTGAAACAGAACTAACTTTGCTTCTTTTTACAAATAAGCAAACTTGGCTCCAAGCTGAAATAACAGGATCTCTTTTACCAAATTTCTAGCAAGAGGATTAAAGCTCTTCAGAGCACCGTATGGGGAGATACATGAAGCCTGGAGAGAGCTGAGCTCCTGCGAAGCCTTGTAGACCATCTCCTGGGTGGGAACGGCCGGGTGGAGCCTCCGTGTTAGTCAGCACTGCTTCTCCAAGCACAGGTCATACGGGCCCCTGTGCTACTACTCATGTGGTTACCGTCCTCTCTGCTGGTGTCTCACTATTTTTGAATCATAGGAAGGTCAGATATTTCCAGTTAGAATCTCACTAGAGATGATTAAGTGTTTCCATAATATATGCACCCCTCAGTAGCCTGCTACCACTGTAATTTGGGCTGTTTCAGCCCTAAAGACRTATTCTGAAATAGACTCTTCCCCAGGCACCTCCCCATTTGAAGGGTTCAGAGGACCCGGGCCAGGACAGACCGCCGAGCGCTGCTCCAAYGGCACCTTCAGGGCTAGTGTGTTTAACATCATTGTTTTGCTTGTGCTTCCTGCTGCAGATCAAGACGACACTTAGGAAATTAATATACAAAGCCCCTTTATTGCACCACTACATCCCGTTAGAGTTCAGAGACCAGCTGTGAACACTTACTTGCCAAAGCCTCCTATTGACTTTGTGAAAGTGTGGAGCCGGACCATACAGAGACAGTTTTTTAACCTTTTTTTCCCACACCTTCTCACTYTTCCCTCCCCAGTGTTGCTGGCCTTGGCTTTTTGTAACCCAACAGAGATGCACTCTCCTCAGAAGAACAAGGCAAATCCATCAAAATCTAACACTCTGCCCCATTTGAAGCCATTCAAGAAGCTGCACACATGAAATCAGGTTTTGTATTGTGGTTTTCAGTGAATAAATACACATCAGAAGGGTGTCACAGGGGCACTGCACTAAAAACTTAATGTTTTGAAGGGGCAGCATATAAATATTTTTTTTAACAGAACATTTTCTGTGCATTTTGATTGAATACACTTATTGGTAGAGATCATTTTTCAAAAATAATTACTATTGGAGCTGTTCATAGTATTAGTTTTCATAAATTCRTCCAGTTATAATTAATATGTGCCTTTCAAGGACCTAAAAGGGAAGGCGTTCAATATTTCTTGTCTCTAATTTTAGTATGATCTGATTTTCCTCTGGTTGCCTTTCCAAACACCTGGGGCCAGCCATATGAGTAAATTAGATTGTGCTAAAATGCATATTAATGAAGCTCAAGCAATGGTTCCCTAAAGGGACAGTAAAACTATATATAGCTCCTTTTTTTCCCCTCTCTTGGTTAATGTGCCTTTCAACACATTTAGATCCTAGTAAAATCATGCCATTTTGGACTAGCCAAAAAAAATACAAAGAAACTGTTAAAACAAAAACTCAGAAGCACATTTATTTGAAGTGTATAAGTGATMGCTCCTTTTAGTACTGGCATTTTAAAATTATTTCCTATTAAAAATGGATTTTCTTTTAATTGACTTATCCTATGAGAAAAAAAATAGTACCAAGACATTTGGGGTACTAAGAAGTGGCATATTTGTTAATTGCCTACAGTGATCTCCGCATTTTCCTCTCCATAAAAAACCATAGTGCTCATTATAACGGATAGCAATGGAGGGCGACAACCAACTATCACACGTGACCCTCAGTATATGAAATGAAAAGAAAGACTTTTGGAAAAGAACACTGGAATAAATCCCAGTTCCTCAAGGAAGTCCCATGCTGTTATCAGGGATTGTCTACAGCAACATTTCAATCCGGACCAGGAGGGTGCTTTTAAAGTGAATCACTGCTGACGACGCCTTGATTCAGACCACAGAGTGGTCATAGAGCACATGCACCAGATTCATACAGGAGAAACTAAACTGGAAGGTAGACTCCAGAGGCACATTTAAAGTGCATCGCTTGCTAACGGGCATTCATCTCGTAGAAAGAGACTAAATGAAGTCCAAAATGGAAACCTAAACGTGTGGGCACTGGCTCCTCAGCACCACCACTTTTAAACCAGGTGGATGCAGAGGAAACTGCTTGGATGACGAGGGAAGCCCAGCTTATCATACCAGAAAAAATCGGTTTGGTAATTAGACCAAAGGCTTAGAGAGGATGTGACTCAGTGACAAACAACAGGAAGGGAAAAGAACTACCAAGTCACAAAACAAACTGACACAAAAACAAGTGAGCATTAACTGCTCATATCCTAGAAATTAGAAGGAAGATCTAAACACAGATCTAAGGATTAGAAGGAAGATTGAAACAAAACTGAACTTTTGGAACAACTTTTCAACTAGAATACCATGGCTTAAGAGTCCTAAATGCTTTTAAAATGCAGTTTATGGAAGGAATTCTATAATATGTCTGCTTTCAAGTTAGGGGGTAGAATCTGGCAGTTTAAACTATTGGAAAGCAATGTTTCATTCCTAAGGATTTTCAAAGCACTGGTGTGTTCTCCGTATTGTTATAATCAAACCACATTTTAAACAGGTTCAAGTCATTTTTAAGTGTCAAGTGTAAAAATCGGGGGGAAAATGTACAGATGACTTCTCACTGTGAAAAAAATCGAGCAAATCTTTAGTATGAGGAATGATGTCTCTGTTAAACTTGAATTGGATGGTAATATTGAAAGTGGTATATTTGTTAACTGCCTACAGCAATCTCTGCATTTACCTCTTCATAAACATTGTAATGCTCGCTATAATGGACAACAGTTACAAACAGTGTCTTACAGACAGTGCAATGGTCATGCAATTGCAGCTTGTGGATCTACAAGCCAGTTAGCAGTCCTGCTTATTTATGTATTTGTTTTTATTGCACAGTGTAAGGTGTATCAGAAGAGGCAATCAAGAACAGGGACACTCAGAATCAGTGGCTACTTCTCCAAGTGTTGCCTGTCAGTCAGGGGCTTTGCCATGCAGGCTTTTCAATTAGAAAAAGGAGAGGTAGATTCAGGAAGCATTCACGTAGTTATTCAGGTTTTCATTTTCTTCTGAGGACCCCTTCAGAGTCAACAATTGAAAATACAGATGAGAGCTCTGTCTGTATTTAATGAAAATTTACTTCCTCCATTCTACTTTTCTCTGCCAGTGAAATGAAATTTTTAAGCATGCCAAAGCCTTACTTGTTACTTTAAAAACAGCATTCAATTTTATAAATATTGAAGTTTAATTCTGAGTATTTTATTATTCCCATTATTAGCTTCCTTCCCCCACTACCTGTGCTAAGTTTCCTTCTCTACCCTCAAATACCCACCCTCTTGCTCTTCCCTTTGAAGACAATCCCAGCCTCCCTGCCAGAATCATCTTGTTGCCACCGTGGGCAACATTTGGAGCCTGTTGGTTTCCAGTACCAAGAACTGCAGGAACAAGTATCCCTGCTACCTGCCTCCCCACTCCCTCTTCACTGCTACTCATCTCTAAGAGCAGGCAAAACATGTCTGTCTTCTCCTGAGGTTGAGCAACAGTTCTTGAGGTAGGATATCATGGTAGGAAGTGATCATCTGTTACCACTGATTGCTCTGGACACCCAGGACATTGACAAAGCTTGACTCACTTATATGTTATCCATCCCTGATGTAGATAAAACTGGAACTAACACTGGCCCCTCCAAGAAGTAAAGGTTTTCTGAAGGTTTTGGGGTCACTCATGATGAAATGGGCAGCCAGTTGGGAGAACAAAGGTCACCCAGATGCAGGTGCACAGGCAAATGATGCTCTCATTCAGAAGCGGTCCATGAGTGCTACGAAGGAAAATCTGTAATTTCAGTATGTTCTCCTAGGAAAGGAACATTAATTCAGGGCTCCCACAGAGTTTCCTGAGACCTCTGCTTTTATTCTGCAACCATAAGATGGTTCAATTAGGCTCTGAAAAATTAAAATGCCAAAATTAAGATAGTGCATATATTAATAAATGCAGAATTAAAAACTAAAGAGAGAATGGTGAGAAAGCAAGATTTGGCTAACATATTCTGACTCCATCAGACATTGTCCTTCTATAAAAGTAATTCCAGGTCAGATAAATTGCTCTTAGAAAAATTAAGTCTTATGCATAAAATATGCAAGACCTTTTACTTTTCATCTTTTATGTTTTAATTGTATGGTAAAACATCATTTTGTTAAAGGAATTTTGTGCATTTAACTTTGAAGCAGTTTTAAAAAGTCAATGACATGGTTTTAAAATATAGCACATCAAATGATATTTCCATCAATGTACAGCAGTTGCCATAAACAGCCTTAATTTCCAGTCTAAATTACTGATCTAAATATATTCACACAAATTAATGCAATGGAAAATTATAGAACCCAAACTGTATCTTTATTTATTGCAACATGTTTCACTTGCATCTCATCTGCCATTCATACAAGGTTACTTCAAGTTTAGTAACTTTTCCCCTTTTCACGCTCAAATTGGAGGAAGACATGTCTCCAAATGTTCATAACTGAGTTGAAAAACATATTTTGGACTAATCTGTTCACTGGAATATTATTTCCTATGCATCATATATTATAGCTTCATTCAAATTTTTACAACTGTGTTCAGCTATTCAAGACTTCAAATAAGTGAACAATAATTAAAATTGGCCTGGCCTTTCAGGTTATGTGTGGGGTGTTTCGGAAGCAGCCAGCCCTACAAAGGGTACCGAGGTGCAGAGAATTACCAGTATATGTGCGGATTTGTCTCGCAGCCTGTCTCCCGATGACAGCTTCGTAATTGGTTTTGGAGTGAGACGCAGCGCAGGCAGTCTGAACCGGGGCGCTACTGAGACTGGCTTCATTGAGAAAGGGTTGTATTCATTGAGGACAGGATTTCTAATAGAAAAAAAATGTCTTAGCTAATGATATACCACTAATCATCTCCAGTTGGGACAACAGAAAGTAGATTAGCTCCCCTAGCAAGTGTTAATGCTGAAAAACAAAAGCAGTGAGTGGTAAAATTTATTTCATAGTCCTCAAGAAGAAAAGGTTTCTACTTTACTACAAATTAAGACCTGGTTTCTATGAGACAGCAGACTGTCCTCTCACTCTCCAGATGATTTTAAAATTTAGTCTTTTTCTCTTCTTTTAGACATTGCAGCTTATTATGAACAAAAAACCTTAATTGTTCAGTATGTCACCTTCTGTTTGACAGGAGGGAACAAGGAACGATTACTGTGTCTGTGGATTTCACATGGAGCCAGGGAAGACAATAAAAAGTGAAGTGAGTTTTTTTTTAAGGGAAAATGAAAAGAAACCATTTATGAGGAGCGGAATGAATGGCTGGTTTTGATTTCTTTTTTTTTGTCTCACAATTGAATTGCATTAGCCTCACCTTCTTTCTGTTACTTCTTAAATCTCTCACTTGTCACTTGATATGGTGCGGGGGCCTGGGGGTGGGCATGGGTACCAACAGACTGAGGACCTTCTGCCCCTGCAGAAGAGAACTGCTCTGCTCATGCCAGGGTGGAGAAAGCTTTGTGAGCAACACGTGTTGTGTGCTGGCCCCTTGTAGGAACCCAACAGCCTTAAACATCGTTAAACTGATTGCATGGCCAGGTGTGGCTAGTGTTGGTCCAATAGATCAAAAGCTGGTCAAGGGGAGCTGAGGTAAACAGAAAGCATCATATAAAACTGGGATAAAAATACAGAAACCAAGAGAATAAAATTACATATAGTAAAGAGAGATTGATTACAAATACAGTTGAGTCAGTGCAAAGTCAGCCAGCTCTTCCACATCTCCTGTCCCTTCCACATCACCTCTGTCCCTTCTTCCATTCATCTCATGGTCCCTTTGCCTGACGAAAATACTCACTTTGTGTCATGTCTGATATCAGGAATAATTTGGAAAATCCCACGCAGGACGTGTCAGGACCAGGTGCCTCCAAACATCCAGATTTGCCCTGGGCACAAACTGGAACTTGAGGTTCTCAAAAACACAGAAAGCTTATGGTGAATGACTTCAAGTTGCGCAACTGAAGGTTGGCTGTCTGCAATCTGTTGGAGCAGTGAATATATAGCAAATTGGGAGCCGCCACCTTGGGACACAGATAGTATTACTCAGTCTGGGGCAGTCCCTATCGGATGTGTGATTTATCATAAAAAGTTGGAAGAGCCACTACTGCTGGCACACAGGTCAACCACAAAACTGATTTGTATGGGCAGTGTAGTGTCACAGAACCCCAGGTGTACAAAAGCTCCTTTTCCAGATGCCTTGCAACTGGAAAAGCACAGGGAAAGCCATGTCCCATATGCTTTTCATGCAGTGCATGGGATTCAAACATGTAGTAGAGGTAATATTACCTTTTCTCTGACATCTGGCAACCCTAGCAGCAGCTGTGCTGCCTTGCAGGCCCTTTCAAACCGGTGCCCATAGCCTGGACCTTGCAGACACGGGTCTTGAGGTGGCACTGAAAGATGTACTGGTGCAGGCATGGCATCGAGAACGTCCGAGTCAAACTTCCAGCCAAAGCCTGTGCTTCCAGCATCTGAYAATGCCTAAGCGAGACTGATTTTGGGGTCATAGACCAAGGAACAAAGCCAGAGATAGCTGCTGGCAGGACGGGAGGGGAGCAGGGGCTCGGGCAGGAGCAGAAACCCCACGGAAGTCATGCTGGGCGGGAGCAGAGGCAGCACGGAGCCAGCGCTGGGGGTCCTGCGCCAGCTTAGGGGGCCAGCACCCCCCCAGGCACCGTGTTGCACCATGGCTGCAACAGGGACAGTTTTGGTGCCTGAGGCACCAGCACTGTGGGGCCACACACCTGTGAGATGTACCAAACCACCCCACACACCTCTCCTCAGGGCTACGCTTGGTTTGGCTAGCAGAAGTGCCCATGGATAGGCAGGACAGGGGTTCGTGCCCAGGGAGAGGTCCAGCACTCACTAAACTCGGGGTAACAAGGCCCCTGACAAGAGCTAGAGCAGGTCTCATCAGCTCACTTGCCCTATGCTTCACGTGTGCTTTTGTAGGCGGCAACCTCCTAAAACCAGGCTCTGGGAAATGAATGCCCAGTGGACATTTTAACCATCAACCGTGCCAGTGGAGATGACAATAAATGTGTTTCAAATCTCATTGCCTTCGAAAGAAAAGTTGGCCACGGAGAGAAACAGAACTGGGTTTAGGCCTGAAGAAACAGTTTTAAAAATTGTTCTATTCAGGGTTTGCAAAAAGTCATAAAAGCAGGTACAGGAGCGGTGTGCAGCAGCCGCCAGCAGCATGCCATCCCAGATAAAGTGCTCCAGCATGGTTTTTCCTCTTACTAAGGTGAAACAAATGTAACAGCAGCTCTCAAACACAAAACAGATTTGGCCCAAAGCTTCGTAATGAAAACAAGCTTGAAAATGGTTCTCAGGCTGAACTCTGCTCAAGTACAGCATCTTTCCTGCCTCTCTCCTCCCTGCCTCCCTACCTTACCCAAAAATAATGGGTAAATGAGCCTGGGAAAATGAGCAGTTCCTGCAGTTACTCTTGAAGACTGTTGTATTCAGGTTTTGGTGAAGTAAGGCAGAAGACATTAGAGCCACTGAATATTTGCATTAGTCTCAGCAGGTCAATTACTACAAAGATTTTCTGCTCTAGTTGCTTGCAGAGAGATGTGCACTTCTTAAAATCCCAGCTATTTTCTGTTTAATTTATTTGCAAAGCAAGACATAGCAGTGTAAAAAAATCAATTGAACAAAAACAATTTTATTGGAGTTCACATGCTACAACAAGGTGTACGAGCAAAAGACCTCAAGCAAGACAAGCAAGCAGTCCTGTAGCTGCTTTCGAAGATCTCTGCTGTTTGCAGCAACATAGGCTGAGCACACCAGCAGTTTAACAGGCTTCCCTCTTGATCAATTATTTAGCCTTTCCTTTTATTTTGCTGAAAGTTCTTTTTTTTTTATAGTACAATTGCTACCTTTAATAAAGGGTGTATCCCTGTACTTTTGCACATTTGACTTTAGAGCACTATAAATCCCTGCTTTCATACCTCTGTTTCAGTGGTTCCTCTCTACCCCCAGCATTTTGTCAGGCAGGGGAAGGATGAGAAGTCAATAGCAGTTCCAGCAGATCAAAGAACAGGATCTGTCAGGCCTCCGCTGTCTCCACCTCCAATATTGTGTTGCAGTCCTCAGGGGCCGAAGCAGAACCTTTCATTTGAGAACCTGCACTGAAGAAGTTCCAGAATACCAAAAAAATGGATGAAAGCCAAAGAAACTCTGTAGGCTTGAGATTCACAGGAACAAAGGGAAAATTAACACCATCACACACAACCACACTTGCTGTCATTAAACAGAGGAGATAATAAAGAAGATGTCTGAGGATAATTAGCTAAAATTGTACTGTAATCTTCAATAGAAAAATAGATCCTTTACAAAAATTCCCTCCAGAAATCTTTTAGCTCCTGCAGTATTTATTTCTACACATCAATTTTTTTTTTTTTTTTTGCTTTCATTGAAATAATTTATGTACACTTTAGATGCAACTGATATTTAAATTTTGGTAAATCCTTTATGAGGCTCAGTGGACAGAAGCAATTCAATCAGAAATAAAGAATGATATGAATAAGCAGCAAGGGAGTGCCTCTTCATTCAGTGCACAGAAAAATTAATATCCACAGAACAGCTGTTAAATAGGGCAGATTTTTTTCATTGCTTCAGTAGTAAAGCCACACTTTACCAAGCAAGTATTATATGCTCAAGAAAGATGGGTGACAGAGCTGAAATTTGCTAAGARGGGGCAGAGGAGTAAGTGTTCTACTTAGCTGTAATGATAAATTCCACAGTAAACCACTAACAGCTGTTACTTTACTCACATTAATGATTTCTGCTTTCTGTTTTTTTTTAAAAAAAGGTGATTTTGTCAATAAAACGATACACAAAATTCCTGGTTTCACACTTGTAAAGTAGAGAACATTGAGTAAGAGATAATAATTAATCAAACGTACCAGTTTATATCCCTGTTAGAGAGAAATTATCTTACCATTAATGATCAACAATTAAGTAAATAGCCCAGAAATAGTCTTCCTTAAAGACAGTGCCAACAGTAGCTGAGGGAAACTGGACAAGCAAAGTAACAGAAGAGACACATGCACTTGCAAAAGCTGCAAATCAACAGGAGCCCTCAACCCCCAAGCCCCGCGTGGCGGGTGCACAGGCACGGAGAGGGCAGGGGCAGAGCAGCTACGCGCCTGCCTCGAGGCACTTGGTGGGTCCGGACGGCTCCTCTAAGCTCAGCGCAGCCAAACCTGGGATTAAAATACCAGATAGTTACATGCCACCCTGTTTCATGTCTAAGGTATGAAACAAGGCGTTAAAAACACATGAGCTAAAGCTGGAAAGTAGAAACAGGAGAAGCCCCAGGATGGGGGGGACCTTTCCAACATGCTGAGCAGAAATGCAGGTCTGGTCAAAGCAACTGGCTTCTCTGCAAACTCTGAATGGCGAGAAATAGCTGAAACGTAAGCTATTCAAATAGTTTCATCTTCTGATGCGTTGCCGTTACATATCTTACTCTCAACAGGAAGGTTCTGCATAACAACACCAGCTTTAACTCCTTAATGCAACTGTCTGAAAAGGGAATTTAGAAATACAGGCTAGGAAAAATCCCCTCCACAGCTCCAATGCAGACTGGGGTAAAACCACCTTTTCCCCAAGGATCCTGAAGCTTCTTGTAACGTCGAGGTCAYGTAACAACCTATTCAACACCACATCTAATCTCTCCTCCCTCAAACGGAGGACCACATTTTCAGTATAACATGAAGTTTTACAATTAGTTGAACTGGGAGGAGAAATATGGTCTATTGGTTTTGATCATCTAATCAATGCTTCTGCCAGTTCAGGGCATTAAGATTATAATGTATTTGCCTAGTACTTGCATAAAAGGATGAGGAAGACACCAGCAGAAAAAACTTATACTCTTCAAAATTCTCTGTACTACACTAGTGAAAATTTCCTATAGTGTGGAAGAAGAATCCATATTTGCACAAAATCCACAATAATGCAAGAAATAAATTTAAAAATAGCTGTTCCTCCCAGGCCTAGAATGAAAAATGGAAAATGGGGGGCGGAACAGGAAAGGAGAATTTACATGAACTATTTTTTCTCAGAACAGTGACAGAAATTTAAAATAATATTTGAAATCCTACTCTTACAGTTGCACTTCAGTTTCTCACATATTTTGACATACTAATTATAGAAAAACAAGCTATTTTAATTTAAGCTTGCATATGAAAATTCCTATAAAATATACAGATGTAACACCTTGGTGTGTTACACTGTGTACAGTGATGGCATCCTATATGATATTTATATTCTATTAAAGTGGCTGGTAGTAATAATAAAGCCTAGATATAACCTCAGTTCTAAGGTTGTTTGATAACACAGTGTTGTTTTAATAACTTCATAATGAATCTACATAGAGCTGGTGCACTGCCAAAGAAAAATGGATACGAGTTTCTTCTGTATCAGCACTATACAATTAGGTCTCCTTTTTAATCCTATTTCTGGGCCATACAAATATAACCTTTATACTTGCTTACAGGTCATTAATAATGACACTTTCCACTTTTCATTTTGTTACTGTAGGAGTATATAAACAGGAAAAAAATGTACTTCAGTACATTATGCACATGAATTTAAAGATGTATATGTTCTTAGTTATGAATATACAGTGCTGATAATACTTCTAAGGAAATTATATATATATTTCTTACTCTTCTATTAGAGCTTAGTTTTCATGAATAAGTAATTACTGTAAAATTGTCATTTTTTCATGTTTCCTAACAAGGTTGTGGAAGAATGCAGCCATTAATAATCACCTATTAATTTGTAGTAAAAGATACTGCAATGGAAATCAAAGATACATGTTGCAATTTTTAACTGTAAAAAAAAAAAAAAAACAAAAAAACAGCACAACAAAAAACAAAACCACAAAACCAACATTCACACAAAACCCCAAATGCAGCTTCATCACTGTAAGAAAGTGCTAGCTTTTTCTGACAGTTTAATAGCTGAAACAAAAGTGAGAAAGGAAAACCTGACACCTACAAGTAAGCAAGGGAAGGTAATGCAAGGAAAGATATCTGGTCATTACCATGCAATCACGGCTGGCAAAAAGGAGACAGATTTCATATGCAGATTTCTATTGAACTGAAAGACGCAGTGAAGGCTCAGCTCGGTCCCAGCTAATGGGATCTGTCAGGTGGTAGAAACCACATGCGACATTGATTATCTTCCCCATTAGAGCAGAATTGCTGCTAAGCAGGAAACAACAGAAAATTTCAGTATGGTCCCCAAAACCCCCGTGTGCCTTACACATTCGCAACATGCCGACCCTGAAGAGCCAGGTGCTGTTTTGTGCAGCACAGCTGGATGCGGAGGACAGCGAGACGCTGCTGCACGGGGCTCTTCATGGACAGAAGACCAGGAGGGGGTCTAGGTAGCAGGTTTCTCCCCTTGTCAAGGGGGTATCAGCATGGCTTAATCCGTTCTGTACCTCAGCTGGCTGGTGTCAGAGAGCCCTGAAACCTGCTGCTTATCATCTAAAACTGGCCCCTTATGCCCATTGTGCTTATGGAGATAACTCAGCTGGGCTGGAGGTAGCCAAGCAGAACAACTAAGCCACCTCTCCAGAGCCAACAAGGTATAACCCACCTCACACTCCCTCTGTTCCCATAAATATATATATTACTATTTTTAACTTTCATTTGTGATGTAAAGCTATAGTTTTACTTCATTTACAAAAAAAACCCACCTTCACGAGGTTTTTGAGATGACTATCTGAGAGCAAATAAACAATAATTTTAATATCTAATACCATATCTTATGTGTCACACACATAAATTATCTCTGGATAATTTTTATGGAAGTTAAATTGAACCAGCAATATCCATATACCAAAACTTTGATGTATCCCTTTTGAGTTTCACAATACTGTGTCTTATGAACTGTGAGAAGTCAGAAATGAGGTTATGTGTCCTTTTTAGAACAAGGAYCAGCAAATTTATTATAATTGAAAAGGACTATCCAAAGTGTCTATTACCCAYGATATAACATTTAATTTGAATAAAATATATGAGGTTACTTAACTGCATTAAAAACCAGCAACACAGACGCAGGAGTGGGAGAGGCCTGAGCTGAAGATGTATTTGAACACTTGTTTATTAACTGCTGTGTAAACAGAACCATTGAACACCTGCAACCTCTGATTTCTATGCCAACAAAAAAAAAAGTATTAAAATTCCAAAAGCCGATTTCAGAAAAGTTTACCATGAGATAGGTGATGGCTAAAAAACATAAATGTTTGAAGGAAGAATCTGACTGAACAGTCTTCTCCCTGTTATTTTTAGTAAGCAAGATATTCTGGAAAACCGGTGGCCACAGAATCACTGCAAAATATGTTAATTCTATAATGGTTTTTTCTATACAAGCTGAGAGGAATATGAGGTGTAAAATAAACGTTATACTACCTTGTATCAACTAGTCAATCTTATTAGGGCACAAAGCAATTTAGGTGATATAGGCTGAAAATTGGCCAGGGCAGAATGCAGACAAGACCCAATTAAGAGAAAAAGCAATTTGAGTTTACTGAATAATCTATAAGAGCCAATAGCAAATTACTAAAGCCAGAGAAAATTACAAGTTGGTTTTGTTTTCAGTGSACAATTAGAAGTATTGAAAGAAAAAAAAAAAAGCATAACATTACCAAACAATTAGAGTAGGGTTACTTCACATTCAGTCTTCAGTGGTGAAGGACAGAAAATGTATTAGCAATTTGAATAGGTTTCTGCCAAAAAACAGCTGTTTTTTGTTAAACGGAGGAAATCTAGGGCTCTGGGGTACTGAATCCACAGGAAGATAGATAACATAGCACCTCCTATTTAGATGCTGGGTCATGAGCTGGGTTTCTTGCTGTTAATGGCCCTGCAGTTGGTGCCCAGGCACCCTACAGGTAGGCAAAGTAAGGCTGCAATTTGATGGTCAAGCTGGCTTTAAGGTTTTTAATGGCAAATCAAAATCCATKAAATGACCCAAAACCAACACATCAGCCAAAAGATCTTACAGAGTTTGTGCCAGCAGCCCTCCTGCCCAAGCAGGTGGGTTCACTTCCCATGCCCCAGCTGCGCTCCAGGCTTGGGGATGTTAGGTTTCTTCACCTTCTCTTAACCGTTATCCCTGGCCATCTCCTTTCACCTGCTCTTTGACAGTTGCCACACAGAGGTCTTCCAACAAGGAGTGTTTGCACAGGGCCCGTTCYCACCAGCAAGAGCTAGTGGAGTCCTGCCAGAGCCTGGTCACCTCTGCTCATCGCTGGGCATCACCCCAAGCTGCAGGAGGGACGAAGCAGACAAGGTGCCGGGGAGCTGGGGGCAAAGTGGCCATGCTGCAGCTCCTGCCAGAATGGCACAGATGGCACCTACAGCAGCTTGAGGAACAACAAATGAAGAGAAGGAATAAGCCAAAGTCGTGATTGRGGCAGTCTCGTGCTGCCCGAGATGACCAAAGCTTCCCTTTCCTCTGCCACATAGCTTGGAGATACAGGAACTCTTGCCATAAGAGAAATAACTGATATGAATTCCTCCAAGCTAAAGATGAAAGCAAAAAATTGTGAATTTTTAACTGGAAGATTTARGCATGCCCATACTCACGTGCACTGGCTCCTGTGTATCTTTTCTGAGGCAACTCATCCCTGTGCAAGAAACATGGACACTTAAGTGAAGGTGAGGTCTATGAAGCAACTGACTCAGAGGCACTTACCTGCCACAGCTCTCACCGTCAGAGCATTTAAGTGTTTCATTAATGTATGTATGTGTTCCATCATTATTAACATTAGCAGCTCCAGTCTGAAATACAGTATCCTGGTTCATCAGACTCCTCCTGTACAAAGCTACAAAAAGGATAACTTTGCAAGTCAAGCTAGGAGCTATTCTCCAGACCTTTATACAGCTTGCACCACCATAGCACAGGCAAACATTATCTCAACCAGCATAAAGTCTGCAGGCATAAATATAACTTGAAGGGTTCTTTTGAACTTGCAAGGTATTTCTATATTAAATCAGGAAGTTGTACCAGGCTAAAACATGACCAGAGAGAAAACTGAATAGTCTTTTTTTCCTTCACAGTTCTGAAAATAAGTTCTAACAAATTAAGTACTAGGTAATAAATTACTGTAAATGAGTAAAGGTCATACTGAAAAAMCACAAAAAATAGTGATTTGGTGACAGGATTATCAGTGGCTGATTTATCTTTGACTATACATTAGAGCAGACCTACACCAAAGTACAGAAGTCCTTAATGTTAATGTTTTAGTACCTATTTCTCAAGAGGAAGAAGCCATATTATGATTGCAGTACTTAGTAGAATATTCACTGCAGTTGCTTATTCCATTTCTATTTTAGGTAGGTCTTCCCTTATCAGGAAAAAAAAGGCAGCCAGTAGAAAATGCTTATTAGGGCCAGGGGCTTTTTCATATGGAATATAACATGTGAAATTAATTTAATCTCTTTCTGCTTTGAAATATGTTGAAAACAGGTTGTGGTTTTCTTCAATACATTATACAAAACTATTCAAGGATTCATTTCAACAATAATTCATATCCTGAACCTCATTAGTAAGTAGTTTGCTGCCAGTAGTCAGTATTAAAAATGAACAGTTTCAATAGATTAGTCATGTTGCTTTGTTGGGCTTTTTTTTAAAAAAAACTTGATTGCACTGATGTAAATCAGACAGTAAATTTGCCCACGTGAAGACAAGAATTCAGTACTATGTTTCACCAATATTTTGCAATATTCAGTTAATCACTGTTTTGGCAATCACTCCTACTAGCTATCTTACTTGCTATCCTTGCAGAATGCAACCACCAAAACAGTATGAAAATAGGCTAAATGAGCTTCTTAACAAATGGGGTAGCTAAAGCCTCACCCAATCTTTACTCACTGTAGAGTCAAATTCATCTTTTTTTTTTCCCCACATTGTGTATTAACTTACATGAACATCATGGAGGTACCAATGGAGGCATCACTTTCTGTTTGCACAAGAAACTACACGGGGACTGCAGCGGTGGAGAAGGCGGCACAGGGTTTCTCCACTTGCAGACCAGGGAAGCGTTGTCAAAAGCAGAGTGCAGCTTTACAATTAAAACTTCAGTGACAAATAATGTAACTCAACAGAAACAGGAACTCCCCAAGAGCAGCATATTCCATAAAATCATATKAAGTTTTTCTACCTTTATACAGGTAACTTCTAGAGAGCCGCGCTGTGCTGGCTTTTCTTCAGAAGGAGGGAGGGAGMTGCAGTACTTCGCCTTCTCTGCTACTGCAGCTTCAAAGAGCCCATTAAGGACACAGAGCTCTGCTTTGATACCACTGTCTCGTTCTTGAAGGTGGGTAGACAGTGGTCTGCCCTCCAGGTCATACGAGCGGAGTCCCTCTGGATCACAGAGACAGATCTGCCCTATGTCAAACTCTGGGAAATTGAACTCTGCAACTTCTATTATAAATTGTCATTTTGTTCCTTAGAAAGTCACTGCTACCTTACTGGAACAAGCCTCAGCATCCGGAAAAGCCACCTCAGATAGCAAAAGACTTACTAGGCTAAGCGAATGTACTGACCATACAGGAGCTCTTTACAGCGCTGGCAGAAACAAACCCAAAACGTACTGCAGGATTAGTTTTTGGCTACACTTTATATAACTTAAGAGATAACAGTTTACATGCTCTAGCAGTCATTCAAAACACAATGTTTCCTCTCCCTTATTTAAAAAGTTTAGGAGGAAAAAAAGAAGAAGTAATAGGAGCTTGCTCAATATTTAATTACTTTTTTGCACTATCACAAACATCTAGAGCAACCATTCAGTCCTGAATACTTAACAATCTTCATTTGCCAAAGGAAGGTTGCCAGATTTTAGTAGTGCTCCTTGTGACTATGTAGTACTCTGTACTTCAGGTCAGTTGTGAGCTGAAGTTCCCAAAGACAAACTGGATGGGGGCTTGTAGCAAGCATTTTATACATTTCTCATATGATTGCTAGAAGAGCAATCTCTGCTCAATAAAGAGCTATGAAGCAAAAAACAATCTTTCAGGCCTTACTGTTCCTTTTTGATAGGTTGTTTTCTTCTGTTACTCTTTGTGTTAGAAGATAGCAGCTAGATTTTGGAAGACCTAAATACTGATGTCACACCAGGCTGAAACACGAGTTACAGCTGTTCTTCTGCAGAAGAGGGTGTCTCCCCATTCATCACTCAGCCCTTCATTGTGGGGAGGCAGAGCTGCAGCTTGGATTTCAGCTTCTCATGACATGGCTATGCCAGCCCTCCCACAGGCTGCAGAGACCTGACCTTTCAAATGTAAAAATAGAAAACTGAATTCAGAGAACACAGCTAGAATTTGAGGCAGGAGGATATTTAACTTGTTTTCCTACCAATTAGATAGATTCCTTAGACTACATATACCTTTCAAACTCTCTTAAATTGATAACACTACATTCTTAATTGGTAACCAGTCCTTTCTGATTCCCCCAGGCAATTATGGCGACAGAATTAGACTCAGGTAACTCAATTAGACATCAGCCTAACCCAGTGCTCTCCAAGCAGCTCTTTAAGCAAAACTCTCCATGAGCTTGATGAAAGCAGCATTAGGATTGCTTTGTTGAGGCCAGATAGCATATGCCTACAATAATCAAGAGTTAAACTTTCTCCTTCAAGGCCATATGCTGTCTCATTGTTTATCCTATAAACCTCTCCACTTGGCACTTGGACGCCTCATCCATTCTGACCCAGAAATTCTGCTGATCTGCTTGGTGTACTATGAGGTTGACCTTGTTCTTGTCTTGTTTCCCTTCAGTCCTGCTTTCTTCCCAGATGCTGTACACATACATGAAGCACAAGAGATCAGGTAGCAGCAATCTTGAGCTGTGTTTCAGCAGAAGCAGGGCTTTACTTCACATATAAAAACACAACATGAACACAGAGGAGGTGTAAGAAAGGGCAGCTCCAAAAATCTGCACTGCCTCAGACCTCAGTCCAAATAAACTTGGGGCCATGTTAAAAAAAATCCTTAGCCTCTTGCCTCTAAAGGGAGCCCAGGATAAGGCACAGAGGCATCAGTGTAGTACATGGGGAGAGGCAGATGTCTCCAAAGCACCACCCAGCCATCCTGTTCCCTGAAAACTTGATGTGTTGCATGTTGTTTTACATTCATTGGCTAAACCCCTGTGACTTTGCAATGGAACAAGAATTTCCTTGCTCTGGGGAAACACCCCGCCCCTAAGCTACCACCCTCRACTCTCACCTATCTGCTCTACAGACGTGTGATGACCACCCTCCTTGCTCCCTGGTACGCTACATCTGCAGAAGGGGTGGGAGGTGCTTCCCCTGGTGAAACAGGTAGTTACCAGTGGCAGCTTCCCCGGCTGAGGAAAGTTGATGGCCTGGGCTTGCTCCCCTGCCCTGGGCACCTTCTCCATCTGCTCGGCTGTTCTGCAGAAGGTGGGAGGCACAACCAGATAGAAGGCAAGGCTTCTAAAATTATGTGCGTTTGCAGACATCCAAAAATGGGTTGGAGCTCTTGACACAGGCTCACAACCCCTTTTTTCAGGCCAGGCTTTAAAACTCCAAAAAGCGGCAAATGTTCAGATATACCCCTGTGCTCAACATCCCCCATCACTAACTCAGAGGATATTCCTGTTGCCCAAGGGCTGGTCCAAACCCCTTCTCAGGCACCTAATTATTCCTGTTCTCTGTACAGGGAGTCTGTATGCTTTACTGTATAATTGCAGTTTACTCCAAGCACTTAGAATTTGGGCACTGGAGCACTTAATTCATGGGTACTAAGCCCTTTATTATATCTGCTCTCCATCAGTAACTCACTGGCACAAGCAAAATTGATATACACAAGGGTTAAAAGGATTAACGGAAATCTACATTAGAGATTTGCACCAGATGAACCAGATTGATTTTTAAATCCACTTGATTAAATGGGTGTACTTTTTCAAGACTGATTCATTTAGCAATTTCTCCCTCAATGGCTTCACTGATATTTCGCATACAATGACTAATTACTTTTCAGAACACTGTGTACTTGTTCTCTGCTTCTGTGGACTTTCGTGGCTTCTGCACAGTCACTACATCTGCGTAAAGCGGGTATATAGTGCTATTCTGCTTGACAGTATTTCACGCCACTCTGCAGGGATGTACACAGGATCACGAAAGGGGCAAGAGAGCGTCTGACAACTGCTGTTGAAGGTAGAGCTGCAAACAGTGGAAAAATACCTTGCCAAAGCATTTCCCGGGTGGTGGGGCTGTCATACTGGCTTTGCAGGGTGAAAAAAGCAAAGTCAAAGTGGGAGCAGAGTCTAGAGGTGGTTGAGCCCTTGCTGTGGAGAGCACAGAGGAGGAGGAGAGGGAAGAAATGCAGCCCTCCRCCGCCTGCCCACTCCTCCGCCGTCGTGCCAAAGGGCACAAAACAGTCCCCAGCATACCCGCAGGACAGCTCTGGCAGGGCAGGCATCCTGCTGCCCTCCTTACGACAGAGGCAGACAACAAGTGATGATTTAATACCAGCTCTTCCCCTGTTTAACGTTCTTTTTATGCTAAATTCTTGAACCCCTCTGCTCTACCACTGTGCCTGGGGTTTACTTCCCCCCTTTCTTAACTTTGTAAGCAGTTTTTGGGCAGCTCTGTCTGAGGTTCACGTAGCTTTTTTTTTCCCTGCCTCCTTCATGCGCAAGTGGATTTCCATATATAAGTCTGCCAAGTCTCCAAAAACCAGCTGAAAATTTGCCTCCTCAGCGAAGTGCATGTCAGTAGAAAAGTCTGCAAAGTCTTCTAAAACCTCCTAAAATTTGTCCTCCACAGTGATGCCCGCAGAACCTAGACAGGCAGCTGGTTTGGCTGGCAGTCACACTGTTGTCCATCAYGCTAACTAGTATTTCTCATTGCCAGCTTGTGCTCCCTGCTCTTTTTTATTTTATTTCTGTGCTATGCCTCATCTTACACAGAAACTGTTTACTTCATGGGACAGGAGCTGAATGTATGTTGTTTGAATCATATAGATTTAAGGGATCTACAGCTATGAAGTACTTGGTTTTTACCATCCACCGTTTCCTTATGCAAAAGGGAATGTACTCAGATGCTTCCCTTCGGAGGAGAACGGGGTTTGTGGACCAGTCTCTCAAGGTATGTTTGAAAGGACAGTTAGTCCAGCCAAAGACTCACTTAGGCTGTGCCTGCTTTGAGAGGTGCGGGGAGATCTGCATTCACTCCCCTCATGCTTACCCCAGTGGCAGAAGCGCAGAGGATAGCGTTGGAAGGGCTGACGTAGCTGGATGTGAGCCAGCACAGCTCTGGCTTTAGTCTAGATGTGCTTGACTAACATGGGCACAGCGACAGCCTCAGACAAGGCTCCAACAAAGAGATGCAGATCTCCAAATTCATCCAAATTACGGTAGTCATATCCTGCCCTAAATTCACCATCTCATTAAAATTAATGCACTATACTAACATACTTATCTAATACCGGTAGTCTCATGCTGCCAGTGCCGTCATGAGCAGGAGGAAGAAAGCCTGTGGTCAAAAGAAACCCTTTAGAAAAGTGTAGAAAGGGGATCTTATTTCCTAAACGTCATCACCTTGCTCATTGTAGTGGTTGCACTCACATGCCCCATAATGACAAGAGAAGCAAAATGGGGAGAAAACTTCCCCAGAGATACATCTCCAAAGCACTGAGATATATTCTTTTGCACCCTGTTGCAGTGTAGGAAACCTGGCTGATGCCCGTGATGTCAGTGCCAGTTCACGCGAGCACACACAAGAGGAGGTTGGTGTCGCAAAGCCTCCCCAAGCCAGACTCCTTGTTTCAGAGCTGACCTTCGGGATGCAGTTGTTCTCCTGCTTTGGAGTTGCTAGAAATGATGAAATTCACTCTGAGCATGTTCACAGGTCTTCTCATAATGTTCTGTACTTAATAGACAAAGAGATCTCTGGAAAATTCATTTTAGTTTTCTTCCACGTAGCCAGGCAGGGCTGGAAGGGCAGTTTATGGCTACAAGTTCTCTGCTTCTTGGAGGCAGCTTGAAACCAATTCAGAAATTTCCAGGGCTGTTAGTGCCACCACATGCTCCCTGTTAAAGCTGCCTGGAGCCGTTTGTGATTGTACATGACCTCTGTTGTGACCAGAAGAGTGTAAGACATGACTTGGTCTAAAGGAATAAAGGCTAATACTTCCATGAGGGCGAGCTGCATGCCAAGCCCAGCTCCAGCTGGACTCTGCCTCTGACTGAAGTAATGAAATTCCTGTCCCAAGGTCCTCAGCTACAAAACAGATACCTGCTTGCATTGGGCTGATGTGATACTTACAGCACAGCGTAAACAGTGTAACCTCTCTCATACCCTAAACAATTCYCCAGGCTTTAGCATTGATGGATAAGGAATGAATCATAGTGGAAATTAGTTAAGTATTTCTAAATTGTTATAAATACTGAGCAGTGGAAAGAAAGGTCATGCCTGACCTCAAAGAGGCAATGCTAGAGAGACAGAGGCGTTTCAAGGGAAGGTAGCTACAGTGGAAAGGAAAGACAAAACCAGGAAGGGGACAAGAGAAAAAAGCATGCAAAATTAACTAAGAAAGGAAAAAAGACAAGAAAATGAAAGCCTTTCCAGAAGGGAAATAACAAATTAAAAAAAAAAACAAAAAACCAAACACCAACCAAAAAAAMAAAACAAAAAAAAAMCCACAAAGAAACAAACAAAAAAACACGTTGAAAAACAAAATCAACACACTCAAATAAAAACCCACAAAGGAAAAAAACAGAAATAAAAACCTCSCCAAACATTTACAAGAGGTCTTTCCCACAATGCTACTCTTGATTCTTTCTGTTAATACTTTGTCTGCATTCCTAATGTGCTTTTAAAATCACAAGACCTGATTAATCAAATATGGGTATAATATGAATATCCCTCTTGCTAAAAAGCCCAGGAAAAATACCATATAAGGTCCAGGACAGGACTGTTATCTGCTTTGCCCATTAGCCTCATGGATTTGAAGACTAAATTAATGATTTCAATACATAATGATTTTATTCCTTTTTATTCCCAACCGATCATCCATTAGAATCCCTAGTACATTTTGTAAGACACCACTCTTAAGAGCTGACAACACTTGATAAAAGAAGATATTCATAACATTTAAATAATCACTATGAGATTAGTCTCAATTTTGAGGCTGTTCTCCTTCATGATTGACAAGATTAGCACTTCCATGGCCCCTCCTCTTTGTTCATGTTCTGATTGGACTAATGACTGTGACATGACAGATTTTCTTGTCCTACTTCCAACTTGGATAGCAATTCACTTCTTCCTCTGACAATTAAGATACATCTTGGAAAATTACTATTCTATACACTACACTGAACATAAGTCAAAACAATTTTTAGTTCAGTTTGCAGGCCCCAGAGGAAACTGCTAGCATGTGCATATTGCACCCTCTATGAATGAATGCATGAATTATACATCAACGTCATATGTCTCAATTCTTTACAAATTATGAGTTGTTTATAGAGTACATTAAGATTACACAGAATTTAACATGCAAAGTGACCGAAAGTCTGTCTTGCTAAGTGCATAATAAAGGTACCAGATCGCCTCTTCAGAGAATATAGATATACCATTTACAAAAGGAGAAACAATATAAAGCTTCAAAAAGCAAAATACAAGGAGTTCACCTGCATATCAGAAAAGCTCCATGGCTCCACCGACAGACCATCAACAGAAACCAGTAAACATAACCATATCATCACAGGCCTTAAGTGCGTGAGTCAGCACTGTCTAGTTTAGTCTATTAAAACATCTGAAAATCACATCTTTCCCTGGAAATTTGTGAAAGCTGGCATTACATGTGGGTTATCCGACTGCATGTTTTTCCTGGTCACAAGTCAAAGCTAGCATAAAGCTTTGATAAGACTAAATTACACAGGCTACCATTTTATGATCCTGAAATCAAAGCACAGGAGAATCCACCTTTCTGAAGAACTAATCCCAAAGATCACAGATTTCTTGGCATAATATGAAAACTTTTTCAGAATGGAAACAGCTATATTCCACAAAGCGAATTTCAAGGACTTCAGAAAGAGCAAAAACATCAAAAAAAAAGAAACCATGTTAGTAATGCTGGGCAAATGGGTAAGAGGATTATGAAGAGCTTTACCAAGTACATATGTAAAAGTAGGTCTAGGATTGGGGCAGAAATTAACAATGATTCAGAAATGACTACAATATTGAACACAGTCTGGAAGTCTAAGCATGTGGTAAGAGAAGATGAGCCACTAATGTAAGTAGATAAGTGCAAGTAAAGGAAAACATGGGGACCTTCACATTTGGAGGAAGTGCTGGGAAAAGAGCATTAGACGGCTTTCTGCACTGCTCAGTATTTGGGGAGAGCAATCAGTGAAAGGAGGAACCAGAAAATAAACCCAAAGTATAAAAATGGTTTTGAAAATTAACATTGGATGGAAAAAGCCACTTTCAAGGTATGATCCCCAAAAGTTTATTTTTAGTATTCATAAAAAATGCTGCCACTAATTTATCAGCACAGTTAAAGTAAATGGATATACTGAACACAACACTAGAGGTAGAAGACGTTTTCAGAGATGAGAAATTATGCTGAGGAAAGGCAAATCTGGTAAGAATTACAACTGGGTTGAATTAAGTGAATAATTTTAATGCTTTTTTAATTAAAACAAGTTTCATTCCAAAATTACATTTTCATTTCCAGTCAGAATGATACATTTAACACAAAGGAAATCCAAACAATTTTACATCTGATTTTTATGCTTGCCCCACAACAAAATCCATTACTCACACAGGTCTGGTAAGTACCTTTAATTCAGACTAAAGGAAGGAGTAATTAAATATTCCCATGTGTGATGACACCTGAAACAGAAACTCCTGCCCAAGGTTAAAGCCAGTATGGTAAGCAGTTAAGCCAGTTCGGTCAATAGGCTTCTCTGATTTCTCACTTGATTGCAAGGCAATGGGTTGAGGCATAGATGTTTTTTAGCTCTGCATTATTAGAGGCTGAGGGAAACCAAAGGGCTAAAAGCAGATGGCACAAACCGTATTCATCAGGAGAAAATGCAGGGCTTAGTGG
This sequence comes from Oceanodroma leucorhoa, assembly GCA_030449065.1. Classification (NCBI taxonomy): domain Eukaryota; kingdom Metazoa; phylum Chordata; class Aves; order Procellariiformes; genus Oceanodroma; species Oceanodroma leucorhoa. The sequence continues at coordinate 2,704,850 of JASVER010000087.1, forward strand.
TATACAGGATCAGTTGGAAAGCCAGACTTGGCTACCATAAGCTAAAAAGTTGGTAGTGGAAGTCTATTTGTATACTGTGTTAGGGCAATTAAGCAAACAAAGTTGCAACAAATAAATACCAAGGACGATCAGATTCTGCTTTTGATAGAGAAAAGCTAGAAGAGCCTCCAAATACTGGCAAACCATTTGTGTCAAAGGACAAGGAATTACTATGAGGCCAACATTCAGAAAAAAATCCATATGAAAAGGCCAGAGAAACAGAACCTTGCAGTACTCATCTGAGCTGGCCTCCCAGGGCACAAGGCCCTCATGAAAATGAACATGGGAAGGGGGGAAGATACATCTACATACATAAAAGATATTTATACATATATATCTATGAATAAAACCCCGGGTCTTGGACCCGGCCTTTGGAAAAAGAYAATTTGCATTAACAGTAGCCCTGGCTATGCAGCACCATTCGAGTTTCTATGCCATTTTTCATGCCATGCTTTCAAATCATAACACAGTAAGAAAATAAAACAAAACAAAAAAAACCCACAGCATTTGTCAGGTACAGAGCCCATCCTATTTCTCCTGATAAAAGTTGCATATGCATTCATTCATCATCAAGTCTGGGAGCTTTTATATATGAAGGCAGGCCTGGAGTTCCTCTTCTACCTGGCACAGAGTGTAATGAGATCAGAAGTGATCCTGAATGAGTCTCCAGGAAAGCGCTGCCTCATCCCCTGACTTTCTGTTGTGATAGTCAGATTCACTGTACCTGAGCTGACAGCTGCTATCTTAACCCAGATGCATACCATAACATACCATGTCTTTAAGGGCCTTATAGAAGAGGAAGGTGATCTTGAACACAATATTATATTTTGCAGAGAGGAGTCAGACTGTGAAGGTAGGACAGGTCATGTGGAAATTTCATGGAAATTTCTGTATTTGGTGAGATATATTTGTGACAGCACTGAAGAATTCAGGAGAACAACCCAACCTGCATTACAAAAGGCCCCAGTGTCTGGGACTCAGCCATCAGCAGGGCTGGAAAGACACCTCAAGGGCACAAAACACTGAAGAGCAGCAGCACTCTCTACTTTCTGCAAGCTCCCACTCGCATCACTAGAAACAGATCTTTCATTATCCCTGGCTTGCTTGTACCTTGTGTGTAATAGATGAAATGCTAGGAAAAGGATGGCAGCAGAGCTTGAATGCATCTGACCTAACTTAATGTTGCTTCTCTCTACAAATAACATAAAAGAAAGCTTACGATTTATTATGTTCATAAATGTTTGTTTCCTAGGAAAAAAAAAATCCTCCTCAAAAGGAGCAGTCAGTAACTGAAACTTTGTTCAGCTTTCAACATGCTGCTTTTCTCATGTAGAGACCCATAAAAATAGTGTCTTTTAATTCTCTCACTGGATATTTAATAAGAGATAACAATTATTTACTAACTACTTATGCCTAGAAGCAAAAAGTTTTACTTCCAGTTATCAACTCTTTCAGCTACTTAGTCTCCTGGTTTGGAGCAAAACTGGGTTATGATACCATGCAATTTAAAGACTGTATATTTTTCTTGGCATTAGCCACACAGCCTCTACTCATACATTAAAGCAGCATTAAAATGTACCTGACATCCTGTTGGTATTTGACATCCACGATATTTCTATCTACAGAAGATGAGTTGGAGATGTCACATCCAAGGACAGAGATCAGGCTAGGTAAGGGTCTGCTTTTCCCAAACTATTTGTAAAGTAGTTGGACAAATATAGATATTAGATAATTCATATACACGCTTACATAAAATAATTACCCTTTTTTTTTTTTTTTTTTGGCTCATGTTATAGACAAATCCAGCATTTTTATGCAGTACATGCTAAAAACACTGTAAAGAAGCAGCCTGTGAAAACGTTGAAGCTGTTTGGAGTTACTAGATGCATCCACTCTGGCAACTCCTAATTACATCATCAGCTGTTTGCCTGTTTTTAATCCAGTATGTTCACATCTTACTATACTAAGCAAATGGCCAGATACCTTGAGCTAGCAAACATATTGGTCTGTAGTAACCTACCCATCTACTAATATTTATTTCTAGGCCTATGTTTTTAGATAAAGCATATTCCATGATTAATATACTAATATCTCTGTGCATGGCTATACGTAGAAAGAAACATGTATTCTTAATTTATGTTTGCTCAGAAGTAGTAACTCACATGCTGTAAAATTCTGGAAAAGAATAACTTGCATTTTTAAGACATGCTGGCAGACAAGCTGATATGGGGGAGTCTAGTGCCTACCACCATCCTGGTTTTGATGCATCTGATAATTTTCTGTGATGCAGGAAATACGTCACTATACRGGTACATAAGGCCTATAATGGTACATAAGGCCACTCTTGAAATAGGGCAAATCACCAAAAGTTCACTTAGAATTAAATAATGCGACAGTTATTTTGATTTTAGGACATTCCCATTGTTTTATATCAGCAATTGTTTCATATGACTGAAATACCACAGGTTATTCCAGCTAAGGAACAGATTATAGCCTCAGCTTTCTCTTTCTAGACTTAAATTCCTTTGTTATTTCCATAGGAATAATTCCGCAAAACCTTAGGATTACTGCCAGCTGTCTAGGATTCCAACAAATTTTCAAAATCTTTTTAAACCCGGACACAGTATTGCCAAGTGTAAGCAAAGCTGCATGAAGCAGAATTATTTTCCTGTCCTTAAAAGTCATACCCTATTTCTGTATCTGGTACAGTACTCATCTTTTGCAACTTCATCACATTGTGAACTCCTGTCTCATTTGCTCTCCATCACCCTCAGGACTTCCTCTGCATTACCGCATTTTAAAACTTATGAGTAGGGAACTGGCCTTAAGTAAAAATAACCAACTCAATCAGCCCTTACCCAGAATTTTAGAATTCAGACAATCCAACAGAATATTCCTCTACTCTCCTAATTCCATCTTCCCTAGTCACACTGCAAATAAGCACATTTACTTCCACCACACACTAATCTTATTATAATTACTTCTCAGAAAACCTTTGCTGTGGGTTGAGAGGAAGTGGAGAAGAAAATAAAAAACTGTGCCGGAGGCTCCAGTCCTATCAGGGAAAGGCAAGTGTTCCTTCCAGCACATGGTGTGAGCCTATCACTCTTTATACCTGAGGGTGGAAACAAGAATTGCTGCTTTGTTATAACCACCTTTGCTCCAGCATCTTTTCATTAGCAACACCTCTCTGAAGCATTTCTCTACCATCTCTGGTTTCCCTCAAAGCTCCACACAGTTGGAAAACTCCTGCTTAGTGGCAAGTGGGCGTTTTCTTCTGCATGGCAAAGGGACTCTAAGCTATTTAATACGGGAGTGTGCTGAAGTTACATTTTACATTGTATTTCTGCAATCAATACTGCTAGAAACCTCCACATAAAGCAGAGTAAGATGACATTCTTAGTTSATATGATTCTAAAAGTTGATGCTTCATGAAAATCACCAAAATAAAACAAAAACCATGCACCACATTACAGCATGATTTACTTTGTATCAACAAGGTTAACTGCTGCAAAATTAGCTTCCGGATTTGAAAGACAGGTTACTCAGTCTCTCCTCTGCTGACCGCATTCCTACCAAGCAGCAAACCTGTGAAAAAGGAAAGCCTATGGTCAGCTTTTGTTTCTACGCATGTTACGCTGCACATACTGAGAGGGGCTAAGGGACCTCCATCCCTGGAAGTTTTTCAGACTCAGCTAGACAAAGCCATGGCTGATCTGTTTTAGTTCCAGGACTAGTTCTGCTTCACGCAGGACATGGGGTAGATGACGTCCACAGGTTCCTTCCAAACACTTCTGGAAATTTGGTCTATGAAAGCAGCAGGAAAGTCAGTTGTATCTCAGTGCTTTTTCGATGTCAAATACTGAATAAAGGAAGAGGAGAAAATACATCTAAAATTAAAAACAGAGTCAAAGGATGCCTTGTTTTTCCTGTCTTACAACAGCAGCAAGAGTCAGGAGCAGGCAGAAAATACAAAAGATCTTTTTCTCTTTGGCAGCTTGGGTGGGTGACTCACAGCAAGTAGTGAACTCTCTGCGTACTGCTCCTGTCAGCACCGAGTGAATTCACCTTCTGAGCCCTGACCTGGGCCATAGGACTGCGGACAGATAAGAGGGAGCTTGGCTTCTTCCTAGCAGTTTTGTCAATAAGACATAATGCCAAGGACAGCTGAGGACAGCAATCACTGAAATTTAGACTTTGCAAAGCAGCTAAAAASCAAGTGACAGGAAAGTAGGTTGAGAAAATCCCAGCACTTTCACATCCCACAGCTGCACTGAATTGCAGTAAGCTGAGTCTCTCCCCACACTTTTTTCCCCAGAACTCAGAGTGCCTTTGGATCCCATTAACCTTTACACCCACCTACTGCCRGCCAGAAAAAATATTATGCATGTTCTTGTACTTCTCTATCAGCTAAGCTCCCCACCAAAAATTGTAGTTTTCCTTGTGAATTCTAACTTGCAAACCAAACCTAAAGATTAAGCAAAGGGAGCTTTTTCATGTGGGGAGCAGGAAGCAGAATTTGAGGATGATTTTCCAATTAACTTACTTTTGTCCAGTTACTATATATTGTAATTGCACACAAACACTAAGGCACTGATGGCATATTTCACTTAGAGTGCCATGCATTTTCACAGTGCTTATATACCCAAAGAAGGCTGTTCACACTCCTCCAGAGTAATAGAAAGACAGTTTTGCAATAAAGATTTGTTTTTAAACTTTCACTTGTGTTTTGCAAAACCGATGGATTTGTATATCAGCTAAACTTACTATTACATGTATTAGACCTAGAAAGTTGAATTGTATTTCATTTGACCTTCAGCTATGGATACTAGCTTCTAGTCTCCATAGCTCAGATAGCACTATACTAGTGTCTTGCTTCACAATGTGAATAGGGTTTTTTCACATCTTACACCTAAAGGCAATGGGCGTTATGGCTGTGGTGTCTGCTGCCAGTGCAGCTGTGGCTCCAGTTGGTTTTCTTCCCTGGGGTAAATGAACAGCACAATACTTAGATTCTGAGCGGGGGTTTAATTTACTGTAGACAATATCATCATAATCACCAATCATATCAGTTATTGGTTTTGAAACAAGTTGTTTCACAAGAAGTATGGTTTAAGAAGCATTCCCAAGATTTCTCAAGCTTCAGAATGACAAACCTGGTTTTTCTTCTCCTTACTGTATACAATGTGTTACTGCTGACTTGTACACCAGGCAGAACAAGAGCATCTTATGCCTGCTTCGCACAGCTCGAGGCTAAAAAGAACCATCTCCACATTGCACAGGCTTTATGACTGGAAGATTTTCCYGTTGAATTCACCAGCCCAAGGGACCAAAGTGACTGTTAATATTAAATGTAGGGTTGGTGGAAGCTTTCAGGTTCACACCCTGGCAACGTATCCTTCTTGGCCACGTTCTGGAAATGGCTCAGGGAGTGGCAGTGCACTTTCCTCTTTCCTGAGGTCTTCCTCCTTTATTTTAAAGAATAAAGTCCTTTGATACTGCAAAAGGTACTTTTATTCCATGCTGAAACAGTCCTTCCTAAGAAGTCTCTTCCTCCCTTATGCTTTCTGACCTTCTACTTCAAGCCTAGTTCAGTTCAGTTTTAAGTGCAGCAAACTCCCAGTTGCACGTGAAGTAGGACGATTTGTGGATGCTTGTGAAGTATACACATACCACAGGATCTCCTGAGACTGTGGTGGATTAGTCCTAGTGAACATGGTGGCTCCTTCCACCACTCCTAAAACAACCCGCAGATGCCATTAGTGATCTAGCTGCCAGAAAAGCACTTGTCCATTAGGAATTGTCCCTGACAGATAAGAAGCTACTGAAAAAGTCATGAGAAATTAATTATATTCGATTCCAATTAGGATAGATCTGAAGCTATGACTTTAGGGTGAAGGAGAATGAGTTGTGTGAATGAATCTCCTACTGTAGGATGTTCTGAGGAAAGCTGCATGATGTCAACAGTTGACTCCTTTCTGACAGCCAGTCTCTGCTCAAGGTCAGATAAGGGCAGAACAAGGGAATGCAAAAATAATTATTTAGGGACAAAAAGWGGCAACATCAACAAGACTTGGAATTTTCACTGACATGAAAGGAGGTTATGCTTCTCTTAAAGATGCAAATGTTGGTAAGTAAACACATTTGTTCTCATTTGAAGATAGAACCATTGATCTGTTTGCCCTTACTATGTTGTCTAATTGATCACCTAACTGGCTGATTGGATTAAAATGTGTTCCTGGTATGTGTCCTTTCCTCCTCTTAGTTTCTCTTTCTTAAATTTTTAAAGCACATTAAAAAATCAGTTTACAATTCTTTTTCTGATTGCAGATCACCCTTATAGTATCTTTTGCTATTTTAAACACATTGTGAGCTTTAGAAAAATGTTCTATTCCTCTGTTATGTTTTCTGTCTCGTAAGTGCTGTATTTACTTGGCCACTTCCCATTTACTGATAATTGGTTCCTGTAAGAAATCTACACTTTTTACTTACAGGAAGTCTGCAAGTACTACAATTCAGCTTCACTAGTATAAATCAAACAATCTTTGTGAAACTGCAGTCTCATAGATATTATCTTCACTTAGCCTACAGACTTAAAATCAATCTGGTGAAAGCTAGAAAGACAGATATTTAGTATAAGTTTTAATTTTTACTTTTCTTCTATGATTCATTAGGTCACCTCCCATCATGTACAACAAATCTTGTAAATTTTAAAAAAATAATCGATACTTGACTAAAGTTACCTTTTCAAAGTATGCACTCTTCAATTATGAAGTATTATTTTGCAATTAAAATATCGAATTGGGAGCCAAGAACCATACAGTATAAAGACCAAAAACCTGACTTATGGCCCAGTTCTTCATTACCTTGCTCTGCCTTAAGGGTCTATCGGCAGGCAGTAACTTCTTTCTCAACTATTCAAAGACGGATGGCTCAAAACTTGGAGGGCAGGTTAGGCCCCTTGGTTAATTTTGGAGGGTGTCCTGGGAATTACAGGATCTCTGTGTCACTCTAGCAGAGGCTCCCCTGTGCCAAAATGGCTGAAAGGCAAGAGTCTTTGCTTCATCTGCACATTGAAACCAGGTGGCAAGAGGAACTTGAGGACTTAAATGAATGGTCCCCTGAGATAGTAGGTCTAACACCCTACATAATGCAAAGGATCTTTTTTTTTTTATAGCACCAGTGACTACACAAAGTGTGTGACTTGACAAGAAACAAGATGACTCAATTCTCTTGAGTTGATGGTGGTGGAACTGGACCCAATTCCCCCCTGGTTATTCTTAAAGAAATCTCCTTTCTTAAAAGTGATATTCCGTTCAGCGCTAGCCTGAGGCATAGATGCTACAGGCCAATTTAGCTATGGCTTGTGAGATGATGCATTTGCATCAACATCTTATTTTCTTCGAGAATATATTATTTAAAACACAATCTTGCTCTTTCTTAAGAAATTCTTCAAAGTCTGAACCAGCTACAATTAATGACCTGATTTTTTGCCTGGAAATAATCTCAAAGGACAGTACTGAAGAGGAGAACTGCACTTGATCTAGGGCTGTAGTGTACCTAGAGCCCAGTTTGCCCTAATCCCGCTCCAGCTGTAAACCTCAATTTATTCAYGGACCTGTCAGATTTTCTAGGTTGTATGTGACCTTCACTTAATGGGTCTTTGCCTCATGCTTCCTTGCATTGGTGTCCATATTTCATTAATTTACAGCACAATGGTTCCCTTCCATGCTGGTAACCTCCATGCTAGACAGAGCTGGGCAAGCTGTGTTTGCTGTGCCGGCATAAGAGGTGGTGGAGCCAGGGAGGGGCCACAGTAGGATGGCAGGGGGTCATCCTTTAGTGAGGCCAAAACCAGAGAATACTTCCTACACAACAGGAATTCTCCCCACCATATGATCCTGAATATGGGGTCTTKCACATTGGCCGAGATGTCCATTTTGAGGCTTGCAAGTTGCTCCTATAGCACTCATGACCACATTCAACACAATTACATAAATGGTAAAAAATAGTGTAATGTGCCAATTAATTTACATATAAGAATGAAAAATCGGTTCTTTATTTTTGGCTTTATTCAGTTTACAAATCTCTTCTGGTTGCAATCTCTGCCGGTCTTATTTAAGGACTCAACTCTACAAGTATATTTAGAAAGAAATTTACATCAGACTTTTACTTATATGAAATTATAAAATCACACAAGAAACATTCAAGGACTGAAGTGAGAAAATACTTCCTCTGAGCACACTGGCTACTATTCCTGCAGTCAGAATTACAGCCTGTTCCAAAACTATGCAGCTATTTTGTCCATTTATCAATCAAGATTTGCATGTTTACACACCAGATGCCAACATGAGATCCAATGGCCATTACTGTTTTTGTGTAGAGGAAAGACAGATTATATTAGTCTGGAGCCAACTGTTTGTAAAACTATTGTAAAAAGAGTATATGCAGAATAATAGTGATCACAAATCACTTACTAAGCATATTGACCCAAGCCTTGCCACTAAGTTTAAGAGATTCAAATTTAGACCTGATAAGCAACTGCTGTCAGAAGTAGTAGCTGCTTATGTCAGTCATCTCTGAGACCCAGCAAGCACATGTGAATTCAGCAATCCCCAGTAGCAAAAGAAGACTTCAGACTAGCCATTTGCTTGTCACCTTCATTCAGGTGCCAGGTTCTATAGGAAGAGGAGTCTCAGAAACATTCACAGATGACCTGGTAACTTGAAATATCAGAGCAGCAGGTATTATAGTCACTGAGCATATACCCCAGAGTGGAGAGAATGTAGAAGATGATAATTTATTTAAAATAAAATTCCATTAAAAATGTGACTCACTGAGGATTAGGTAACTCKTTTGGAAGTCTCTTACACCATACCAATAACAGGAATTTTGGAAAGCCCCTCTCTTTACAATTTCAAAAATCTCATCAAGTTGCTCAGGTTGCAAAAAGGAAACCCTAGCACTTCTATAGAAGTCTCAGCAATTGAGAGCTTTAAAAGCTCACCTTTGTGTTGCTATTTCTCTTATTCAGGATAAAAGAGTAAATGATGCTGGAGTACAATTCAAAATAATAACAGGATCAACCTCTCTATTCTTTCTCAACAGCCCAAAGATTATATGTTCCCATTACCTTTGGGGTGTGTTAGAAAAATCCCTAGTGTGCAATTTCCAGCTAAGCTTCTTCAGGAAGAAATCTAGTTCCTGTCCTCCAAAGGCTTTAAGTGATGTAACTTAAAGAACTTCAAGCGTAGGAGATTCATAGGCAAGGGCGATTCACATCATAGAAACATTTATGTAGTGCTCTTAACCGCTAATGTAGGCAGACCCATTCAATCCCCAGGAGCAAAAGGTTCCTCTAGCAAAAGAAAATTGGCCAGGGTCCCATTTTCATGTTCATCTGCATGAAGAGGCTACTGCAAAACAAACAAGCCCGGTGTGAATTTAAAGTACAATAGCCGTTTCTCTCGTTTCTCTTAGCGCTCTGGCTCCAGCAGGTTACACTGGGGTGGCTATAGAAGCCGCTGTTCGCAGCTGGACGCGTGCCCCTTGTTCAGAGGTTTCTGCCTCCATTATAAGGCTAGTTCATGAAGCAGCTGCTGGGCTACCACAAATTACAGACTAAAATTAAGGAAAACCATCAGGCATAAAACGTGACCAAGAATGCATCCTCATCCTAGGTAATCCTAGGCATCCTAAGCAACAACAAGGCCATAGAATAAATGAGATTTGTAGGTAGCCTGAAAAAAACCTGTCAACAAGGATTTGCAGGATGCCTCATGCTGGATCTGGGAACAGGATGAAATTCTGAGTGCCCCCAGGAGTCCTCACCAAACATCATTTAAATATAACCCCAGTCCATACCAAAACCAATGTCTTTCATCTAATTTGAGCTGCTTCTCTCATAAATGAGCCTTCACAGACCAACAGAATTCTGTTTGTCCCACCCAATTGCATTTACAGAGAACTTCTTTTGAAATAGTGAATTGTGTAAAAATAACCACACATGGACAACCCTCCAACAAGCCGGATATGTTTATATATCTATGGGCCTTCAGACTTCAGCCTGAATGGTAAAAAAATGGAGGTAGACTTTTACCAAAGGGAAGTACAATCTGAAACACTTGTAAACCAAAAATTTCTTCCCACCTTTTCACACAGGTTTTAGTATTGTTCAGAACAGAAAAGAAAAAAAAAATAAAAATGAAAAGGCAGGCTTCAAAATTATTTTGAAAATACATTTTTGGTCATGCTTTTAGTTCTGGTTCAGGGACCTTTAAGTAATGAYGGATAAAATTCACCTTTATGAGTACAAATAGAGCTTGAAAGGTCATGAGTTATGTAAGAAAATTGGCCGCAATTACTTTCTTTGATGCTTCAGAATTATTTCTATGTCTTCTAAGAAAAGGCTGTTTCTATTTATGTAGAAAAGCCTCCAGGAGACCATTCTAGCTTCTGAAAAGGCAAGGACAGCAATGCTTCAAGTACCTGTTAGGCTGTGTGATAAGCCTCATGTTGCATTTTGCTGATCACATCAGGCTCCAAAAGAGGCAAATATTACAATTTTATAATATGAAAGTATGTTCCTGCTGAGCATATGACCTGGGAGCTTACAGCCATTTCACCTGGATTTAAAGGAGTCACTCAGCAAAAACCCACCTTTCACGTTCCAGCAAGCAGGAGCTCTGCCTGTGGTTCTTACAACCTTCTTACATTACCTCCTATGCTAAAATTTTCCCTGTTTTGTAGTATGTTGTCATTATGGCTTCCAAAATGATGTCTTTTCTTTGGTGACCAGTGCAGAAAACCGAGTAGCCTAAATAGACATTTTTATTACAAAAGCATTCTTAATGTCATTCTCTGTAATGAAGCCATCAACATTTACAAGGAGTGTTTGCACCAGTTTGAAAACTTTTCTGACAAAGAGTATCTACGTGCGATGTGTTTCAAGCTCAAAGTCAAAATRGCAAATGTGAGCACTTCAATACTGGATCCCCAGCAAAATCGAGCTGCTTTTGAAAAGCAGAACTACATTTTCTGTAAAGACGTAGGTTCCACTTAACAACCACAGCTCTGAAGAAATTAAGTATTTGCAGTTAGTTCTTCCCCTCCTTTATTTTTTAATTAATGAAAAAGACATGGCATCTGTAGGGGCTGAAAAATATGTTGTGGTTGTAATTATGGAGCCGTTCAGATCATACAGCTGGGATTCTGCCAAAGCCAGATGAAGGTGCAGGCTGTCGTGTGGCTTGGAGGTGATTCCTCCCCCTCCTGCTAGGATGTCAGTGAGATTACRGTCGTGCTCTGAAACGTTTTGAAGCTGCCCGGGGAGAAGGCACAGAAGTGTTTTAAGTCTCAGACTCCAAAGGTTCATGCTTTGTGGTATCTATCTACCCTAATTTTGTGTGTGTCTGTACATGTGCATCTCCTCCATGGTTTGCTGGACGTGTCTCTCAGCCTGCATTTCCACATCACCCCATCCTCCCCAGATAAATGAGCCGTTCTTGTTTTCAGCACGGCCAACCCTCCTGATGGCAGCAGTTTGAACCTTGCCACGAGGCAGATGGCAGCTTTTCCTCGCATGTTTCCTCCTTCCTCAACTTGGCTGCCACCTTCCATTTTGGACAAATGGGTTTACAGCAGCCGTTCACCTCCGTGTTTCTCTGTGTGGCTGCAAGGCTGGGCTTCAGTACAGCTGCTGCTTTTAGTGAGACTGAAGTTGTGCCCAGTGACAAAGTGATGGGAGTTGTGGAAATCCTACAGGAAAGCAGGAAAACGAGAGAGGAGTGGGCACCAGAAGTCAGACTAGGGGCTCACAGGGATCTGAGGGGGCTGAGGCACGGGGAGGATGGAGGCCTGGCCCAGCGTTGCCGTCACCAGGGCTCAGGTGGAGAAGATGGTGGGAGCCACGTGGGACTGCTAGGGGTAGGGGGGAAGCACGGCAGAATAGCAAAAAACTCTGCATGACACTCCTTGGTCTCGCATGGGACAGGGGCAGAGGTGCTGCTTGCAGCCCCTCGTGCATGAAACGTCCAACGGGAGCTGAAAGAAGGGTGTTTGAAGATAGATATTTCCTTCGTTGCTGTCTGACAATTTTATTTTTTTAACCTGCATTTAATGTAATGATTTATGTTATATGTAGCTCAAAGACACATATTTTAAATTATTATTGAAATGTTTTCAGCATGTGAGAACTCATTATTTTAACAAGACTTAAGATTCCAACCATAATTACAGCACTCAATAATGGAAGTTTATTAGTCTAAAGTTTTTCTAGGAGTTGTTAACAAGATGGTTAATGTCCAAGAACACTCTTACATGTAGAGAGAGGTTATAGACATTTTTATTAGCCAGAAATCTGAAAGACTTCAAGTCTTAACTAAAATCTGAACATCAGTATGAAATGTATGTCTCCATTAACTGCTACAGTACCTTTGTGTTCTATTTCCAAGTTTTTGAACATAACAGTTTATCAGTGTATCCTCAACAAATTGAAATGGTTATTTAATTTTATCACAACTCTACCTATCTTTAAATAAGCATTTCAGAACTGATCTCTTCTTCTGCAGGCTGTAGTCCCACTCATACCTCAGGGCAGCTGCTATCAGATCATTCTTAATCCATAGTAATAGGAGATAAAATTTTTAAAAAATCTAGTGTGGAGAATGCTCACTTCATGGTATTTGTGTCACAGTTGTTTTATTAGATGTTCTGGAGAAGACAAGAGAAACCATTCTTCTAACAGTAGATAATCTTTATCTGTGGTGCTCATTTGGGAAAACTATYGTGAGCCTTTGTGTACTTACTGTCAAAAATTCTGAAACAGCATTATTATTCATGGTTTCATTTGTCCTACCACCATTCTTTAGGCTCCTAAGTCCTGATCCTTCAAACCGATGAAGARAGTACTAACCCTTTTAATTTTATTGGTAATATCTTAGACATTCGTGTCACTGAGGTCAGACTTACCCAAACCTAAAGCATGAACTGTGCACAAGCCGAATACTGTGTGTGTAGGGTAAGTAAAAGCTTTGGCATTCCTTGCTCTTCCTGAAGTACATTATACTGCCTGCAGTATGTTGTCCTGAAGATAGAGCTCCGTTTGATGTTATATCAGTAGACTTTGTTGTTGTTCTCTCATCTTCTTAACTGAAAACTTGACTTCAACTTCAGTAGAGTCCCAAATAAACCACAGGACAGTATTCAAGAGGCAGGAGAGATTAAAAGGAGTTGGGTAATCTTTGGAATAGACAAGAATAGTTTATGCATACTAGAAATGTATTCCTTTATAGGTCATATCTAATGATACTCAAAACATATTCTCCCACACCCTCTCAGGACTTAGGAGAGGAAAAAAAGAGAAAAGCGAAATGATGCAGCATACCCTGATCTATCCACTGTGTCACAGAAACAGATTATTCTCCATAGATTTCTTTTTCCTGTCTCAAAAATTCACATGCAGCTTAGTCCTTCTCTGGGTGCTTTTTAGCACCCGCAACTCCAATCAGACTGTGAGAACATCTTAATTKATGACTCAGGCTATCATACCTGCAGTACAAGATTACAGGGATACTGCAGTATTTCCCAAGTTGAAAATGACCTAATGTACAGCTACATTGCTATTGAGCTGAACTGGAATTATACATACCTGACCCATACAGGAAGAATGGAATTTGAATCCCAAGAATTGAGAACATCTTTAAGGCTACCAGGTTCCACACATGCACAAATAATCAAACTTAAAAGCTTTCCTACTAGCACCGAATTTTTTTAAAGTTACTGTGTCTGAATTGATTACTCAGCAAGTTCATGCATAGCAGCTGACAGAAACATGAATCAGTGTTAAAACCACATACTATTTTGACTGACATTGGAAGAAAACCAGTTAGACCTGCTGGATGTTTTGACATCTCTTGCTAAATCAAAATGATTTTATGAGTTAATCTTTTTGGCAGCAAGAAATCAGCTAAGAAGAAACTCAATCTAGAAAGAGATGCACATAGCATTCAGAGTAACTCAGGTATAAAGTACTTTGCTGGTTTTCAGTAAACAATTCAGTAGTTCCATGGAATTTAATTCCCACTTTACTATTACACAGGTGACAGACTGAAGGGATTAACAAATTCTTAACTTCTCCCTCCTGCGTCAAAAGAAACAGCTCCTTTCCATGGACAGACACAGGTGGTACCTGCTGGCCACGATGGAGGCAGTGAATGTATTGTTTATCGGAAATGCTGGCTACTGTTAAAATTATTGCTGCCTTACTGCAACACAAGCTAATAAGCAAAATACACGATTTCAATAAATAAAATCTCCTATCAGTATCTAATTCTCATGGTCTTGAGGATACATAATTAGACTCCACAATGAGCCCCTATGTGTGAAGGATTTTTCAGCCGCCTTCTCCAAGTTGGGGGTGTCTGCCTACTTGAGGAGCAACTTTAATTGGTCCTTCAGTAGAAGAATCCTCTGTTTTCCAGAAACAAAATGTTTATTTCTGTAAATATTGGGACTTCAGATGCAAACCGAAGTCGATATCAAGCCTATTTTTTCCACTAAAATACACAGGGGATTAAGTAAGAGGACTGCTGATGTAGACTTACTTTTAGAGGTGTCAACCTCCAGGAATGGAATCCAGGATCTGTAGTTATAAAATTATTGTTATGGGGTAGCAGTTTTAATTACTATGTAATTTTAATTACTAAATTACTAAAGTGTGTAGTCTGGAGAAATGTAATGATTAATGTAATGATTAATTGCATCAGTGCAAATTCAGGGATGTGACTCCCACTTTTTGAATCAAATTGTCTTATTTTCGTGGCTTACAGGACTCCACAATTAATGAAGAAAAACCTTAAATTCAAACCAACTATGCTATTGTTGCCTGTTTGTCTTCCCTTTGGATATATGTAGCAAAAACAGTTCCGCATCTAACAAAGAACATTTTATTCCTTTTAAATTACAACAGTGTTTCAGTATTCCATTAAAATCATTACATGTTTTTGGTAATATTTTTGCAGATT
The DNA here is from genome assembly GCA_030449065.1 of Oceanodroma leucorhoa. Lineage (NCBI taxonomy): Eukaryota > Metazoa > Chordata > Aves > Procellariiformes > Oceanodroma > Oceanodroma leucorhoa. Next base: position 2,719,912 of record JASVER010000087.1, read on the forward strand.
ACATTGCATTAGAGAATCTTCTGATGATGTCATCACGCTGGAGAGAGTGTTGTCTAAAAAAGTTTCTTCTCTTTGATGCTGTGTCATTTTTCTGATTCCTTTTCAAAAAAACAGTATCTGTAAGATAGAAGGGATGAAGAGGCTGAGAAGACTTGATTGTCAAAAGTACCACTCAAACAGAGATGGAAGCAGAGCACCACTGATTTGCACAGCTCAGAAAGTTTTTATGTTACTTTTCTTTCACAGTTTCCCTGGGGAGAAAGACTGAAAATATAGGCTGCTGTCACCCTTCCCTCAGGAAGGAAGAGCACTTCCACTTTGTATAATCTCATAGTGAAGATGTGGGTTCAGATCCCCTCAGGCAGAGCAGGCATGTGAACTGGTTTTCCCACATGCTCTGTGAATGTTCCAGCCACCCGAGTACTGGAAAGGGCTGGGGTTATTCCTCCTCCCAGCCTGTGAATCGAGACTTTTGTTTCTAAAGCTATTCATGAAAAGTGATGGGCACTGAAATATTGCAGAAATGTCAAAAGAAACTCTTCTAGTCTGCCCTACATCGGCTTTTTTGTTTAGAAAGTAACTAATACACAGAGGATTGTTTGGCCATTCAAGATAGTAAGTCCAGCTGCTCAAAACGATTCTTTCCCAGATAGTCAAACTCCATTGACTCCATCAGGACACAGGTAGTTTATCGTCTTATCCCCTTGGAGTAAGTGCACGCATCCTTATCACTCGTTCTGCTCTCGTGCCTCAGGGGCAATCACAAGATTTATGTTCATCTTCACTTGTTCCTTGACTCTTCCTGTAGTGTGTTCAAGAAATGTATTGAGCACAGATGTTTTTTCTCCACCTTGACAGAGGACTGGGTCGTCAGTTCCAGGCCTGCCAGAACTGGTCCTGCTTTAATTGCCCGCTCCATCACTCCCTGGTATCTCCATGCAGCGCTCTGGAGAAGCGCCTCCTTCGATCGCTTTGCATTCAGAGTCCGTCGCTGGGGGCCAACTCTCACCGCATATTGTGAGGTAAGTATCTGTGTGTCCTGAAAGCATAAAGCCTCTTTCTCGAGTATCCTTTCATTTTTGTTCCTGGAAAAACTTGATATCTGGTACATGCTGTTTACTTGCTTATTGAAATTAAACTTCTAAGTTAGTTCTTTAAGAAGGAAGAATCTATTTCATATCTTGGTCTATTTCCCTATAGAACCACTTATGTTAAAAATGCGATACTTCTCTATTTCCTATTTTTAATAATAGCTTGTGCACCTAGATATGAAAGTAGTCTGTGCATTAAAGTACTGAGTTGGATTTTTTCACTTTTTGACATATTTCTAAAATACCAGAAAATAACTACAATATTGAAAATATAAAGCAACATCATTAACTTTTATTAAAAAAGTCATGCAAAAACTGTACAGTGTAAAGTCACAGTAATAAAGTATGCCTAATATTAATACTGTAAGTTTTGAAATAATTGTGATAAATTAAAACCATTTTGTATTTAAAACCACTGTTAGTTTTAGAAAGAATTCCTGAGAACTGAAGAACAACAGTGATAACATCATTCAAATAGTAACTTTTTATTATTATTCTGAGAGAGCATATTTCACATGAGTGCAATTTTCCCCCGATTTTCCAATTCTACAATTAGATTTCCAATTTTCCAAACCACTGATACATTCATATTTTGACTGCGTGCCCTACACTTCCGAGTCTGGAGGCTTGTGACCGGGGGGGTTGATGCCACAGCAGTATCTGTTAGGCATCCTCCAAATGCCTCCATCTCTTTTCTGTCACTCTGGTACTCCTACTCTTCTGAGAAGGCTCCTGCAGTGCTCTCCTAGTATCATGCCACACACAGAAGACTGGGTCATGCTTTTCCTCTTCATTCTGTGCTTCCCCAAATCCCACACAGTGTAAAAGTGGAAGGAACATTAACCACCCTGTAGGCTGCCCCTTAACCAAAAGGTTCCTAGTAGTTATCAATGTATCTCTTTCTACACTGTCTTAATTCTTCTTATATGGACTTGCATATAAAACTAGAAATAGAAATATTTCAGAAAGCTACCATTAACCCCAACACCAAGTCTTCTTTCTAATTCAGATTTAACTTCCTGGATCAGTTCAGTGAATATGGAATACAACAACCCATACGAGAAGCTGATTTTTAGATGTTTTCCAAGTCAAAGTAAAATTAATATATACTGGTATTTTTAATTAACACATGCTCATTTTTTTTCAGTTTCAAAATTAAAAAAAAAATGTAACTAAAAGAATAACTAAATCACTACACTTCTCTCTCCTTTCTTAGTACTGATGTCAGTAGCAAAAATTTAAATTCTCCTTCCATCCTGTATTTTGAGAAAAAAAACAAACTGAAATATTCCGACAATAAAATACATAATGGCATGTAAATATAGTGACGGAAGATCCAAACTACACTGAAGTTTTAAGCACTTACTGAAAAATAACAGTACTGAAAAAGCTGGACCTTTAGTCATAATGTGCAACCCACTCTCAGGGCGATGGGTGCGATGCAGTATTTGCCTGCATAGCTCAGAGTGAAGTGAAAAAGGGATGTCTTTGTAGTCAATAACGATGAAAAGCTTTTGTTCGGACAYTGCTGTTTTGTCTCTATAATTGCACCTTCAAAAAGAAGTCTATCAGAAAAGCAGAACAACACTGTGCTCTGTGATTAGCTCTAAAATCTTTTTGGCAGGACACAGTGCGGATAAGGACCTGTTATACAGCCCACTGCATGAAGTCGCATGTGTCACTGACTTCTCATTAGGATGAAGTCTTGACCCTACCCAAGTCAGATTTGTCACCGATTTAATTGTAGCCGCAATTACCTCCTTAATGTTTTTGAACGTCTTCGGAGAAGACAACTAGCTGCTTCTGGCCAAGTCAAACAAGCAAGCAACTTGATGGCAGATTTCCCTGCTGTGATCACATGAGGAATGGTTTTGTCCATCCTATTTCCGACGACAACTGAGAGAATTGAAGTACTTTGGGTTTGGTGAAAGGTTGAAGTCAGGCAGAGAGAGCTGCGGATGAAGGTCTTCTCCTGCAAGGGGCAGTTTTGCCGACTGCAGGTGTTGCTTCTGCTCCGGAGGTATATTTCCACCCAAGTAACATCAGAAACCATACTCTGTTGAGAAACGGGCCCAGCAGCTCCATGAAGGCAGCAAAAAGCCTGTATAAGACTGTGCTCTTCAAATGCCCGCGTCCACACCACGGACACCAACCTACCAAGGTTTGCTTTACCTTAGTTTGAATTCAGTTTGTTTCCGCAAGGTCTGTTGTAGGTGGGGAACGGGTTTTCCCACCCTACTTCAGAGGGATTCACACCCAGACCTTTTACAGGGGTCTCTGGGGTAGCATGTGAACCGCGGAAATGCCGGGAGGAGAGAGGAGCCCCTGCGGCAGCGGTGCCCTGGAAGAGGCGCTGCGCCTCTACCCTCAATGTGTTTTTCACCTAATTTCTCCCGCTAGATTATGAAGCACCGGAGGGTGACCTGCTCCAGATGTGGGGTGTGGAAAGTTTTGCTGGAAATAACCAAGCCCACACCTCCGTGCCCTCAAGGCCGAGAGAGGCCGCTGGGCGCCGGGCACCCCGCACGGGCCCGCGGGCGAGCCCCGCTGCCGCTCGGCGGAAGCGCGGCTCTGAGGCGGCGGGGGCCGCTGAAGACTCCATGTCCCGGCATGCCCAGCGGGGCGGGGCCGGCGGCGCGCATGCCCGCCCTGCCATAGCGCCCGGCGCTCACACCTCCCCCTCAGCCGGGCTGCGCGCGGCGGAGCAGCGGTAACACCATGGAGGCCGTTCCCCAGCCCCGGCCCGGCGGGGCCACTGCTGCCACCCCCCTGCCGCCGCCGCCCCCGGAGCAGGAGCGGAAGCTGGAGCAGGAGAAGCTGTCCGGGGTGGTGAAGAGCGTCCACCGGCGGCTGCGCAAGAAGTACCGGGAAGGTAACCGCGGGGGAGGGGGCCGCCCCCTCCGCGCCGCCCAGGCCGGGCCGCCCCGCTCCGCTCCCCTCCCCTCACCGCGGGAGCCGGGCCGGGGGCGGGGGCGGTCCGGCGGGGAGCCGCCGTGCCGCGGCGGGAGGAGGGGAGCCGCCCCCGCGGAGGGCTCCGCGCGGGTCGGGGTGTCCCCCCGCGGGCTGGGCGCGGCGGGGCGGGGCGGCCCGGTGCCCCCAGCCGCTCCCGGAGCGGTGCGGGTCGGCTGGGCCGCGGACCGCTGCCGAAGGGGGTGTGTCAGGGGGGTGGCTGGGAGCAGTGGCTGGGAGCAGCTCCGGGCCCGCTTCCTGCTCCTCCCCGGGCGACCGGGGGCGCCGCTGCCATCGGCTGCCCGCAGCCCCGCCGAGGAGCCCCGGTCGGGTCTGCCGAGATTTTGCCGCTTTCCGTGGGCTCTTGGCAGAGGAGACCCCTCCTGGGTCAGGAGGGCTGACGGCACATCTCTAGGAGCTTTTCCCGTGGGATGCAGGAGAGGAGGATTGGTGTGCACGGGTAATGCTGCGAGGTGAAAACGTGCGCTTGGCTAAAGGTGTGCTATACTTGTGCATGGGCATGGGTCCGTGTGGCCCTACACTACCGCTCCGTGTGACATTTAATAGCTGATAGCTACAGCGAGGCCTTTCACTACAGGCAGCTTCCAAGTCGTACGGCAACGTTTTCCAGACTGAGGATCTGCAGGAGTGGGGAGGACAGTAGGTCATGAATGCCAAGAGAGATTGAATGGTGATCTCGAGAGGCATGGGTCTTTGTGAACTGTTTGTGCCTCCTGTCTTTCAGACGTGGAGGAATAGTTCAGGCTGGAACACTAAGCAAAAGATTTGGGGAAAAGCTGTTATAAAATAAATTACTCTGAGTCCTTGAAAAATCTACTTTGTCATCAGTATTAATGCCTTTATACAAAGTTCTTCTGGGTGGTATTGGAATGCTTAAAACCTCCCAGAAATGCTTTCAGATGAGTGTCAGAGTTGAGATTTGTTTGCTGAAATTTGTAGTCGCCTCAGGTTGATTATAATGATCTGTCTAATCTTTATAAGATAGGTTACAAAAAAATCATCCATTCATTCTTTCAGTGAGTCCACAGCTCAAGGACACATGAAATGGGAACTCGTCCTGTTGTAGGCACTAGTTCTTGCTTCTCCTCTGTGTCTGCATATGACACTTCTGTTAAAGTAACAAGGTCATTCTGCTTTCTGGACTTCAGAAGCCTCCACGGAAGCCTGTCCATGGGATTTGGGCACAGATATCTACCTATATAGATACTGATCAAGAGTCACTGTTCATTTTGGCCTTGGTGAGCCAAAACTGAAGGAAAGATCTCCCTTGTTCTCCTGACGTTCAGGTGAAGGAACATAGTATGTTTTAACAGTCAAATCCTGGCAAAAGAGCCCAGTTTTGAGCAGTTCATATTTCTCTGTTATTTCAGAGTGCCTGCAGATTAAGACAGACAAACATTGGCACTGTTAACTTTAAAAAAAATGTGAGCAATCTCTGTAACAGCTGAATTTTTTTTAGATGAGAGCCTAAATTACATAGAAGTCTATGTAAGCCTACTTCTCAGCAAAGAACAAGTTAGTATGCAAGGGTAAGTTGTGTTTATCTTTAGTTCAGTGTAATTGGTTAAACGAAGAAGCAAGTAGCACTCTTAACTTACTTTGTATGTCCTGTAAATTATGTGTTAGTGAACAYTCTACAGTGATTTTTCTAGTCATTTAGCAAAGTTGTATGTATTCTCATGGAGAGAGTTAAAACCCAAACAGTTCATCACATCAAGTCTATGCACCAAGGAGAGCTCCACCCATTACCTACTCATCCAATAGTAGGTGGTCTTTACAAGTTACTAGGGATTAGTAGTTGTAGTACTTCATACGTTAGGCTGTTTCAACTTCAGAATTTTATTTTTGGAGTCTTTTCTCCCTACATTTCTCTATGCTTCTAAAAGCAGACTTAAGAATCTCCTTCCTAAATGCCTTTAATGTCATTCTGAAATTGTAATACTAGTACATGCTTGACCTCTGAAGGATCTTTTCTTGGTTTCTTTTGTTTGTTTTGTTTTCTAATACTCGGAGACACTGACTGGCAAGTACGTTACCGTGACAAAATCAAAGTTGACAGTTTGCTGAAGAGAAGTAAAACAACAAATCATCTGTAACTTCTCAGTACGAATTGAATTATAACTTGGGTATGAAAACACAAAGGTAAAAAATGCATCCTTGGTTATATACTTACAGCTTATTACACAGGGAAAGCCTCTTGTCTCCACAGTGCAGTGCACTCACCTTCAYCTCCATATGAAGCAGAAACAGAGCTATATGTATTATTTCAGAATCTTGTATTGTCCTTTTTTTTTTTGTTTTGTCTCTTTTTTTTTTCCCTTACTCTGCCTCTTCTCACATTTACTAGTTCTATGAAGCTAGTTTCCATTTTGTCTAAATAAGCAAACAGTACTAGAATTGCTGTTGCATGGACTTTGGTGCCTTGTCTGTAGATACTAAAATAGAATTGCATATTAATTTTGTTGGCAGAGGAAAAAGCATGTTGAGTATCCTTCTGAAAGTTATATTATTATGTTGCACAGGGTGGATAAGTCTAAGAAAGCCCTTGGTATTGTAATATGATCTTAAGTTACTGTCTTCTGTTAGAAGTGTTGAAGGGAAATAGATGCTTCCATGAGACACTGAGATGTTTGTTGATAGAAGTTATACAGACTCGATTTTAATAAGCTGATTTCTTTGAGAATTCATTTGCCTTGCTGATGTTAGCAAGCCTTGAGTTTCAGTGAGCAATTGTAAACGGCAAGCTAGTGTTTTATCTGACTTGCTTATAACTGGCACCATTGTTATAATTTTGTTTCATTTCCCACAATGGTTCCCCTCTTTTCTGAAGATGAGCCAGTGGAAAAGTGACAATATGCTTCAAAACTGCAAGCTAACATGTTTTTGAAGAAGTTGCGTACTTGTCAAAGTGCAAAAGCAGTATTTCTTAACTAGGGATGCATTACAACAAATTTTTTGCATTTACTAAGGAATTATTAGAGTAAAGTTTAGTCAGCATCGTGTCATCTAAAGGGTTTGATATATCTTTTTTCTTGGTGAAAAACTAACTCTTGAGATTCATCCAAGATAAATCTTGGCTTCTTTTTTAATTTTTGCATTTGTTGAACCACTTTTACTTGTAAGTATGGTGGATGGATTTTGTATGTGCTTCTGTACTGTGGCTCATGTCGTATCATAGTCCCCGAGCATGCCAGTGTATTTATGACAAGCATTTGCCGTGTTTAAAATGGTTCAGCTTAAACTCTTTTAAGTTTGCATTGAAGTGTGGTGTTTTTTTGTTTTCTTCGACAATTTTAACTTTTTTACTGTGTGACTAGTACTTACCTTTTCCTATTTTTAGGATATTACTAATCTAGTATGACTTCTAGTGGGAATTTATATTTTTTTCCTCCTTTTTCATCTCCTTTTCTTTTAATTCTTTTTGGTTTCCTTGCCTTCCCCTTACACCCTCTCTGTTGTTAATAGTAAATAAAGAAGGGAAGCATGTAATCATAAGCACCATGGCAGATTTGGTATTTTGTGATTGTAGGATACTCTTTTTCCACTGTGGATCCTGTGGTAGTATTATATGTCATATATTTTAAAATGGCTTAATGAAGTTTAACAAATGAGTGTGGGCTTTTTAGAGTGGGAAAAAAATGTATTTTTTTAAATTAAGATGATTGGTCCTTGTCCACACTGAGTGAATGTGTCAACTAAATTAGCTAATCATTAAGAAATTGTTTCAGACTACTTTAAGGCAGTGATAGAGACAGACAAAACCTGTCTAGAGGTTCCTAAAAATACACATAATTCCTCAGGTTAGCCTATAAACTTTGTCTTCGTGAAGAAAACTCTCTTAAGTGAGAACAAAACACACTGAGGTGTAACGTGTTCACTTAGGAGTGTATCTCATTAGCATAAGACTCATGGTTTTTCTGAAGTTTTACTACTGTTCCCTGTCCAAATGGATTAGTTTAATCTTAATTACCTTATACACCAGGGTAAAATCCAAAAGCTGAAACATCTCTCAAGTGCTCAGTTATTCACTTAAGAGAAACTTCAGGGTTTTGCACATTTGACACAAGCACTTAGAAAGTGCAGAAATTAGGGTTTTTATGAGACTTGAATTTCTCCTACTAGCCTGTTACAACATGGGGATGGGGAAAAAACAGTGTTTGGTTTAGTCTCTTAATCTTGGTCCTGTTGCCTAGTACCATAGGAGACCGCAAATTTTATGGGATTTTCCTCTATGCAGGATCTTCCTTAGGCAGCTGCAGCCACAGACTAGAGCATGTTGTTATTGGTTGCACATATGCATATATGTTGCATATATTGCATGTATGCAGATGTCTGTCAAGCCTGACAGACAGGCTTGTACAAGCAGATTTAGTGGTTCACAGGGAACTAAGCATGATCTATTGAACATCTGCTATGTGATATTCGTCTGTCTGTTTCCAGTTGCTTATAGCAGCCAAGTAGGTTTAATTTTTACTGTGATAAAAATCCCTTCCCCTGATACAGAGGCAGCCTTTTTTTCCTCTGAGTTGTTTATTGCCTTTGTAGTCATGCAGAGCTGTATTTATCAAGTAAACATTTTCTGTGCAGCATGACCCTCAGTTATAGATGGTTTTATATGTAGTCTGGAAAGATGTTTTTACAGCACTCTCTACTTCTCCCTGGAAATCCCACTTTGAGTACAAGTGGGAAAAAATTGCTGATGTATCTGTAAAGGTATTTTAYGAAATACTTTGCTATGTGTTCACTAAAACGTTTCATTTTTCCTTCCACACACCTGTTAAGGCTGTTCAGGCTTAGAATCGCACAGAACTGGTATTTGTCCTGATATTAGTCACTGTATCACAGAAGCTGATAGAAACATTTCTAGGTGGTAGTTTGATTCCTTAAMAGAAAGATTTGCTGAAACTTCAAAGAAATGGATAACAACTTTATTAAAAGGTTTCTCAAATCCAGAAAATTAGGAAGAATTTACAGGACCCTGCCTGACGATAATAAATAGCCTGAGTAGGTAAGTGGTTTAGACATTCATGTGCGAAGTGTCCTTCTGAAGTCAGTTGCTTTATGGTCTCTTCCTCTCTCATGTTTTTCGTGAAAAGCCTTGAGAGAGCTTAAGTTCTTTCTGATGTGAAACAGGAAACATTTTGAAATAGTGGCATTTTTCACAGGACAGGAAAACTTTGTCACCGAACTTTACACGGTAAGTTATTACTCCTTTTTGTTAAATGCAACTGGTTCACTGTAGAAATAAACCTAAGTTTTCAAGATCTCTGTTTGTCTTTCCTCATTGGCATTAATTTCTTGGAAGAGGGAGACATTTTGTAATACTAACTGTTACATTTTCAAGCAATAGAAACTAAATGCCATTTCATTAAAATTGATGCTATTTTATGACATGGGCATTAAGATATGATTGCCCTTACTGTTTGCACACCACAGTTTTGCAGTGAAACTTTCATTAGAAATCCCATAATATTTTACAGTTTGGGGGTTTTAATCATTAGTATCATTTAGTTAGCCCACAAATTCTGAAAACCCACTGGCTATGGAACAGACTTGCATCCACTGAACAAGCAGCTATATGTAACCTCCTTCCCTGCTTCTTTATTGCCTTGGCAGGGAAGATGATGTTCCTGTTGCARGGTCAGCATAATGAAATCCGTACCTGTGCCTCAGTTTCTTCTGGTTTTTGCACCTGCGTTTGCACATATCTACCAAAGTCAGTAGTTTCTGTTAATGTGTTCATCTCTGCATTGGTGTCGTTAAGGTGCCCCACATTGTCCATCCCACAAAGTCAGGTTTGGGGAAGAGGAGAGAGGGGTGATAGTTTCCAGTAGAGTAGATCCAACACCTGGGGGCAGTAATTGCTTAAACTATCACAAATAGGCTCCCCACTGTTTGTGTGACAGTCATCAGAGATTTATAGCAGATCAGAGACATAGGTCATTCTTCAAGGTGATATAAGCTGACCCCCAGTAGATGGTTTAAATAGCAGATGAGTTGTACCCTGGGAGTCTTTTTGATGTAAACAGATAGATAGGAAGTTTACCTGGCAGGTCAGATGTAGAAATCTGCATTTGATCAAATGAATCCTTTCTATGTGAGTGGAAGGGAGGAACATTGATATTGAGATAGACAGAGAAAATTAGTTTCTTGCACTTTTTTTTTTTTTTAAGATTTTATTGTGAAATATTTCAGGTAACTTCTAAGAAATGTAAAGCAAACACTAGTCAGACAAGAGAAGGAAAATATTAGCTCTGATTGCTTCAACTTTGTCCGAGCTGAAGTTCATGTTCTGTATTTAGACATGTAAAATTGGAAAACAGCGAAGCCAAAAATACCTAATGTCTTTCACAAGAAATACTGGATATTCTGTTTTAGTAAGATGATCTCCAAGTGCATAGTAAGAGTGTCGAATAGCCTTAAACTTTATATTATGGTATGGTCGTGAGTATGTGAGATGAAAAGTTTAATGTACAAAATCAAATATTAACTTTAAGATGTGATCAAAGATGCAAGACTYTTTTTTTTWTTWTTCCTTTAGTAAATTTCAGTTCAGTAAATTTCTAGTKTATCCTGTATACACTGAAAATTATGAATAGCATAATATTAACTGATATTCCTCATGTAATTAATTTCACTAATCATTCCCATAGCATCCAGACATTTAGTAGTACAGCTAAATTTCAACTGATAAGTCACTGTTAATGAGGAAATTTTGTCAGATATTCATACGAATTTGATTTTAGCTTTAGCCTAGTGGACAGTGTAGGGTTGCTTTTTCCCATTTACTGTTTAGCATGTTGTAGAAGCTAGTTTACTGTTTCCAGCAAGTAAGTGAGAGGCGGTTTTAAGAGGCTAAAAATGAGATGGATTTTTTTCATTCTGCAGTGCATTGCCATCGACAACAAAAAAGAAGGCTCAAAGATCTTGCTAGGTGTTGCTATGGCCAGCAGCCTGTCGTCTGAAGTTATCCAGCATTGTCATGGACACTTGTTAATTGTGGGGATAGGTTTGCTTTTTAYAATGAGCAATTCAAAGAGTTTTATTAATAACTATTGTACAAATATGAACATGTCACTTTTGCTTCTGTCTTCCATTGTTAGTCAATGTATTGAGCTTATTTTCTCCTCTACCAGAGCCATCAAAGGTGTATACAGGAAGGCAATGTGCTGTTAAATAAAGGGAGTGGATTGAATCTGGTTTTATACATTACTAATTTATATCAGCATGTAGGTAGCCAAGACTTCAAACCCTTAAACCCTTGTTTGGTCTTTTTATTTTTATTTTTTTTTCTTTTTTTCCAAGTATAGCTACTTTGAATTCAGAAAATCATAGTTTTCCAAAAGGAAATAATAGCTGTTCTAATGCCAGTTTTCCTCAAGTATTAAAAAACTGTTTCTTTTGGGGGGAATTGTTGATTAAGATCTAAACCCACATAGCGTCTACCTGAAGCTTAAGTGCACAGTGTCAGATAAATTTTGGGATGCAAGATCTTGTTTGGTGATGGATGAAGTATTTTGTACTTGTTTCTGAGATTGTCAGAGATGACTGCTCTGTTTTTCTGAAGAGCACCCCCATGGAATTAAGGAAAATAGTAATTGCAAAACTTGTCTTATGGGTGCAGATACTACTTTTAACTCTATATGACTTAACTATTTTATTGCTTGATAAGACAAAATGATTCAGTTAATTGGGGTTTTATCCCATTCCAAAATGAAAAATATTGCCTTTAGCAAAACTGACCTCTGTTTCTTTTATATACAGAGGGTTGTGTTTTGTTTAAAATACCAGTTGATATGATTTGTTCTGTCAGAAGTTGAAGAATAATTGACTAATTAATTTTTCTATTTATTTCATAAACATACCTTAAATGGCAGTTCCATTTAACACTCTATAAAGAAATGTCTTTTAAAAATAAAAAAGACAAACAAAAAATAGGATGGAAGAAAGCTTAAAAATAGACTGCCTGGAGAGAGGAGTTATGGCGTGGGATTGTCTCACCAAGAATGGCAAACCTGGTCTTCTCATACTGTGCTGGGGACCTTTGATGAGATCCTGTAAATAAATGTGGAATGAGGGGAGTTCTTACTGAGCTTGTATGATTCTTTCTTCTTTATTAATAATGTTTTCAGTTGTTGAAACTTACAGCTAACGTTAGGTCTCTATTGCTGTTACCCACAATTAAAACTATCTTGTAATTAGGATCATTTAAAAATAACTTCTACGTGCCTGACCTGTTCTCTCTGTGACAGGATTCGGTAACTGCTGATTACTCTGTGGTTGAGTTTTGGGGGTGTGATTTGGCTATTCTGCAGGCAATATTAATGTGGGTGGGAATTATTTAGAAGGATTCATCTGTTCTAGGTAAATAGTATTGGATTTTTGTTATTGCATTAGAAAAGGCTGTGTTATGAAGAACCTACAAGTTGGTCAGTGATTTGTTTACTGACAGAATTGCTAGAAAGAGGTGGGCTTTGGGTTTTTTGTTTTTAAAGGAATAGTTAATCTTCAAGGTGAAGAGTAGGTTATTTATTTTCTAGGCAATTCTGGGTAGAGGGGAGAGCAAACATTAAATAATTTTAAAATAATATCACTGTAGTGATTGAGAGGTGTGTGAAACTCCTGTTATGAGCCAGTCTTGCCAATCACACTTTTTAGCTGGATGTTGGCATAACTGGTTCCTTGATGGAGATCTGAGGTGTATGAAGATCTCTGAAGAGTCAGTGCTCAAAACAGGTTTTAAATCACTTAAAAGATGATCTCCAAGTGCATAGTAAGAATGTCGAGTAGCCTTAAACATTATATTATGGTATGGTCGTGAGTATGTGAGATGAAAAGTTTAATGTACAAAATCAAATATTAACTTTAAGATGTGATCAAAGATGCAAGACTTTTTTTTTTTTTTTCTCCTTTAGATGAGCCTACCACAAACTTCTATTTAATTTACAGCATTATTGATTGCTTAACTGAAGATTTTATTTATCTTATTTCTTTAGTAGCCATTAGTTTTGTGGTGAAACCTTCCTGCATATTTTACTGCCTCTTTGGTTACACAAGCAATGATTCACAAATAAATGTTTAACTCCACTAGAGTTAATGCAGTATTTGCACGTGGATTATAATGTATTGTYTGAAAAATTAATGCACGTGGATTATAATGTATTGTTTGAAAAATTTAATACATAGCTCTACTGTGTTCTGGGTATCAGTTTGAAATTGGATGCTGCAAGACCTGTTGTAGTCACTACCTCAATATCTCAACAGATAGGAAGCATTATTTGCATTTTTGACTCAGTATTGGAGCATGATGCTGGAATTAAAGTTCCTGTAAATCTATCTAATGCTCCTGTCTTTGCCTTCTCAAAGCTAACCCTGGAGAAGAATGGAGGAAAAACATAAGAACAACTCACTACCGTGGTACTTGCTCAAGGAAGTCTGAACCTCAAACGCTTCTTTGAAAGTCCCTGCACAATGGTGCCAGTGTCTTAAGAAAACCCTTTATCTGCAGTTGTTTTGGAGCTTACATTAATGAAAGGGCAGACAAATGGGCATCATATCAAACCCAGTATTGACAGTGGGTCAACAGCAGATGCTTAGACAAGAATATATGAGAAGTGCTGCAGGAATATCACTGTATGCTTGCTTACCATTCTGTCTTTCAGTGATTTCATGGTCTAGGAGCTCCCAAGGTATAAATYGCATCTTTGAATATGGAGCTTGTAATGGATTTTCTTCCCTTAGATTGCCCAGCTACATGAACTTTAAGCTTAATTACACATTTTGTGAAGAAATAACGTTTGGGGTTTTTTTGCTTTGAAGCTGCCCTTCTATGCTTTTCCTGAATGTCTCCTAGTCTTAGAACAACCAGAAGTTGTTCCATATTTACCTTTCCKGTGTCACTCGTGATCTTGTGGAGGTCTGTCCTCTCCTGCTTCCATCCGTCTTTTTCTTGCCTCTATTTAGGTGTTCTTCATACAGCAGCTGTGCCGTATTTGTCCCATGTTGCCATTTTCTGTATCTCTCTAGACATGTTGCATTGGTAGATGAAAACAAACCAGAAGTGCGCACAGAATTGAGTTGATATAGAATGTGTGACAGACTTACTTTGTGATGAATTTTTCCACTTCTGTTCTGCATGTCTATTATAATAGTCTGTATCATTCAGTTTTATTTTTCTTGTCAGCTCAGTGCCAAGAAGCTGTTACTGTCATAGGCGGCTCTGTTGTAACCCGAAGTTCATGTCCCAGAGTGCTGGTAGTCAGCTCTGGGTCTGTTGCTATATATCTAAATTTAAGATCCCTTGTCTCTTGGACTCTTTTGCCCCTCATCTGACTTTCAGAGAGAGGTGTAAATCCCTGCCTTGTTCAGATGGAAATAAGAAGAGTTGCTATGAGAGCAGGATTCAGTGTTAGGAGGCATCACTACTTTGTTATAAGAAAGGACTGGCTAGTTAAGAACATCTGGTCTTTACATATTTCTTCTTCCCCATCTGTCTTATTTCTTAAGTTTTAAGGAAAAGTGGTATTTGGAAATAGAATAATTGCTTAAGAATAGACCAAATGAAGTAATGGAGTAAAAGAACAACAGTATTAAACTTGGGGTTTTGTATTTGTGATGTTTTCCCTCAATAARTGTTCACTTGTTCCTTTTCCTTTCTAATTATTCATGTATTCKTCAACTAAAACTTTAGCAGCCACATGTCATTCAAGTGTTTCACAGTTGTCTGGAGAATGCAGTAAGATTCAGAGTACTGTGGCAGAGAAACTATGAAACTATATCTAAATTGCACCAGAATTAATAGGCTGTTGAGAATACACTTTGAACTTGGCTAGTGCTTTCTGGCTTGGTACTGTGTAGGTTCTGCACTTTGACATGAGAAATAAAGATTCATAAGAGTTGTGTTTGTTTTGCCCCCTTTACTGTCTATACCATTTCTAGCTCTTTCACAGTAGAGTATGTTCTGTCCTGCATGATTGTTTCTACATAAGGCTCTCCTGAAAGCTCTGGAAAAGTGACCAACAGGATTTAGCAGAAACCCCTGTGGGGGCCTGCCTGCGACTTGGCTGTTTCTCTGCTTTAGTGGTCAGTTGACGACCACGCTAGTGCCCTTTCTTATATAGCATATCTCTCTGAACTTGGATCACTTGGGAAATAATGAGGGATACCACTCAAATAGAATGCTATGATTTTTTCTGTCCAGTCTAATAACTTTCTCATATATGCTTGTGGAATAGCAAGCAGAATACATGATTTCTTGCATAGCTTCCGTATTTTGCTAAACTAAATCATGTCCACTCCCTTCCATCTCAACTGCTGTCTCACACAAGGCAGTATAAACATCTAATTTTAAACATGACTCATTTTTATGATTGTACAAGTGTGCTAGATGATTATTTTTGAAGAGAAAATTGCTGTGACATCCCTAAACCAAACTTAAATAGGGAGTAACCTGGACGGTTAGTTTAAATCTTCTAAGTATGCAACTGTCTATACTTGTCCATCATACCCAGTCTTGCTGTAATTTGAGGACAGGTGAAGTGAGGGATTGTTACTGCTTTGCACACGTGGTGGTGGTGGGGGGGGGAAGTTGCCACTGGAAGAAATGTTAGTTATTTACTGCTAATTAAAGCACATCAAAGAAATTGCCAGAAGTGGGTTAGAAGCAGAAATCTCTTACTGATGTGAGAAGGACAGGTCATACTGTAAGCTACTTTCAGGCTTTAGCAGACATTAATAGTTAGCTTATGCTTGATACACCTTTTAAATATTTCTTTGTAATACGAAGGTGCTACAAAAACTGGTTCTGGAACCACGTTGTGAAAAGTGTGTTGGTTGTCCGACTCAATGCTTAAAGTATAGCTCTGCTCTTGAAAACTTGTTAGCTGTATCGGCGTATAGGTGCAAAATCAGTAGATAATTTTTATTCTACAGATTTATATATATTTACACTAGATGTGTGTGCACATTTGTGATTAAGAAACACAAAAGGAATTAGTGAAAATCATACCAGCGAGTATGTATTTTTCTTTCTTAGGGCAGAAATGTCCTTTCAGTAAGGTATACCAAGGGTTTGCGTGCTGTAGAAACCACAATAGGAATTGTGGCTAGCCACAACTAGCATTTATCTTGTTTTTGTTTAGCAGTACATTATGTAAAGCAAGCTAGGAGAAGTGGATACTTAGCAGCAAAAGAGGGAAAATCATCATGTTTAATTACTTTGAAG
The DNA here is from genome assembly GCA_030449065.1 of Oceanodroma leucorhoa. Taxonomy (NCBI): domain Eukaryota; kingdom Metazoa; phylum Chordata; class Aves; order Procellariiformes; genus Oceanodroma; species Oceanodroma leucorhoa. Next base: position 2,736,196 of record JASVER010000087.1, read on the forward strand.
TGCCAGAACTTAACCTGCAAGACTTCTTTTCAGCAAGGTGAGGAGCATGGAAATAAATCTGTCCCTAGAGATCAGCAGAGGAGTTTTATCTGTGATTTCCTGACCTTTCGGTTTGATTCTTCAGTACTGTCCCCTAGAAGCTAATTCATTGGGACTGGCTAGATTAGACAGACATTAATGAAGGCTTGAACTCCTTTTCCAATGTATCCAAAGAAATCTATAGTCTGGGTTAAACTTCCATTTTGGCATTTTTGCATGTATTATCATCCACAGTATTTGCCACAAACATGAATGCTACTAGGAAACCTTTCAGTCTTTCATTTCTAAAATGTTTGTCATGTTAATGCTCGTGCACAGAAACCTGAAAGCAAAACTTCCCAGGGACTTGAATTTCACAGAACAAACTGAACAAAATCAGTGTACTGAGAATATTGCTAGTTTCTCAAGTACCCGATAGCCCCTTCCTTCTCCAAAACCTGGAATTTTGTGTTTGACTAGAGAAAGGGGACCTTGTTTTTTTTGCATGCAGGTAAAGTAATCTCTTGGTGCATTATGTAACTTCTTTTAATTGGAAGATGGGGATTTTGCCATGGAGATAATGAGACACTTTGTATCTAATGTGCAGTTTTTTTCTGCTGTTGTTTTGTTTAGTGGGAGACTTTGATAAGATCTGGCGTGAGCACTGTGAGGATGAGGAAACTCTATGTGAATATGCTGTGGCAATGAAAAACCTTGCAGATAATCACTGGGCAAAAACTTGTGAAGGGGAAGGCCGAATTGAATGGTGTTGCAGGTAAATCTTAATGTATTTGAAAGACACAATTGCACACTTCTACTTGCAATTATTTATAATACAAGGTTTAAGCATTTTTTTGCTTTTTTGCCAATTTTAAAGATTTGTTCTATAGCATGTTAATGATTTATTGCTTCCTAAAACAAATACCTTCTTACTGTTCCAACTTACTAAGGATATATAGCTTATGAAGTGTTTTGTTATAAGGTGACCCTTTTAAAGTATCTTCAACAAACAAAGTTGTTTGGGKTTTTTTTCCCCCAAATACTGAAGCTTTTTGCAAGTAAAACTTTGAAGTAATTTTCTATACATTTGAACCTAAACTGAGCAAATGCAGTGAGTGTAGCTCAAGTTTAATTTTCAGGGCTTTGGTTTGATTTGTGCGTATAATAGTGTTTGATCACTAAATGCAAATCTCTGCTGTGTAATTTTCAAGTCTTAATCTTGACTTTAGCCTGTATTAAACTTACTTTAAATCGATTTTAAACTTTAAAATTCCTAATTGTCATAAACATCTCATTTTTATTGGGTTGTCGTAGTAGTAAAGTCATGAAGTGAGTTCAGCTAGACTATTTCAATCCTTGAGGAAAATAAACTCCTAAAAGAGAAATGGTGGTCACTCAGCATTCCTGCATACAGTTGGCATCCAAGGCAYACCATGGAATCTGTACAGCGGAATAAAACAAAATGTTGTTGAAGTCTTAACTGGGAAGAGAATTTATCAATGGTCCTGCCTTTGGGAATGACATTAGATAGGCAAAAAGTAACATTGTGCGCCAGTCTGTAGGTCCTGCAGGTTGAGTGTTACAGTGTGATGAGCAAAAGGCAGCAAAGAAAAGCAGGCATGGTATTGCTAAATTTAAATTAACTACATGGGTCCTTTGAGCCTATAAAACAAAAAAAGGAGGGGGGAACAACTGTGAAACAGTTGATCTAGGGTACATCTTGGTGGCAACTTGAGCTGTTCTGTGGCTTCTGGAAATGGAGCAAGTAATAACAAGCTGGTTCCCTTTTTCCCTACAACAGGCTCTTAAATATTTGAAAACCATTCCTTTACGTATCAATCTTTTATCCTTTAGCTTATAAAACCCAAAAAACTAGGTGAGTGTTCCTCTATAGACCCTTTTCCAGACATGTTTGGTGTATCTTTATCCCAGTTACAAGARAGGTGAATCAGCTGGAACGAACTATGCCCAAAAATGGACACAGCATTCCCCTGACCTTGTCAGGGATAAATAAAATGAAGAAATATTATTGAGGTTGTAGTAAACTCTTGTTTATGCTACTGATCCCGTTTGGTGGGTTTTCTGTGGGGGTTTTTTTGCATTCATGTTGCATTGATTTATGTTCCCTTGTGATCCCCAACTGCCCATTTCTTTTTTACAGGCTTCCTCAGTTGCTAGTTGTTTTCTTGTATTTGTGCTATTCATGACTTCTGTGGAAATGCTGATACTTGTACTTCTCTTTTCTAAACTACACTYTCTTGAATCATATTGAATTCTAATACTGCGATTTCTTGCAGCATCCACCCCCCGCCCCCCACTTGGCATAGTTCACAGATCAGTTAAGGAGAGTACTGACTGTTGCAATGTTCATGTTATCTGTGAAAATACTAATTGCACTAGATCCAGGACAGATTCCCATGGAACATTGCTCGATATTTTCTAACAATTTSATTGTCAACTAATATGTGAAACTTTTTTCAATAGAGCTGTGTGCACTTACTTTGAAGTAATTTCAGGTAAACAGTATTCCCTTAGCTTGTGGCAAACTTGTCTGTTACCCTGTAGGACAGGATAATGTTCCTTGTGGACAGGGGAGGAACATTTGGTCGCCTGTGTATTGAAGTTTTTTGCTTCCGTGTCTCACTTGTTTTCTGTTTGTAGTTACTACAAGATTTACAAAGTAAACATCTAAATGAAGTGTCCAGTTTGGGCCTTGCAGCATGAACTCGTATTGAAAAGAGAATCCACCCTGTAAGAGACACTAAAATGCTCTGTCTCAGTATAAAGCTCCAATTAAAGCACATACCTTTTCAGTTTGCAAAGTCGAGGGGTCAGGAGTTTAACGTAAGTAGAAAAAGAGGGGTACTTTTCACTTTTGTGTGCCTCGGATTAAACTGAGGCCTGGATGGCTAGATACCAGAACATATCRGGTTGATTTTGTGTTCTGCAATTTTTTGTTCCTTCTTAAAGGGCCAAGAGGTGTGCAAGACAGATGGCAGGTCCCATCGTTGTTACTCCTCCTTGTGTCTGGTTGCATAACTGCATGCAAGAGAACTTCACTTGCATGAGACTTCACTGAAAGCTTTTGGTCAATGCTTTAACTGTGTGATCATGACAGCAGGAAGGTAGCTGATGTATTAGATTAAGTTTAATTTGGGAGTGGAATGCTAAAAATACTCAGGAACCACTGGTGTATCCCTGCTGAAGAAAGGCTAGTCTGAGCTTTTTTTGTTTTTCTCTGAAGGAAGATCTTTTCCGAGATCTGAAACTGAGAAGTGCTTTTTCCACYAGTTTAAAAAACAAAAACCACCTTTTTTTTCTTTCCTTCATTTTCCTTGTATTCTCTTACAAACAAGCACCAGATAAAGTAAATCAGAGAATGCAAATAACCACTAGAGAAGCCACGTGTACTTCTCAGGATCAAGAATAACAATTTTCTTGCAGGGTTCTCCTTTCAAAAGTCTTTCTAGCTATTTAGTTGAAGACACTGGAAAAATGCTTGTTCTGATGTTAATTCTTAAACCAGATGACATAAAACTTATTATTTTACTTCATTAGTTTTGGATTTAAACAAGCACATATCCAAACTTTAGAAACCGTAAAAGATGGAAAGCAGTACATGATGTACTGTGCTGATGCCCATATGCTGCATTGTATAGGGCCAGTTTTATTTATTGTTTCAGGGCAAATTTATACAACTCTTGGTGGGGAGAGGGGTGGGAGGAAGAGGGATTAAAACTTTGTCCCTTTCTGGGTGTAGGTTAATGATCCCCTGAGTGGTATTGTAAAAAGCCTGGGCAACACTGAACTGTCCTTCCCTTGCTTGCTTTTTATATCTTTAGAAAACTAAATACAGAGAAGCAAATGGTACTTGGAGATTAACACTTTTGTTTCTCTTTCATTTAATTAATATTACAACACAAAACCTAAGCCTTAAACCAAAATAGGATAAGATTATGTTTACCCTGAATAATTGTCCCAACTCTTAATTTTTGCTGGCATAGGTAGGCTGGTGAGCCTTTGTATGGACAATGAATGCCAGCCTGTTCTGGTTCTAGTTAGAACAAAATAAGCTAGACCAGCAGGTTTGCTTCTTTCTGTTGCTTTTGCATCAATGTTAAGACTTGTGTTGACTTGGCTATTTTTTTTAAATAACAAAAACCAAAATCTGCACTTCTAACTATCATGACAAAGCACTATCTAGACCTGCATTTTTTTAAAAAAGTCTTTTGACTGTTTCATGAGCAAACTGAAGAAATATGGTCTTGATTAAGCTAATGTCAGGTGAGGGCAGAACTGTTTGGAAAAACTTGCAGAGAATAGGTGTTAGAAGCTTATCTTAAAAATGTGATTTATTGAGAAGTACTCTGTCAGTGTCTAACTGTGCATCCATTACTAATCAATATTTTCATTAGCAATCTGCTAGAATAAAGTTTGTTTATTAAATTTGCAGATGAGACTAAACAGAAAAGAATTGTCACTCTGAGAGCAGGTTTAAAGTAAACAGTGTTGTTAACTATACCAAATATCAACTATACAAATACAGGCCAGGGAGTAATTGGTTGTGTCAGTCTTTAGAAAAAGCATTTGGATTCTGTAGCAGGCCACAAGCTGAATATGAAGAGTCAATGGGATGTTTTGCATCCCGTTGATGCAATAAAGGCAAATATCAAACTGGAGTATGTTAATGAGATTGTCCACAAGATATGTAAAGTACTTCTGACTTTATTTAGCATTGCTCTTAGCCAAAATATTRCCTTGGCCACTGCATTTAAAAAATAACAAATAGCTCAATTCCCAGAAATATAAAGAAATGATCAAAAATATTGTGATTTTTTCCACAAAAACCTTGGGCTTTTTTTGAGAAACTGAGTCTGTGTAGTCAAAAGAAGAGAAGGCTAAGTGATCTCTTACAAGACCTTTGGGAATAATAGGTCTCTTCTAAAATTGTAAAGCTGATCCTGTTTGGGTTTGGAAGATTGAATGAATGAATGTTTGAAGTCGCTTCAACACTGTTTTGCAGCTTTTTTGATGAATGCAGTTATCGAGCAATTCACTTTCAGGAAAATGGAATTATGAGGGAGGTGGCGTAAACAGGAGGAGGGAAACAATTTAAAATAGAAAAAAGACTTAATGTTCATTGTTCATGTTTGTATGACAGTCTTCATTTTTGCTCTTAAATAATACTCTGTTCTGACAAAACCATATCTGTTTGTTTGAACATTAGAGCTAATTAGACCAGTGATCACATGACAACTGCCACCTATTTTCAAGTTCTTGGAATACTTCAGTAATGAAGGATATTGCCTCCAGAAGATGGCTTGGGGCGGAGAGGTGGCCACAACACCAGAGAAACACCTGATTACAGACCTAATTGTGTTTCTCAAAAGGAAAATGTCTCAAAACCCTAAAACTCAGACCAAGTATGCAAAAATAAAATGGAAAAATGTATTGTATACAAGTTTCTCAACTTGAAGTTTAACAAAATATAATTATGATAATAAAAAATAATAATACTTTACATTGAGAAACCTAGTGCTCTCACCTATGATGAATACAGGATTTCCTTAACCTAAAGCTGTGTGCGCGTGACAATAGCAAAATGTTTTCTAGTCCAGAGGAAACTGCTGCTCTTCTAGGTATAATTAATATGTACAAGGGAAATTGAGAATTCTCCCTTCCTTGATTTTTCTTTGGAGGTTGTGGGGTGGGTGGGTTAAACCTGTAGAAGAGTTTACACTTTTTTTTTTTTTTTCAGGCCAGCATCTCTGTTGGTTGACATTAATAAACTTATTCCTCAATGTGTGGGAGGGGGGAGAAACGTTCTGCAAACAGAAACCAGGATGAGAAGTCCAGACTTTCCTTCAGCTCTGAAGGGAAGTATGTTATTTCTCTGTACCATCACTGAACTTCATCTTCAGTATTAGGTTTTGGTTAGTAAATATTGTAAGGAACGTAAGTCAAGCTCACCTTTTCCTCACTATAAAGCAGAAGGAAGAGATGGACTGTGTCAGTTCTTAGCCTGTAAAACTGGCTGCTTGAACCCCTGGAGCATTGGTAACAGCTATCAGAAACTGCTTTTTGCCATGATAAAAGCTGACCACACCAGCTTTAATTTAGTTGTTCATTATTACTTGATGAGAAGAACTACCTACTGATTCTTTCATGGCTTTTTAAATTTCATATGGTGTTTCTTTGGCAATTCCCCCCTCCTTTTTTTTTTTTTTTTTTTTTTTAATTATATATTCTATTGAAACCCTTGGTTTTGGTCACTGTATTGGAAAAAGAAGCTTCCATTTCATTGCTGGAGAGTGTTAACAAATGAATATTTATTCATACTGACTTTTACTGAAACTTCCTATATGTGTCCAGCCCAAATGGTGGAACAGGGAGCTCAACTTCAACAGGTTGTTTACCATTTGAGATTCGAAGTATGGAAAACAAGTTTCACTGAGGAAATATCTAGATTATTTTTTTTAAAGCAAAGACATGAACTGGACACTTCACTTGTCTCTCTGCCAGCAAACGTAAACAGTTAAGACCTGAAATGTTTGTTTTGCAGTTTGCGTAAAATGTAGCAAGTGTTAGCCCAGGTAGCATTTACATTGCACAATTCTTCATAAACAAGTATGTTAGTTGTAGAGCTATTACTGTATCATCAAAGACTGAAAGCTTAAATGTCCGTTAAAAACAGAGCCATGTCAGTTTTCAGGATTATAAAATAGATTTCATAATTTTATTTCTCTTTGTAGATAGTTAAGGTATGTTCTGTTTATTACTTGAGGCAGTTGTTAAACGTAGAGTCTTATATAGCTGCATACTCAAAACCAGTGTGATCAATGATGGCTTTTAATGGCCATGAAGTTAAACATGTGGCTACATCAACAAGTTACCATGGGGTGAACTACTAAGTGTATTACCTCTGGTTAGCTACTGTGCAGTGACTGCGCACATGCTTACTCTTACCCCACGGTAGGTGTGGGGTCCCCTTCCATGAGGGGAGTACAACGACAGCTCCTCTGAAGSCGTGGGAGCCAAAAGGGCAACGTGTAGTAAACCTGCCAGAATTATTGTAACTTCAGAAAGCCGTAAAATGGAGACAACCCTCAGTGGTTATGAAGTGCAGTGTTGCCTGGGGTTTTTTGTTTGGATGGGTGGGTTTGGTTTTTTTTTTTTTTTCTTCCTTGTGGTAGTGCACAGGTACGCAGACTGGGATCTGAACGTAAAGAATTTTACCCAGTCTTTGGCCTTCTTGTGGCTCTGGCCCCTCCATCCACTAGCGAAAACCCAGGAGTAGAAGAGTAGTCTTTGTGGTTGACTTTGATAGTGTCTTATGTGCAGACAAGGAAGGTCAGTTAAGAATATAGAATTATGAGAACTTAGTTGACATGATAGACAGGGGTAGAAGGACGGAAAAAAATACTGATTTGCACCAGTACCAAGAATGAGGAAGAAATGGCTTCTCGGTGACAAGAGGAGCTTATACTACAATTTACAAGTAGGTGATTTTCCTGTGCAACAGCTCATTAAGTGTTAAGCTGAGCAACATACCAGCTTCCAGTGAATTAAAAAGTTGATAACATCAATAATTGAGGAGAAAAACATTATTCCTCCAAGGTTGGGAACTTTTTGATGTGTCAGCATCAATGGTAGTGCAACACTATTTAAACATTGATTCTGGATGTTTTAAGAGATATAATGAGAAAAAAGACTTAATAAAAACAAAGAGACTGCAAGGTGCTAACAAAGTAGTAATGATAAATGGTGAGGAGAAAGATATTTTYTTCTGAGTTTCATTTCTTTGACTAAATGACATACAGAACTAAGTAGCTAGGAAAGACATAATCCCTAAATTGATCATATGCTTATAAAGAAATAATACAATATAATGTAAAGTACAACTTTTATTAGCACACCAGCAGTAATTCCAGTGTTTTTCTAGGGTTCTCTTTTGTTTACTGATGTTTTTAATCTCTTTCCTGCTAAGTTAAATGACTGACTCCTCCTACTTTAACTTTGTTAATTTTAGAATTGTCTTTCCATATGTGCAATCTCTAATGGATGGAGTTGGTATGGTTTCATAGTCTATATATCTGGGAGTATTGCAGCCTCAAGTGCTATTCATGCTTCTGCATATGACCTTGCTCCATACTGTTAAGATGTGGATTTTATTTCTTTATTCCACCTAGCTTCTTTGGTCTGAAAATAGCTTTGGTTACTGAGGAATTGTAAATATAAACTTGTTGATTATAAATATAATGTTTACTGAGTTTATTTCTCATATAGCTGTGTTTTCTGCTCTAAGGTCACTGTCTGCATTTTAGACTTTTTATATTTAGTGCAAGAATGCCTAGGGCCTGCTTGAGCAAGTAAAACTTGCTTATGCTTTGAGTTTGTTAGACACAGGTCAGTTTTGATCTTGAGGTCCTATAAGCATGTCAGCACATAAATGTGTCCAGGATAACTTTTTCTCCACCCCCCTCCCCCCCGGCAAGAATTAGTAACCTGGACATAATGTGCTACTGTAATTATACATTTACTGATTCAAGGCATTCGCTTCCTAGCAGCTTGGAGTAAAGTGTCTTTTATCTGTACCTGTTTGATTGTGTATGTTTCCCTTTAAGAAACTCAACTCCAATGACTTTTTTTTTTTTTTTACCCTTCACATCTTATACAGTGGAGAGGCTGGATATATTTGGTGCCTATAGTATCACCAACCCTTAGATAAGGCTTGTGTATTCCAAGTCCTTGTCTCTATTTGAGATTTAAATGCAGCATTATACCAACATGTCCTTTCCTGAATCTGTGATGTGAAATACTATGTTATCTTGATCCTGCTTTGTATAAGGTGTTATTAAACTACACTTGAATTTATGTTTTCTGGAATGTTTCCTTCAAACCTCTGCAGCTTTGTTAGAGGAAAATTGAGTCAGTTTCAAGAAAGCATCATAAAAATGGGTTGTTATGAAAACATTATTCAAACAAGTACTATTTCTGTTAAACTTCCCATGCAAATACTCGGCTGGCACATCTAATTAAAAATACTGCTTTGTGCCAGGTGAGTCAGGTTTTTTAATTTCACAGMAATAAATTGTTTCCAATTCTAGTTCTATTTTGTGGACAAAATTCAGTTCTTCTCGAACATAATGCTTGCTTCTCATACACTAATGCTGACTACTGGTTGAAGTATGCAGGTGTAATTTAACTTTTTTGATAACATTCATTCCTTTAAACTGGTTAACATTTCTGTTCCAGTATGACCAGATTATTTTGTTCTGTTTCCTATTAGCAAAATAATTAAGTATGGGAAAAAATTGAAAGCTAAAATAAGTCTTCCACAATAATACAGCTACTGCAGATATCTGTTACTTAAAAACAAAAAACACCCCAGGCAAACTGAATTAAAATTAAAAACTAGTGTATGTAAGTTAGCGCGTAAGCCTGGATTATGTTTCTTTTCCCCCACATTACAAGCCTTGCAAGACACAGATGTTTCAAAAGTCTCTGCATTTATGGGGAGCTAGTGAATAGCTATTTGCACCGTAGTGGAGAACTGTGGTGCTCAAGTGACAGCTAAAGTTTACCCTCTGGTGATGTTCTGACAAGACTTCTGCTGTCTTGCTCTAAAAGTCTATCSAGATAAAACTATTTTGAATCTGTTTACTCAACTGTGACTTACAGCCTAATTTCTGGAAATAAAATACCAGTTGACTTCAAGTGTGTCTTTGGGTGTATCGCATCTTTCCTAAAGCTGACTTACCAAAGTTGCAGTAAAACCCAGATCTGTTTAAAAGCTGACAGCACTTGTATCTTTTAAACCTCTGTCTTGTGTCTTATCTATAGTAATGACCAAAAATAGCATTCTTTTTCTGGGGAATTTTTCTTTTTGTCTATTTCAGTGTATGTCGAGAATATTTTCAGAATGGTGGGAAAAGAAAAGCACTTGAGAAAGATGAAAAAAGAGCACTTCTTGCTTCCAAGACCACTCCAGCTTTAAGTGTTTCCCAGGCTCCCAAGATTGAAGATCCCTTGCCAAACTTTGGCTTGACAAATCATGAAGCTATAACAGAAGAGTAAGTTTTACTTGTTTTCCAGACTTTTTTCCCCTTCTGTATGTGATAAGACTTACCTGGACATTTTTCCCCATAATGTATTAGATCAATCTGATGTATTTTTAATAGTTAAGAAAGGGCATTTTCGTATTAACATATAGACATGTTTCAAGGAATATTTATGTTATAGCATATTTTGGTGGATGCCATAAAAAATTGCTTGAGAATGACAACTTAGTCATCTTCATTTAAGTGTTAGAGCAGTTTCACTTTTGTATGTCATTGGTGTGCAATGCAATTTATATTAAACCTTGAGGTGAAATAAGGGAGACGTTAATTAAGTTAGAATCTAATGGCTGTTCAGCATTGTTGAAAAATCAATTGCTTATGTAAGTACTAAGTAAGTGCCAAATGTAAATATCAGATTACTTAAAACTTTCTCTTCATAAATAATTGCAGAGAAACTCTTGATTCCAATTATACACTTCAAAAGCAATTTTGAATTCTAACCCTTAATTTTGAGTGCGCTAGCTTTCTGAAGACTGGCTGTGCAGAAGTTGTTGTATCCTTGAGGTATTTTCCTAACAACAGTTTTAATTTTGTTTTTGACCTTCACTCAAGTAAGAATTTTATTTTTGGCATTCAGGAGTAGCTTTATTTCAGTTACAGTCCCAACCTCCTTTTTTTCYTAAATAAGATGGGTCATGTTTTTGGTTATTCCATGTGTGATGGAAAGAATTTAGTATTTTGCAAGTATAATGGAATAATGAATGCATAAACTTATTATCATTAAATGTTACACTTACGACTTCCTTCATATTCTTTATAGACCAGTTCCTACAGCTGTCTGCAGTAGTGTTTTTTCTGTTCTGTGAAGAGATTTTTCTCATTATTGGAGCATGTCTTCTGTGATCAGCACTTACTTTAAGTTAGATACAGTATTACTTAGGAAAGGAATGAGCATGTTACTTATGTTACTTGCAGATGTGTCTGTCCCTACCAGCTGGCATCTTCTGTGGTTTCTCATGTTTGTAAAGTAACTTGCAAAAGGCATAAAGATCCCAAATGTGTATGTAGTTGAATAGTTACATGCAAAATGAAAACATTTTCCCCATTGTTGTCCTATTATGACAAGACAAAACAAATGCTTCCAAAATGAAGGTAGTGGCTTCTCATAAGCTGACTTCCCCCACCGACTGCTCTTTTTAGTGCTCATTTTACTAAGTCAGCCTCAGAATGAATACCTGTTTTTAGTGAGAACTGCCAGGCACTTTTGCACAAAGGGCTGATGAGATACTAATACCTTATAACATCTCAATAACGCTGGCATTTGTTAACACATAATTTAAGCATTACTATAAATAGCAATTTGTTGGTACTTGTTTGTTTAAACCAATAGGTTTGATGATCATRCACTACTTAAAGTTGATTTGTCTTTCAGTGGGAGGCCTTGTCATGATAAAGCATTAGCTTTCTTTGCATGTGCTTTATCTTCATACTTTGTACAGAGTTTATAATGGCTGTTGCAGAGCTAACTTCACATGAGTTTCTTCTTGCTACCAGTAGTCTGTAGCCTTACCTTTTGTTCTGACTGGTGTGTATAGAAAGTAGTTAATAGAGAAATTTTTATTTAGTAACTTCAAAAGTATTTGTTAATATAGTGGGTGATGATGATTTTTATCTTCATTCTCAAAACTTTAAAAATTCACACATCCGTAAAGACACACYGGGCAAAGGCAAGATTCATAATATTTACCTGAGTACGCAACAAATGGTAGCAAGGAGTTTAGTAGCTGTACAGACCTTAAGGCAACAAGGCACAGGTGTTCCAAGTTATTGCCCAGAGAAATCAAAATTCAGTTTCTTCCTCTATGCCTTATAGAAGAAATTACAGAGTTTATCAGAATGAAGATGGATTGTGTATTACAAAAAGCATACTTTTCTTCTGAAATGCTTTTCTRCCATGTCTACACTGATCAATTAGAGAAGTCTTTGAATCTTGGTGAGGTCTTGGTACAAGRGGTATGGGGGAACCTCCCCCATAACACGCACACACTTGTTCAAATACTGCCACTCCATTCTGATAATGCTACAAATAAGAGTTGTGGAGTTGTCTTAGGTATGGCTAAGCCTGTGACTTTTTGTTTTACTCTGGTAAGTGTAAAGACCATAATTTTGTTCTTCCCGTATATAATCCTCTCTCAAATAGTATTAAAAACAGGTTGCTTATGTAGGAGCTCTTTGTGAGCTTACYTTGACCAGCAAGCCACTGTACTTTGCTTGATAAGGAGCAAAGCTAGCTCAGGAATAAAAGGTTCCACAGGTAGTGAAAAAGATGCTGGGAGTTGCGAAGTAGTCGCATCAGCTAGCTCTTAAAGGTGATGGTAGGAAACATCATAGGACCCAGAAGGGCAAAGTTTACTGCAACTCAGAAAGTCACTCAGCCTCTTTGAACCCATTTCCAGTTGCTCATGTTGCTTGCCTCTTTGCCAGATTAAAATTGGTGAGTCTCACAGAAATAACTAATGTGAACAGTCCTTTTTACTTTCATCTATATAAAAAGTAATGTACTGTCCACAGTACTTCCTTCCATCCCAGAATGAGTTCTTATGTCTAACATTACAACTGCACCTGTTGTGAAGCTGGGCATCAAAGTGACTTAGTCTTGCAAGATAAAAATGGTTGCTATCTGCTGTTTAACAGCTCCTCCCTTCAATAAATCAGTCCTCCTTTGTTCTCTTCCTGAGTATTGTTTCTCATCTTTTTCCATCAAATTAAGCAGTCTTGCTTTCTATCCTTAATGGTAAAAATCACAACCTTTTTGTTATGGATTCTTCTCAGGTGCTGGTTTGGCTGTCTTTTAAGGTACAACCTCTCATTCCTTCTTTCATTTGTATCTCAGCAAGCTAGACCTTCCCATTGCATATCTTTATGTGTGGATGTTAGGGAAGATTTGAGGCATACCAGTGTTGCCACTCAGAACCAGATGTATAGCTTTGTTCTGCTCTTCTGACAGCAGCWTAAGGCTTCTGAATTTTTTTCCCCTCCCATCCTTGATAAAGAATAGAGTAATTGAAAACTGTAAACTAGGAGATCAGCACTTGAAGTGATTAATTTCAGAGATAAAGTGACTTTCCTTATGGTCATACAATTGCTCCAGTTCAATCTACTTCCAAGAGAAAATGTCACTTACCTGTACAGCACCTAGCTGAATAATAGGTGCATTTTTAAAGGCTAATAATCGAGCTGCAGTCCATTTAATAAAGTTCTTGAAATAAATATGGGATATATTTAAAATGCACTCATTTCCCAGATTATGTACATTGCTTTACCAGTTCCTGATCTTTAACTATTCACATTTTGTTTTCCTGCCTATACACTAATGCATTGGAGAACTGTGGATTCAAGATGTGCTTGGAGATTACCTAGAGTGGTACCTCCCTTGCTCTTAATGTTGCCTTGACTGAAAATCATTAGTAAACAGGGGGTTGAAGGGTGATTATCAATGAATTCAGCAAGACTATGTTTCTAACAAAGTCACTGGCTCATTGGATCAGTGATTGTCACCTAGATTACAGTTACATTCTCACTGAGTACTCTGACTTAAGAGTTGCAGTGCTGAAAAAGTAGGTATCTGAACCAGTGGTCTTCAGACCATCTGAATCTGTGGTCTGTGCTCTCTGTATATGTTCAGTGACTGAATCTAAGTGCTTCTGAAGAGCTTCAAAATTATTTCAAGCACCTAACTAGGATCCTGTTCCTACTGATAACTGGCAGCCTGAGAATCGCTACTAAGCGGTTCATTGCATCTGTGCTCTGAGAGGCAGCAAAACCTGACAAGCCACAGGAAGTCAAGACACAAGTGAGCATCTGAATCTCTGTTGTTTTTAAGGTTTCGAAGAACATTTGCAATTGAACTTAAACTACAAGGCTCCTTGGATGTGATACACCTATGGGAGTGAATTTGCCCTGTATCAAAAAACTTAGATCTGTTGTCCATTAATGTAGAAGAGAGTTTCTGGCTTCTGCTCAGCTTGGAATCCACAGTTGTAGCTTTCCAGAAGTGTGCCCCAATGCTGTAGTAGTCTGAAGTTGTGTCCCCCTTCGCCCAGTCAAAAATAACGCTGCAGCCAAGAATGCAGGTTTTGTAAGAGAGGAAGACAGAATACATCACAGTGATTTTTCACTCTTCCGTAGGTGAAGTGGGCTCTCCTGGAGTTTAGAGGGTTCTGGGTTGTGCTGCTTAATTTTAATCTGTACAAGTATTTCATCAAACACTTTAAATGGAAAATGTTAAGATCTCTAGAGGCTGTCAGTCTTCTTCATGGGAAGTTTTCTCTGCAGTATAGAGTCACGTTCCCTCTTGTGTTTCCTGTGGTCTCGTGTCTTCTGTCCTTTTGCTGTTACCATTGGACTCTCATGTAGAACGGAAGCATACATACAGACATATTTTTGTGTTTGAATGAGAAAGAATCAGCCATTAGTGTCTCCATTTGCTAGACAAGGAGACATGCTGGTCTGAGAAATGTCATACTAGCCTTAAGTGGAAAAAGACACTACTTGACTTCAGCCCACGTTTGTGATTTGTGGCCACTAGGATCTGAATGGTCCCTCATGCAGTAATCAAATTCCTGTTGTCCAGATTACATTGTGATTGGCATCCAAGCTGGGAGAAAGTTGTTGCTATAATCTTCATTATGAAATCTCACTCAGTACTGACTGACTTACAGGGTAGCCTGGTAATGTGCGTGSGTTTAACTTAAAGATAATTGTTGCGCTGTTTGCTTTGGCGATGCTGGTATTCTGACAGAAGTATCCCTTGGATATCTTCTATTCCATGTAGAAGCAAAATCCTTAAACTTGGCATTATTATTCTGCCAAATGCAACAAGAAATCTTCTCTTGCTTCTCCAGCTCCTCTCTGTGGTAGATCACTGGGAGTTTAGGAGGAGCACAGAGAGCCCAGATCTCTTTATTGCTGCTTAAAGATRATTTTTCTCTGCAGTATTCCTTACTGCTTTGTTATTGCTATGAGTACAGTCATGGCTTTGTTGGACTCCATTGGCCCTGCAGATCTGTTTCTGAAAGTTTTTGCAGTTATCTATCTCTCTAGGGCTGAATCTTTCCCAGAAAGATGACAAATGATATYTTGGAGATGCCAATTGGAATTGGCTACAGAAACTTGAAGCAAAAAGCAACATTTGCTTGCTGGAAAGCTATCATTCCCCTCCCTGTGAATTCCCTGTGAAAGCTGTGACTTTGCATTTGTTTGCCTCTATTAATGGATGTTGGGTATTCTAAGATCTTACAAATCATGATGGAAATTTTTAGATGCAGCCCTGTAAATGATCCAATAGAAAGAGCTCAAACTGTGTGCTAGGGGTGCTGTATATTTTCTTTCTTTCTCTCTCTCTCTTTTTTTTTTTTTTTTTTTTTTTTTTTTTTTGGTTAAGCAGGTGCACTCATCAAGTTGTGTTTTAGACAACAGGCGGATGTGAAGGCTATACTAGTGCACTTGAACAGAATTGTTTAACTCCAGCATTTACTGGTTTGTTGCAATTGCAAAGAAAGAATGAACAGCAGGGGCCTCCAAATTCAGAATGCAAGGAAAATAAAAATCTA
This sequence comes from Oceanodroma leucorhoa, assembly GCA_030449065.1. NCBI lineage: Eukaryota > Metazoa > Chordata > Aves > Procellariiformes > Oceanodroma > Oceanodroma leucorhoa. Next base: position 2,751,887 of record JASVER010000087.1, read on the forward strand.
AAGAACAATGTCTTTGATTGTAGGATGTATTCAACAACTGAATCCTTTATTAGTGATAACTGAGTGCAACATTCAAATTCTAATTCTTTTAAGAGGGACAGCATATCAGGTTAGACAAACTAAGTGCCAGGACGAGGCAAAACTTTTAAATGACAAGAAGATAGCTGACTGACAGTACTTCTGTATAGGTGCATTGATCTTATCTGATGCTAYATTATATGTACTGGTAGCTGCCTTAGTTGTGAAGAAAATGCCTATGGTTGCAAACTTGAAGACCACAAATGTTTCTCTAGGCATTGGTCAAGGAGACTATCCTTTGGAAGATAAGAATGCTTTCAGAGACAAGGCAGCAGTCACTATCCTCAAAAGTTGCCAGGCATCTTTTTCTTTTATTTTTTAACCTATATATTGAACTTAAAGAAAAGAGCAATGATGTCTTTAGCTTCATAAAGGCATTTCAGATTGGTTTTGCAGTTAGTCACAGATGATGTCRGAGCTTCCCAAGAAAAGGCAAATCTCATCTGCCAGCCTCTAGCATATCTTCTGCTGTGCTGTAACGGGAGCTTCCACCAGACAGTACAAGAATGTCCTCTTTTCGTTTCTTCAGTCTGCTTTTTTCTTTCTGATTTCCCACTCCTCCAGTTTTTTTTTGTACCCCAGGAAGTTTTGGAATCTGGTTGAGAAGATGATAGGCCAGTTATTCAGTGGGGGTTTTTTCATTTTCCATGATGTTTTAGAAGGGTATGTGTACATCTCCRCAGCATTCTGGAACTAAAAGTATTAAAGTGTCCTCAGCAGTCTGTCAACCTCTTTCTATCAGTCCAAGCAGTAAGTCATGATTTCTCAAGTTAATCCCCACTTTTTTTTTTTTTTTTTCATCATTCACCTTTTGTTGTTTGGTAGCATAGTTAAGTATTTAGCATTACAGCCATTGGCCTTCTTATCTATAATTTCACCTTGAATAGTAGGCTCATCATGCAGTGGCAGATAAGGAGATAGATTTTTGGCTTGCTAAAATGTTCTTCAGAATTCTTATGGGATAAATCTTCATTTTTGAGTACTTCAGAAGTACTCTGTTTAGGACTCTTTCCTAACCAGATAGCTGTTTTTCACTATTTCTCATTAAAAAGCTTTTTGGATACTCCAAAAGAAAACATTGCATGGCATGGAATAGACTTTTTTTTTTTYCCCCAAGTAGTTTTGAGAGAATAGTTCAGTTCATTTAGATGTTTAGAATAACTTCCCTACAACTTGAGCAGCCCGTTTTTAAGTTTTTGGCTCTGCATGGACTGATGTAACTCTTTCACAGCATCCATTGAAAATAGAATTGGAGTGAACCTCCAGCATTTTAAAAAAAGATTAGCTAACATAAAGCGAATAAAAGGTTTTACAATTTTTGCAGGGAATAACTAAATGCTTTCATTTTTAGATATTTTTTGTTTACCTTGGAATACCATTATGTGTTCTCTTGTCTTTATTAAACCAATTATGGCACTTGACTTCAGATGCCCTTTAAAGTGGGACTGACAAGTTGGTAGGTCATGGAGTGTTCTCAGTTTCTTTTTTAAACTCCTGAAATTTTCTCTGGTGACTTGTGTGACTTCAACACCAATAAATATCACAAAAAGGTAAGTGGGAAACACCAAGCAATAGAGAAAGCCTGTTTAGTAGACATTTAAGTTGCCATTTTAGTTTCTTACTACAARCACACAAGTTAATAGTATTACAGCTGCTCTGAACATAAACTCTTCTGCTTAAGGACCATCTGCTTTACTGATGGAGGTTGGTTCTTTAGATATCTCAGCAATTCAAGTAAGACATTCACTTCTATCAGTCACTATTGTGGTGTTCTATGAGACATTTTTTGCATTAGTTATCTGACATTGTAATTCAGAATATAGCTGCAAAAATAACATTTGATAAAACCGAATTCTTGCTGCTTCTTAGATTGCTCCACTCCTTGGGGAAGATCAGATTACTTGATGTTGGTAGCTGCTTTAATCCATTTCTGAAGTTTGAAGAATTTCTGACAGTTGGCATAGATATTGTTCCAGCTGTTGAGGTATGTAATGTTTGCTGAATTTAATATAAATTTGATTCTCAGATATTTTAGAATGCTTCAAAACAACCGTAAAAAAAGTATGTTTAATACTTAAGTATGTATCTTAAATATCTGTGCTTTAAAAGGAACCGTGGCCCTCCTACTACATCCTTTCCTGTGAACAGGCTCTAAATTGTAGTTGTGTTTTGTTTTAAAAATCTATTTTTTTTCCAAGAGTTATGCCTTTATAATGCAGTTGTGAATCTTAAAATTGGAGAATTTTAGTAGCCATCTTTTAATGGCATTTCAGATGAGTCCTTGCATCTTAAAAGGCATAAATAAAAATTGAGTAGACTTATGCTTAGATATGAACCTCTCGGAAGTTGCATTTGCTGACAGAAGGAAATGATCAGTGACTGTACTTGGTGAGTTTTTCTGGGAAGTTTTAGTAACCAGAAGAGCACTGTAAGGGGACTTTTCAGTTTATTGCTACACACATTCTTGAACGTCCACAATCCTGAGGACAAATTTATCAGCACTTTTAGGGTAAATTGCTTCATTTTCTCTAGGTAGTAAGGTTCTCAAATGCATTAATTCTGCTATAATCATATGTTCTTTCTGTCTTTTGCCCTTGATGCAACTTTTGTCAGTCCTAATAGCATTTATCAACCAAGCAAAATGACAAAGTAGAATGAAAATGAAAAGATACAGAAAGGAATTAATTTCTGACAGAAAACAGAAAAACCTTTGACCATACACATCTTGACCACTTATAGTTTAAAATCAGGCTCTATTAAAATCAGTGGCCTAGGGTAACCGTCTCTAGAAGTGGAGAGGTGAGAAGTGTATGAGTACAGTAATACATACAGTTAACTTAAAAGTAATGTTCTCTTATTTGCTGCAGTGTGGTTTATATGCTAAATGCATGATATTTTGTTGTGGTCACCAGGTTTAGTCCACTAACACTTAATTTATATTTTTTCATATATGCTTAGAGATAATGAAGGGTATTCTTGAAAAAAATCTGAGTCTGATCAATTGCTTTTTAAAGCAATTCAGTGTTAGTTTCATCTAAAACACAGAGAAACTTTGAGTGGACTCCATCTTGCCTAATTTGAAGAATAGGTGTCAGTTGCCCAAACATGATTGCCTTCCACCACTTAAGAGGCTGTAGGACATCCGCATAGGGCTGTTGGGCATGCCACAGGATGTCAAGGAGACACATACCACTGAAGTGGCAGCCTATGGTATCTAAAATGGTAATACATGGCAAGTAAATTTCCAGGTAAGACATACAGAGCATGGGTGTCTACATCTGAGTTCTATGTTCCAACTGCAGTCAGTGGAGATCTATTAAAAATAGTCAGTGAAACCTAAACGTCTGCAGTTTCACTTCTGTCCTCGTGGGCTGTATTGTCTAGCTCTCCAGTGACTATMATGGGAGCCTAGGCACCTGAAGTTACATGAGCTGAATCTAACCATTAATTTTGGGGTATGGATAGTTAATATTTTGCTATCTAGTCTATCATGCTGTTTTCATAAGAAAATTACTTTTGTTCTCATGAAAATCATTTTAAATGTACAGCGACTAAAACCATTATTGGAAGAGTCCCAGAAAGGTTACTTCTGTGGATGTAATGGAGGAACGTGAGTAATCCAGGCCAGACAACAGGAGAGGTAGTCAGGTAGCTGCAATTTCTGTGTACTAACCAGTTCTTCAGGTTCTCTCCCAGTACAAGGGAATGATAATTGATTTCTTGTTATCTGACACACTTAATAGCATAGTTTTGATGATAGGAACACCACGGAGTGCTACTGTACAGATCAACATAGTTACTGTGAGGCCTGTCTCGGGCTCACCAGCTTCTCTTACTTCTATCCTCTTGGATAATTTGGTGTGTTCAGGGCACCTTGCAACCTAGCTAGCAAGCGTCCTTGGAGTGACATGGAGTACAATTTGTGCATTCAAACTCATCTGCTGGAATAAGCTTCAGGCCACCTCTAAAATAGAATTAATAAGACCTGATGTATTCAAGATGACTCTACTTTGAGCTGCATCAGCACCATAACCTCCTGAATAAATTTATCTTTAGGCCAGCAGTTGCCTGCACTGATTTAAGACTTCAGAATAATAGCCAGAGGGTTCTTATGGTAGTTAATGTCGTCGTCTGACCTGAAAAATGGATCTGATAACTTAGTGGTAGAAGCTGAAAATAGAACTGGTAAAATCTTCTGATTTAGCAGATCTTTTTGATAGGATACCAAAATACTTTTTGAAACACATTGAAGTATAGAGGCTTCTTAGGATGTCAGTTTCTTGAATAATACTGAATAGAGGGTTAAATAATTCCTTCTTTATTGATGGAAATAGGTTAATCCACTTTCTGCATATAGAAATGCTTTGGATATAGACCAAGTAGTTGAGTAAAATACTTTAGCTAACTTGAGAAATAAGAAGGATGTAATTGTGGAAAAAAGTAGGAGAGGAACTGAAATGTTATATAACAAAAGAATGAATGTTTTCAAACTGTTCAGAATCTGTATGTTTGAGAGTGAAAATGTGAACTGTAGAGCTATGAATATGGGAATATAATAGGAATATGGTAATCTGGTTTTGTGTTTTGATTGGGGTGGGTCTGCACCAAGAAATGATTGGTATTCTCTTTAGTTAGGATTGTTCACTCATCACTTTTAGTGTCTTGGTGTAAGGTACACTGAGGGAAACATGCATATTATAAACTAGGAAGAGGAAACTGAGAATAGGGATAAGCAGAGCAGGTTTCTTCTTGACTTGGAGTATAATTAGCAGTGGTTATTTTCATGGAGGAATTTAATTTGTCTACACTTAAAAAAAAAAGGGGGGGGGGGCAAAATTGGAATGAAGGGAGAATCTCCACTTTGGGAAAATCCAAATATAATTTCATGCTACTGGGAAACATGTTGTATTGCAATAAATACAGTCTGAGACAAAAAAAGAGGCTGGAAGAGTACTGGAATTAAAAATTTGAAAATACAAGTAGGATTGTGTTCTTAAATGTCAGTGGATGCACTACAATATGACTGTTTGCTGTTTCAGTATGTAGAAGGACTTTAACGTCAGTTCAAGACTTGTATATCTAGAGTTCAGCAGCATTTTTGTCCTAAAACTGCCTGCAGAGTTCAAATTCCACTTGAAACATACTTTAGTCCTGAAATTCTTTAAYGTTATTTCTGCATAATTTTTTATGAATATTTTCCCAATACTGAGAAATACTTGCAGTCTAAATTGTTTTTTCAACTGTGTATGTATAACCTCTAACTTTTTAACTCTTGCTTCTAAGTATAGTTAGCATGTTACTCTGAACAATTATTCTTCAAAGCACTTCTTTCTTTTAAAACTTATTAGAGGATATCATGAAATTACTACTGTTAATTTCCTGCTCTAAATATTACAAGGAAGTAGAATATAGCCCTGCAGGTATAATGGTTGCAATTAAAATTTCCTGATTATAGCCTCATAATGCAAGTCTCTTTCTTGATTTTTGCAAATTGGAGGCCAAGATTAAAGCTACTGAAAATGAATCACAGGGGGTTTTTTTGAACATTGATTACTTTTTCTAATTTACTGCATATTCTCAGAAGAGAATGTGATTTTATATAAAAAGAAATAATGGAATTTCTTCTACTTGGAAATAATTGTGCATATCAGTTGCTTTATGAATACCTTTACAATAGTGTTTTAGTGATCTGGGTTTTTTTGAATAGTTTCATAAAACACACTATAAATATTTTTGCAGTATGAAAATGCAACCAATCTAACTGCRCCTTTCAGATGTACTCCGCAAAATGTTTTGTCTCTGCTTTCGTGTTCGCTTACCTGTTTAGAAATCTGTCGTTCACTGCACATTCTCTAGGCATTAATAACAATTTTTGTTGCTATTGTGTTGAACCTTTGTGTCTTAATATCTTTTTTTMCTGAGAGAAGTCAGCCCAGGTTTTGATGAGTATAAAGTGTCAAAAATTAAGTGTAGTGAATAGCATACTGTTACTCTTACTTTTTGAGTGCTCTGTGATTAAGGATGTTAAGAACTTACTCTTCTGTATGTTGTATTGTGGTGTCATTTCCAGTCTTCGATGGCTTGAGCACACAAATGATCAGCAGATGAATTTAAAGCCCTTACCTTACTTTGATAACTGCCCAAATGTGTACGGCTACACTTTGCATTTACAGCAAGGTTAAAACATGGACCTGCATCACTGCTGCAAAGCAGTTGGTGTGCTGCAACTTTCTAACATATCTTCCCTTCCTGTAACTTCTTTATGTTTCTGTGCCAGTAAGGAAAGTCACTTTTTTCCAAGTGACCAAACTACTGAGTTTTCTGGATTCTTTAAAGAACTGGTGAAAATACTGAAGTATCAAATTTTCTAATTACTGATTTCAGGTTTATTAAAAAAACACAAACAAACCAAAAGCAAAAAACAAACCACCGCATATTTTAGATGTAAATTTAAGAATTCCATTGTTTCATGCTTTTGCCACATTTTAATATGCAACTATCTTGACAATGTATGGTATTTTGGCAGTCCATTGGGGATACTTTTGGCTTCCAGCATCTAGAGAAACAAAAGCAATGTAGGCTTACCTGAATTCTTTTAAAATCATTTGTGAGATATTTTATTTGACACTTTGTTCTATTTGGGCTAATTTTTTTTTTTTAATGAACGGTTCTCAGCTATCAGATCTCCAGTAAAACTGCACATCTAAAATTTTTCTTTGTAACTGTGAAAGCTGGAAATATGCATTCTTTTTAAATTGTTGGTTTAGATTGTTTGATTTAATAACAAGGCAGGATGTTCAGCAGGCTTGAATTTTCCTCAAGGGAATGAAGAGTTTGTTATTGATCATTCTGTAGGTTTGAATTGTATTTGCTCTTTAAACTAACCTTGATGTTTGTTTTGCTTTTTCTGTTTTTCTTGTTCCACCAGAGCGTATACAAATGTGATTTCTTAAATCTTCAAATTCAGCAACCTCTGCAACTGGCACAAGATGCTATAGATGCCTTTCTTAAGCAACTAAAAAATCCCATTGATTCTCTACCTGGAGAACTGTTCCATGTCGTCGTTTTCTCACTCCTCCTTTCTTACTTTCCATCACCCTATCAACGATGGATATGCTGCAAGAAGGCACATGAACTTCTCGTATTAAATGGCTTGTTGCTTGTAATAACTCCTGATTCATCTCATCAGAATCGCCGGGCTATGATGATGAAAAGCTGGAAAATCGCCATAGAGTCCTTGGGTTTTAAACGCTTCAAGTATTCCAAGTTTTCTCACATGCACCTGATGGCTTTTAGGAAAACTTCCCTGCAAACAACAAGTGACTTAGTTAGCAGGAACTACCCAGGAATGTTGTATATCCCACAGGATTTCAACAGTATAGAGGATGAGGAGTATTCCAACACTTCCTGCTATGTTCGATCAGATACAGAAGATGAACAGCTAGCTTAYGGTTTTATGGAGCTACCTGATGCTCCTTATGATTCAGACTCTGGAGAAAGCCAGTCTAGTTCAATTCCTTTCTATGAGCTAGAAGATCCTATATTGCTTCTAAGTTAATGTAGTCATTGAAATGCCCTTTCAGTCAAACCTCTTGCTTAACTAATTTTGCTATACTAACATGGGCTCAACACACAAAAATGGTTTGCATAAAGAAAATGCAAATGTTTACAGAGTTTGCTATTTTTTTCTACTTTTGAATTTTAAAATTTATTCTTGTATGAAAGTGGAAAAAATACAAGTTTTATGCAAATGACTCATGTCATAGCATAAATTGCTGTTACTTTCTTTAGATTTGTATCACTGATTTTTTTCCAGAAAGGTACCATTCTTTTCTTTAGTGCTGTGAMGTGTGAATTCTATTTAATTTGCTAAATGTTGTTTCTATATTTTAACTGAGTGTGGTTGAGCTTAAGGCACTGGAGTTGGTGGGCTTCTGAGAAGTATATGTAGGAAGAAATAATTTGCACTTTAATTAAATGTGCAGATGGGTTAAGACACTTGGTTATACATGTCCCTTCTTAATTATGGAACAAAATTTTTTTCCAGAATTTGTTTCACTCTGGTTTAGCCTGGGCTGGAGAAAGTATAATGCTTGCACATTTGATTTTATGTTTATTGCAGCCCTCTTGAGATAACACCAAATGGAGATAACACCAAAACACTGGAATATATTCATCCATAGTTATACATACTGTGTATTTCATTGCATAAATAGTAGTTAACCTCTTCAGAAATCTCATGTCTATCCCACCCCCCTGCCCCGAGCAGTATGGTACGTCTAGACAATTATGTTTCACTTCAAAGCTGTAACATGGTTTTGCAATTTTTTGAGTGTACAAGCACTAACGTATATCAGTATTTCCCCAATGATGGTGTTCTGTATTCTCTTCAAACTGTGTTTTTTGGGGGACAGGGTGGGTTTTGTCATGTTTTAAAGTCAATTATTTATGCATTTTAAAAACAAACAGCTTTTTCTTTAATTGTTCTCACGTGTAGACCTCCCAATTTATATGGTAACTACAGACCAATTTGGTAAAAAGGAACATAATTGTATACAAGTTTTTCAAGGATACACATATTTGCACAAAAACGTGTATTCAGACCACACGAGTGAAGTTAACATACACTATTTGTTTGCTTATTTGGACCCAAAAATCTTTTGTTTAGTTAAATAAAAACTCCATAGCTGTCTGAAAACTGGTCTGCACTGTAAGGAGATGGAACAGAAGTGTTTTACATCTATTAAGTTTTTTAACTTGTGTAATAAATTTGTGAGTTTAGCACAAAAAAAAAAAACTTTGTTCAGTATTAGTAAATATAAGAGGATTCAGTATTAGTTTTGCTTAGATTTCCCTCCATTTAAAAATAATGGCCAGAATTTTCAGATTTGAATGTTAGGCTGTTAAATCTATACATAAGTGCCTAATAATAAATGGTTTGAACTAGGTGCCACATCATGGTTTTAAGACTGACTTCAGCAACATGGTAGAAAATACTAATACATAGTTTCACAGGTTGTTGTGATGAAATATACCTTACACCATATTAACCTGCCATGTTGTATTTATAATACAGAAGTTACCAGATAAACTGAAGTTGTAGTGTGGATTTTACAGTAGTTGCTACAAAAATGAAACTTACCCCTTCCATTGAAGTTTTGCACTGAAAGTGTCACAGTTTGACTGACCTGTTTTTCTTTCATACTGYTTCCTACGAAGAGTCATCCTGCATTGGTCCTGCTTACACTCAAACATGAACTGGACTGCAATGCTTTATTCTTTAACGTAAGCTTTTTATGTCTCAGTTCTTAAATTTAAAGCATCCCCTAATACCTCATTCAAATTTGTTATTCAATCTGAATGATATATGCAAACTAAGCAATTATGTTCTAATGTGTTAAAAAAAATAATTAAGTTTAGACATACAAGTATCATGGTTGACTTTTTGAATTTTTTTACAGAGAATACTTCTCTAATGAAATACACAATGGCTTCAAAATTGGCTATAAGTCAGTATTTGCATCTGATGATTTACCACTTCACTTTCACTAAAATGTTTGTCATCCAAAGCCTTTCTTCTTCCTAGACTCATGTTAAAGCTAAAATATTGGTGCTATAAATTCAGCTGTTTATGGAAACTTAACCTGTGCATACTTTGAAGTGTACCTAACTTTTAACTGATACTCCTTTTAAAAAAGTTATRTACCAGCTAACATGTATGTTGGCATTGGTTAATGTAAATTGGTTTGTGATTCATACAAAAAAGCAATTCAGACCAAGATTTATCCCCCCAAAATAGTTTAAAATATTAACATTTAAAATTTAAGCCTTTGGCAGGTTGGTGACACCATTGTATTTGTGGTTTAGGGACCTGAGATTCCTAACAGCTTGGTTTTCTTGCTGCTCATTCTAAATACCTGAAGTGTTCTTTTTTTTTTTTTTTTTTTTTTTTTTACAAGGGACAGTCGATTCTGGTGGAGGAGGAAAGTGGGATTTACATAAATACTTATACCTCCCTGAACAATAAAGTTGTGATATCAGGAGTTGTTGGATATTTGACTTTGGTGCAAGAAGAATCTTCTAGGTTATGAAATATTTGAAAATTATGACTGTGCAAGAGATGTCTTGTTCTTAAGGTGCTGGAGAGGAAAAAAATGTGTATTTGCATTTCTGTTGTCTTTATGTCACTACTTTTTGTGAACAAAGCACATTTATTAAAAAAAAAAAACTGAAAAACTTCTTAAAAAATTGTTTCTTTGGGGTGGAGATGTCATTTTTTTCTTCCTGTGCAATTGGTTTATGCTGAAATCCAGTGAAATCAATGCATAGTTATTTTCCTTATTGTCAAGAAAATAGTTGTGTTGGGTTTATTTTATAAACAACTGAATTATAGTAAAGATGTTAAATTTGGTAGTTCAGTTTCAGCTCCTACATCTTAGTTGTGGCCTTTGCTTTACAGAAGGGTTTTTGGAGTTCTTCCAGTTGATCCTGTATCATGTTTCTTTGCCTGCCTGCCTAGGATGTGACCACTTTCTAATGCAGTTCCTCTCTTATCTCTCTAGATGTTCTTAATWTCTCCTCTACCTTCCTGAAATATCTTTGCAGCACCCCTTGTACATTGGCCCTTTGAGGACATTGCTGTTTTTCTGCATGGTGATTTTGAGTACTGGAAGTGTTGGGAAAGGATGGCAATGGGAAAAGAAAACCAAAGAACTGAAAATGCAAGGTTCCTGTTCAGATCCAGATTCTAAGAAAATTAGATTTCAGCAGAACTGAAGTGTGTCCCTAGCACTGCAGAGCCTAGCTGGTATATTCTGGTCTCTTACTTGACAGTGAAGATCAGAAAATGTGATTTCACAGCTGTTCTCAGTATTGCTTCCTGCAGAATCTTTCTGTCGTTTTCTTCTTCATGGAGACTTGCTGACTTGCCTTCAAAAGTGTGATCAGTCTAAGTCTTTTTAATTGTATCACCATGAATCAGCAGCATATCTTTGATTCCTTGCAGTTGGGATATGTRTATATTCAGGTTTTCTGTTCCTTTTTCCTCATTTCCTCAGTTTTCCTCAATTCATTGTTTTGTACCTGTACGAGTCAGTCCAGGACCAGACTCCTTTTCCCCCTGAAGGCTCCTGCTAGCAAACGATGGGAAAGCCTAAAGAGGGTTCAGTCTGTCTGGCAGTCCTGATTCAAACACAGCTTTCCCTCTTCTGTGTCCAAAGCACCAGCTGACAGTGTCTATAGAGATTTAGGGTGGTTTTTTTTTTTCACTCTTCCAGCCTATTAACTTTGCATTTTTTGTGTGTGTGGAGGGGAGAACATGCTTTCAATCTTGCCTATCATCTAGATGCAAGAGCACGACAGCTGTGGGTCTGGAGGATGCTGCTGGGAACCCTGTTACAGCCCCACTCTGGCCCATCGACACCAGGCGAGATGTAGCCGACTCTTCTGGCAAGAAAATGTTGCTCTGGACTCCAGGCAGCGGGAGCAAGGCAGCACAGCCCAGACCGAGGCCTGCCCCTGGCAGGGCACACCACCATCACTGCTCTCCTCTCTTCTCTCACCTTCTCACGCGCAGTGGAGCGGCCTCTCGGTGCTGGGTTCAGCCCCAGGGGACSGGCCCTGTCGCGCCGGGTATTTCCTCTCCACCCCAGGCACCCCCCGCCCCTCACTGCAGCCCCCACGGCCCCCCACGACACCACCTCCCTGCCTGGCGCGGGCACAGCGGCCACCAACCCAACCAAGAGCAGCGCTTCCCTCAGCAGCGACACAGTGTGCACTAGAGCAAGGAGTGTTGCTGTTCAGAAAACTCTTACTCCCGCTACAGGCAAGGATTTTTTGCATCCTTTCAGCAGAGGTTGTCCCAGGCCGGCGGGGGAGGGGAGGGCTTCTCCCCGCCGCCGGCAGCTGCCCCCCGTCCGACCGGCGCCGCCTGAGCGCTGGCACCGTCCCACCGAGCGCCCTGTCGCCCGGGACAGGCGCGGGCGCGGCCTGGCCGCCGCGGCGAGCTGAGCTCCGGCAGCGCCCCGGGCCTCGCCGCCCGGGCGGTCGCGGCGGCGTTTGAGCCTTGGCGCGGCCCGTAGCCGGGACGCCTCCCTCAGCCTCAACATGGCGGCGGCGCTGCGCAGGGGGTGGCAAGTTGCCGGGACGCCTGTTGAGGTGAGTGCGGGACGGGGCCGGGGCCGGGCCGCCCGCGGCCGGGGGGCACGACGGGGGCCTGCGGCGCCCCGCGGCGCCCCGGGGGTTGGGCCGGGCTTGCCCCGGTGCCGTGTGCCTGGAGCAGAGCCCCGTCACCGCGGCGAGGCGGAGGCGAGGGGACCCGGGCGGCCTAGCGGACAGCCCCAGGGGGACGCGGCCTCCCCGGGCAGGCCCGGGCCCTGGCGCGGCGGGGGCCGTCTGCACAGAGCAGCTTCCCGGGGCGGCAGCTTGGGTAAGCGGCGTTGCCCCGGCAGAGCCGCGGCTGGCAGCGCCTGCTCCGCGGAGCCAAATGCCGTCATTAAACTTCCCTGGCCGGGCCAGCCCAGCCGCCGGTGCTGCGGCCGGGTGCCGTCCGTTTGACATCGGTAATCCGTAACACGGGCTCGGCATTAGCATCTGAAGACTGAGAGAGTCGTTCGTCTGAGGTTTAAGCCTACTGTATCAATGCGTTAGCTAAATACGACTTTTTGATTAAAAAAAGTCTCACAGAGTTGCCTTTTTAAAAAAAGATGCACTAAACTGGAAGAATAAAGCTGAAGGAAAGCGGGTCCAGTATTTTAGATGGGCCTCACCTGGACTTTAAAGCAACTGCAGTTAAACTAATGAACCATCTTTCGGTTTTGGTTCTTTTTTCTACTTTCTTAGACAAATTATGGTAAAAACTACTTTGTGAATGCTGTTCCTTTATGTACAGGAAAGCTCTTGGATAGTTTACTGTCCAAATCTATAGTTAGGCTCCAGGTTTTGCTTAAAATTGTGTTTGCAAAAGTTGACGAATATTTATGGTGTACATATTACGTTTGTCTTGGATCCAAGTGTGATTTGCTCAGACATGTAACTCAGATGTTGCAACCTGAAAATTTGCCATTAGTTTAAAAAACAGACAGACACAACACCCCTCCCGACTTCGAACAGTCTTTGTCTAAAGAGTCAAAGTCTTAAGAGAAATGAGTAATCAATAGCTATGTTTTAAAAAATAAATCAGATACTGAAATTTCTCATTAAAATTGTCTGAATTGCTGTGTTACATTTATTTGGTAGTATCTGTGTGATGGGATACATTAATCATGAAAATGCCGCCTTTTTCCTCTTTTCCCCAAAAAGTTGATCATGTGTTCTGGTTAGAAAAAGACTAATGATTAATAGTGTGGTTTAGTAGCACACCTTTTTGCTAATTGGCTAGGAGATCAGGAAGAGGAGGTTGCATTCGCGGTGTGAGCTGTCATTTTGCGAGTACTTCGTGCTCGAGCAGATTTTGTGTCTTTCCGCTGCGACCAGGCGTGTTCCCCCACCCCGGCACTCAGCGCAGCATGTGGGGCGGCAGCAGAGGAGCTTCTCCTTCGTGTTTCTCACGATGTGATGGCAGCAAAAGTCTGCTTGGCACGAGCTGAATCAGTCTGAGTAGTTTTCTGTCAGAGTGGCTGCTTGCCTGCAAGGGAGTTTGTTAGTGTAACGATCCCACCAGAAAATAATTTTGCGATAGTAGCAAAATTTTAAGCCAGGCATTAGGCGGGAACTTCCACCTTTTGTGTATGAGCCAGCCTGCTGGTGAGGCTGGTGTCCAAGGGTATATGTACAGTGTTAGCCCCTTGACTTGGAGGGGTTCCAGAAGGGCTCAGGAATCGAGATAACAGGGTGGCAGATGTACTTCAGCGTAGCAGTAGTCACGCGTCAGTGCTGTGGATTGGAAGGAGATGTGAAATCGCTCCTCTATACTCAATGATCTTAAAGGTCTTTTCCAGCCTAAATGATTCTATGATTCTATTCATGGTTTGAACGAGAGATAACTGGGGGCTGGAGGGCATGTGTAGGAGATGAAATGAATGGCTCAAGTTGTCCATAAAGTGAATGTTGATCATAGTACAAGAAACAGAGGCTGCGGACAGTCCTATGATACCTGATATAGTGTACCCTGGAATACGATAGCTAAATTTGGGCTGTGTTATCTATATGAAATAGAAAACAAATGAAAGATTGAGGGGAACAGTAAGTATATTACCAACTGAGGGGAGAAATGTTACAAGATCTTAAGCACCCAGGCAACTCAGAATTAAGTTTATATGTATAAAACAGTAATAATAATTACTACTATGAAAATGCACAGTTGAAATCCAAAGAACTTTAACTTGCAAGAGCATCATGCAGTAACCATTTTCTTTAAGTATATGGTATGTATTCTGTTTCAATTAAACAGATTTTTAATGCACAGTTCTTTCCAAAGTAATGCCTGCAATGTTGTTAGGTATTTAACATAATTTGAAAATATATATTATCAAACTTAAGTAATTTAAACAATAGGATTTCTTCGGCCTAGTTTGTCTCTACACCAATTACTTAAGCTGGTTTTACACTGGATGTCAGTCTTCAAATCAGCCAAAGCTTATGGGCAAATCAGTCAATTCACTTTTTCTTTTGTTGTTCACTGGTTTAAAAAATAAGAATTTAAAAATCGTGAGAGAATAAAGTTTAATTGTCTGAAATATAATTCATACACCAAGGTGTATTTGATTCTGGCAGAGTAACACTTTGTCATGTCCCAGTCTTACCATTTGGGAAAATGATTCTTTTTAAGGGCTGTAGTCTGCGAGTTACAAAAACCTGACCCAAACAGTAACTAAGACCAGCTCCTCCTGTATTACTGTTGGTTTGGGGAATACCCCAGCGCAAATGGGCTTTCTATACATTGAGGGAGCAGAGTGAAAATCCTTAGTGCATGAAACTCATAATCTGAGCAAATCAACAGGCAGAGGGGATTTTATTACAGGTTAAACAGGGAATGCTGCACGAGGGCATGGCTAAAAGATTTTTAGAAGTTGACAGGATGTAGATGTCTTGTAGCTAAACTCAGAGATGTGTGACTGCTTGGCAGGCCTGAACAGGTAAAATGCCGTATTATCTGTACCAGAAGCTAGTGATCCAGTAAAGCTGCCAGCAACGGGGCACAGTGCAAAGCCATGAAATCAGATGTGGGGACCAAGACCTGCAGAGTTAGCGCAGTGCCGCTGTCTGAAGCAATTTGCTTTGCTGAGAAGGTTCAGTAAAGTCATGTTATGCAATTGCACAAAGCTATGCAGCTGGTCAAACGCTCCTACCTACTTCTACTACTATTTATATATTCTCAGGCTGAAAGCTGGCATGCAGACTCTAGTTGGCCTGAGAGTTGCGTGTGCTTTATTTTCATAAAAAGTGAGCTTACCTTCACCTCAAGACCTTTCGAAACTTCCTAGCCTAATAGATCCATTAAATTTAGTCTCTGAACCAAACTCTGCAATCCTGGGTTTTCTAGGCACTACAGCTATCAAGCAATGTTGAGAATCAGGTTATAGACTCAGGAGCTTTCCTTTAGATAACCGTAGTTTTAAAAAAAAAAAAAAACAAAAACCCAAACCTCGGCATTAATATGTCATACCATTAAAAGATAAAAGGAACTTCAATGTAAACTAAAATGCCTTTTGAGAATGTTTTTAAAATACAATATTATGATGCTACAACAAGTTGGATTAAAGCTTGAAATTTAAAAATAATACTAAGATAAAGTCGTTTTACCATAAAGTTTTAGTGCTGCCTAAAAAAGCAGCTAAATACTTGAAATCGATTGAGGTGATACAATAGGCCTGCTAATTTTTTTAAGTATTAAAAAAGCGTGAAAAACAGAACTATGCCAAAATTCAATTTAACCTTTGTTTCTTTTTTTTTTTCTACTACAGGGTTGCCACATACACAGAACAGGTTCCTAATCTGTGCATAAAAGACAGCAGGAGCTTTTTAATGCACAGGTGAGAGACACGTAAGCGTAGCTGCAGAAGCTGTTCCACCTGGAGCAAAGGCAGTAAGAGAGCTCTCCAGAGCAAGAGCAGGCAGAGCACAGAAAGAGGTCAGCGGTCCTCAAGACCTGCAAAGAGTAACTGTCCCTGCGGGATCCAAAGCAGGTACCAAGGTAGCCACAGCAGTTATCTGAATTATTTACTCTGAGAAAATTAAAATAAAATACTATGGTGCTACAATAATGGCTCTTTTTAGCAAGCTTAAATAACCACTGAGCATCTGAAAGGTTGACAAGAAAAATACGAAGACACTTACTTTATTGATATGGCCTTGGTAAATCTGTTCTCTTTACATTATTTGTCCTCTGAAGGAACAGAGGATCACCTCGAGATTTTGCTGCATTATGGTCACAATTATGCCAGTTAAAACAAGGTATATGCAACTAGGCTTGGATAAAAATAAGTGACTGAGATGGTTTTCTTGTTTAATATCATTGTAGATGGATGTGCTGTCACAGGGACTGTTAAACATAGAAATGTTCTGCTTTTCTGGTTAAAATCTTTCTTTCTGTACTGGAAAAGACAATTTGCAAAGATTTTTTTATTTTTTTTTWAAATTAGCAGTAATTCTAAATACTCTAACAGTGCTACACAGAGAACTGATCTAAAATGAGTACATGTAATGTTTTAATGCTTTGAATATAATGCATATAATGCTTTTAAGAGACCAGTTTTTCAAGAGTGCTCCTCCTCAGCTTCCCCAAGTTCAATGAAAATAAATGGCATTCAGTGCCTCCTTAGGAAGATACGCCCCACAAGGTACAAGCTGTGAATGCAATACTGTAAAGCACCAGCACCTCCCAGAGGATGCTGGCTGCTATCAGCTCTGTAGCACTACCAGCACCTCTGTAGTCTTTTCTCCCAGCTAGCAGTCTCATTTTAGGGGCACAAATGTTGATACAGGTGTGAGTTAAGTTATGAAGTATCTTGCAAATACTACTCAGGAAGTTCTCAGCTGAAGCCCTCACACAAGTTACAGTCACACTGCCTTCAATCACAGCCAGTGAATAATCTGGTGAAACAGGTCTTCCTACTCCAGGAACAAGACCAAAGAGCTGCAGAAAGCTGGGGCATTCAGCTCAGTTTGGAATCAGGAATATGAAAGACGACACTTTCACTTTCTGAATAGAAAATATTTTAAAATAAATTTCAAATAGAAAAGAACTCTAGAAATACAGATTTTATATTTAATGGGAACACAAACTTCTTGAAATCYCAGCATTCTCAGAAATTCTCAGTTTTGATTAGACTGCTTAATCAGTAGTAGTATTGGCTCTGCAGACTGAGGCTGCCGTACTGGATGATAATACATTACAGCAGTGCTCTCCATTCAAGGAACGGACAGAACAGAGTGCTGAGATACATCTTCATCCCACAGCAACATACTGGTACCTTTGATCTAAAAGCTATCATCCATTCTCGTGAAACCTGATTCACTCTCCATTGAGATTAAAAGATAAAGACTTTTCTGGCTTCAGTAGCAGCTAGATGTGGTCTCTGTTGTCTACAGAACCATCATTGCCACAGAGAAAGTAAAAGAAGCACCAATGGAATTATTAGGCTTTCCCTTTTTATAATTGGGAATGTAATAGAAGATTTCCAGTCCTACAAAAATCAAGGGGAGGAACAGATTCCAACTCCCTGAACAAAAACGTTTCCTGAATAAACACAGGGAATGTCATTGGTAAAAAAAATTATATGCAGAGAATAAAAAAAAAGTAGTTAACCCAGAATCAGAGAATATTTTAAAAACAGAAGTATTTTAATACACTCCTTAATCAAATAGATTGTATTAGATCACAGAGAAGAAATATAATTTAGGCACCAATGCCTTAAATGTAAAACAAAAATAATGCAAAAGAAACTTTATGCATTCTTCCATTCTACTATATTTATGATAAAAGTATGCAAGAAGTATAGGACAACAGTATTTTGAAAATCCATTACACAAAGCCTCTTGTCAAATATTTCAAAGTGATTTGAGACAAACGCAATCTTTTTTTTGATACTCTAGTGAAAAAAAATACTGTATTTAGAGAAACCTACTATGATCATAAATTTTTACTAAAGTGGTTTTGCTTCCTCAAAAATGAATAAATACTGGTACTGATGCTCTGACAATTAGATGAGCCTTGACACCAAGAGCTGCGACACAGTTTAAGTTAATATCTTTAGCAAGGATAACTTGTGCGAATGCCACCAAAAAGAATACCAACCAGTGACGTAAATATAATACAATTCTTGAAGACACATGCTGCTGTTTCTTAGACTCTTTCCAATTCCAATATGCAACACTGCGTCTCCATTGCAAGTCTGCTGCTGACTGCTCTGGAAAGCGTGACTGACTGAACTTTTACACAGATGCAAAGTTGTTCTAACCCACTACACCAGACAGCCAGACCTCTGCTAAACACCACAAAAGCAAGGCACAAGCTTCCACCAAGGACAGTAACCTTCTTCAATTATTTGGTAAGTAACCATACCTTCAGTCAGGAAGCCTGGTCTCTCAGTGYAGGGGCACACGCTTGCAATTCCAACTCTGCATGGTACTGAGAAACTTCAGATGAACTTCTGATACTCCACATCACTTCAGTCCTAGTTGTAACTACAGGCCACAAAATTCAGACCACTTTTGCTCAAGTCTGAATGTGTCAGAAGTTAAATCCTCAAATCTGGRAGGAATTAGGCTCATTAAACTGCATTTCAAACTGACATGTGACTGAGCATAAAATAATCTCAGTCCAGAACTAAAACTGATGCATATTACTGCAGGAAACTTGTTTTATTTTCCTAGTAATGACTAGACTGAACAGTAAAGTGTAATCATTTATAATCCTACAATTCCACAATATTAAAAAAYCTTCACCAGATAATCCATACCAATAATCCAGGAATTGGTTCTCTAAAAAAGCTGGATGATCATCTTCTTCAGCTGACTGCTGGCACTGTACCACACGCATGTCAACATATTCTCCTCTTTGTCTGTTTAACCAAATGGATCTAAATGAAAACATACACTTGATGAGATTCATGGAGTATTACCTAACCCTGAGCCACAGGAAGCATATTCTACAAAGACTTCCTGTTAGAGGATGATACTTCCTAAGAGTTAAGTCTATTAACCTTTAAATGAGTACTTTAAAAAATAGCTTGGAAAGCCACCAAAACATGATCAATTTAAAAGGAGTTCAAGAAACTCCTTTAATATTAAAGAAACAAATTTTTCGTAATTCAAACAAAACATGTGAACATTCCTATTCCTACAGCCATTGATTTCAATAGAAATAAGACATCAAGACTGAAATACGAGGTGTATGTTATGCTGAAAGGGTGCAAGTTCACAATAGCTTTCTCAAACTTGAAGTTAGGTAAAGGAATCAAAATGTCTAATGCTGATTAATCAAATCACATACTTGAGCTAAAACAATTTAAGCTTATAAATAGTCCACAAGTTCACACATGTGTGCAAGACAAACTATCGCAGCATTTAGGTACCTCCACAATGTGTCTTCAGTGCCAAAGTCCAAAATTTAGATTCTAAAATGCTTGTTCATCTGTTGCCTAAATTGGGAAGCATTTAACTCCAGTATCATAAAARGACAAGGTGCCCAAAGTGGAATTTAAATCAAACACATGCACTTAAATCCAGCAGTGACAGTCAAAACAACAGACCCCCGTATTTTCACCAGTAGAGGAGATGCACACTGTTCTTGACAGAAAACACTGAAACAGTCAAATGATTGAGGATTAAATCCGAAGCCTCACCTTGTAACACACATTCTCTCTTTCTGTCCCAAAGAATATTTAAGTATGCAATTTAAAAGTGGAGCAATTTCAAGTGGAGATTGAGAGCAGTCTTTCACTGAGCTAAAATTGCTTGCTTCAAGAGTTAAGTCCTATGAGTTCAAATACTTTTCAGGAAAAGGGAAGAACTGAAACAGTTCTCCAGCTTCCAAAGTGTGTGGCCTGAGCCGTGAAATAAAACATTTGACACTTTCAAGAAGAATTGCTTACCGCAGCATTTCTAAGAGTATTCCCAAAGATATMAATTTCTTACTTTCAGGGAAAAATACTTTGTTAAGTAAATGTAAGGTTACRAACATTTATCAGTTATCAGAACGTATATTGTTTTCAAAAAAACCACTTAAGTCTTCAAAACTGAGTAAATTAAAGATAAGCGTGCTTCCTACAGAAACATCAAAGCTACTTTAAAATAAGAGCCACAGCCTTCATTTCATCTAAACTGAGAAATGCAGAATGAAATCTCATGCTAGTGCAGAACATTAATGGGAGGAAGTCCAGAGGATCCAAGAGAGTAAGTCACAGTAAGTCTGCATGTCAAGCAGACAACATTAAGCGTTGGCAAACTCAAGGTAATGTGTGCAGAAAGGAACAATGATGTGTTCAGTTCCAAACTAACTGTACCTCTCACCAAAGAAAAAGCCTTGAGATGAAAACCACAGTTCAATGTGCTGTGACAGATAATAATGCAAACAGTGTTAGAAACAATAAAGATGCTGAGAGAAAATAAGAGTGTATTTCAACATTATTAATAAATCACTGAGGTGTCCTACCTTGCTATTCTGGACTCACTAAGTGAAAGAATACATAAAGAACATACATATACAAAGAGAACGATTAGAAAATAAAGTTGGGAAAGGCATCTGTATGAGAAGACAACCAAAAGACTGTAATACTTTAATTCAGAGAAGAGTAAAAACATTATAGAGGGACAAGAAATAATGATACAAAGAAGGAAAATTGAATGCTTCTCCCCACTTGTTCTTAAAAATACAAGAAATAATATATAACATATTTTTAATAAATATCATCTACAAGGCTTCCCGTTCCAATTTAATGTACCCCACGTGCTTGTCGTCATATTTTCTTGGCTTGCAGCTATCATGAGGAACCTCAGCTGAATTCTGAATGCCCTTATGCCTCATGTTGGAGCAGTCCTGTTCCTCTTGCTGGATATAATGCTCCACAGAATTTGCAGTGGGAAGCTGGTCTCGTCATGGAATCCATATTGACAACATTACTTGAATCATCGTCCTTTCCGTAAAGTAAATACCTATTCTTTCTTTTTCAAGTGAGTTCCTGCATGGATTACAAGACCAGCAGACAGCAGCTACAAAACTCCTGTTCAGGTTTGGAGATTTGCAAAACGAATCTAGTATTTCGCTTATATTAGTGAACCTACAGAAGCAGTGTGAGTCACAATGGAATGGGCTCTAGTCCACGTAATTAGATCAGTTAGTTGTCTCATAATAGTATCTACCACAGTAAGATATAAATTTAAATAAAAATCTTGACCTCTAATGCATTTGTAACAGACCACAAAACCAAAGTGAGCTCCGTCCTGTCCAGGTTGTCATAAAGATCCCTGATCATGTCACTGGATAGAAACTCAGCATTTTTCTATTTCAAATTGAGCTTGGTCAAAGAAAAATGAGGAAGTTAATCAACAGTGAAAGTAAAGATTAAAAAATATCTTTGGTAAGATACAAAATTATGAAATTGGTGAGGTACGATCTGTTTTGCAACTAACAATGTAATTTTTTCCATAAAGTTATATTAATTATCATTATATTTTTCTCCTTTAGCTATATATTAAGAAAGTCTTGTATCAGCATCCCTCCTTTTGCCTCAGACCAATATCAGAGAAGTCTTCATTGCTCTATATAATATTTCAACTGATAAAATAATTAAAATATGTTACTTATACCTATAAACCTTCATTTTCTTACATCCTCACGCTACCACCATATTACTAGATATACTATTACTAGATAACCCACTTTCTACAAAATACACCGTTATCTTTAAAGAATATAAAGTTATAGAGTCAGAAATACAAAGGGAGCTTGGTCAAGTTGAGACTGTGCTTTAAAAGTTGGAAAGAAAAAGCCTGAATATAGAGTGAGAGATGTTCTAACATCTCACTGGCGTGGCTGTGGGAGGGAAACAATGGAGCTTTAGAACGGATGAAAAAAATCTCATCTGCATTTCAGAGCTGCTCATTGCAGCTGCAGAGCTGTTGCACTGAACAACAGAGTTGCTTCATCGCAATTTTTCACTGGAAAGAGAGAAGAGTTTATGTTCAGGAAATGRGTATAAAGCCCACAGAAAGAGTACCTGGAACATATTCAGGAGAGCTGAAAAAACACAGAGATCCAAGTGTTTTGAGGTAACCAAATTTCAGTTATTATTTTTTGTAGTATGGTTGTTCCATATGTTATTTAGGTAAACAGATATGGACTAGTCTGCTTTATGCCTCTTCTATTGACGATTATACATAGTCACTAATCCTGTGCTCAGATCATAGAATCATTAAGGTTGGAAAAGACCTCTAAGATCATCAAGTCCAACCGTCAACCCAACACCACCATGCCCACTAAACCATGTCCCAAAGCGCCACATCTACATGTGTTTTGAACGCCTCCAGTGATGGTGACTCCACCACTTCCCCAGGCAGCCTGTTCCAGTGCTTGACAACCCTTTCAGTGAAGAAATTTTTCCTAATGTCCAATCTAAACCTCCCCTGGTACAACTTGAGGCCATTTCCTCTTGTCCTATCGCTTGTTACTTGGGAGAAGASACCAACACCCACCTCGCTACAACCTCCCTTCAGGCAGTTGCAGAGAGCGATAAGGTCTCCCCTCAGCCTCCTTTTCTCCAGGCTAAACAACCCCAGTTCCCTCAGCCGCCCCTCATAAGACTTGTTCTCCAGACCCTTCACCAGCTTCATTGCCCTTCTCTGGACACGCTCCAGCACCTCAATGTCCTTCTTGTAGTRAGGGGCCCAAAACTGAACACAGGATTCGAGGTGCGGCCTCACCAGTGCCGAGTACAGGGGCAYGATCACMTCCCTCCGCCTACTGGCCACACTAATCCTGATACAGGCCAGGATGCCGTTGGCCTTCTTGGCCACCTGGGCACACTGCCGGCTCATGTTCAGCCAGCTGTCAACCAGCACTCCCAGGTCCTTTTCTGCCAGGCAGCTTTCCAGCCACTCTTCCCCAAGCCTGTAGCGTTGCCTGGGGTTGTTGTGACCCAAGTGCAGGACCCGGCACTTGGCCTTGTTGAACCTCATGCAATTGTCCTCAGCCCATTGATCCAGCCTGTCCAGATCCCTCTGCAGAGCCTTCCTACCCTCAGGCAGATCAACACTCCTGCCCAACTTGGTGTCATCTGCAAACTTACTGAGGGTGCACTCAATCCCCTTGTCCAGATCATTGATAAAGAAGATATTAAACAAGACCAGCCCCAAAACTGAGCCCTGGGGAACACCGCTTGTGACCGGCCGCCAACTGGATTTAACTCCGTTCACCACAACTCTCTGGGCTCGGCCGGCCAGCCAGTTCTTTTACCCAGCGAAGAGTACACCCATCCAAGCCATGAGCCGCCAGCTTTTCTAGGAGAATGCTGTGGGAGACAGTGTCAAAGGCTTTACTAAAATCCAGGTAGACCACATCCACAGCCTTCCCCTCATCCACTAGGCAGGTCACCTGGTCATAGAAGGAGATCAGGTTGGTCAAGCAGGACCTGCCCTTCATGAACCCATGCTGGCTGGGCCCGATCCCCTGGTTGTCCTGCACCAGCCTCATGAGCACCTTCAAGATGAACCACTCCATAGTCTTCCCCGGTACCGAGGTCAGGCTGACAGGCCTGTAGTTCCCCGGATCCTCCCTCCGGCCCTTCTTGTAGATGGCCGTCACATTGGCAAGCCTCCAGTCGTCTGGGACCTACCCTGTTAACCAGGACCGGTGATAAATGATGGAGAGTGGCTTGGCAAGCTCCTCCGCCAGCTCTCTCGGTACTCTCGAGTGGATCCCATCCGGCCCCATAGACTTGCGAGTGTCCAGGTGGCGTAGCAGGTCGTTAACCACTTCCTCTTGGATTATGGGGGGTGTATTCTGCTCTCTGTCCCTGTCCTCCAGCTCAGGGGGCTGAATACCCTGAGGATAACCGGTCTGACTACTAAAGACTGAGGCAAAGAAGGCATTAAATACCTCAGCCTTTTCCTCATCCTCAGTGGCAATGTTCCCCCCCCGGCATCCAATAAAGGATGGAGATTCTCCTTGGCTCTCTTTTTGTCATTAATATATTTGTAAAAACATTTCTTGTTGTCTCTGACGACAGCGGCCAGACTGAGTTCTAGCTGGGCTTTTGCCATTCTAATTTTCTCTCTATGTGACCTAACGAGATCCCTGTACTCTTCTTGAGTTGCCTGCCCCTTCTTCCAACAGCGGTAGACTCTCCTTTTTTCCCTGAGTCCCAGCAAAATCTCCCTGTTCAGCCAGGCTGGTCGTCTTCCCCACTAGGCCCTCTTATGGCACATGGGGACAGTCTGCTCCTGCACCTTTAAGACTTCCTCCTTGAAGAACCTCCAGCCTTCCTGGGCCCCTTTGCCCTTCAGGACTGCCTCCCAAAGGACTCTCTCAGCCAGTGTCCTGAACAGACCAAAGTCTGCTGTCTGGAAGTCCATGGTAGCGGTCTTGCTGACCCCTCTCCTTACTTCACCAAGAATTGAGAATTCTATCACGTCATGGTCGCTGAGCCCCATACGGCCTCCGACCACCACATCTCCCACCAGTTCTTCTCTGTTGGTAAACAGCATGTCAAGCGAGGCACCTCCCCTGGTAGGCTCACTTACCAGCTGCGTCAGGAAGCTATCTTCCACACACTCCAGGAACCTCCTCGACTGTTTCCTCTCTGCTGTGTTGTATTTCCAGCAGACGTCGGGTAAGTTGAAGTCCCCCATGAGGACAAGGGCTAGCGATTGTGAGACTTCTGCCAGCTGTAAAATGCTTCATCAGCCTCTTCATCCTGGTTGGGTGGTCTGTAACAGACTCCCAGCAGGATATCTGCCTTGTTGGCCTTCCCCCTCATCCTTACCCATAAGCACTCAACCCGATCATCACAGTTGTTGAGCTCTGTACAATCAAAACACTCCCTAACACACAGAGCCACCCCATCGCCTCTCCTTCCTCGCCTATCCCTTCTGAAGATCTTATAGCCATCCATCGCAGCACTCCAGTCGTGAGAGACATCCCACCATGTTTCTGTGATGGTGACTAAGTCATAGCTGTCCTGCTGCACAATGGCTTCCAGCTCCTCCTGCTTGCTGCCCATGCTGCGTGCATTGGTGTAGATGCACTTGAGCTGGGCTATCGACCTCACCCCCGACATCGGCATGCCACCCCTAGGCTCATCTCTAGCGAGCCTGGTTTTATCCCCTTCCCCCKTCGAACCTAGTTTAAAGCCCTCTCGATGAGCCTCGCCAACTCACGAGTGAGAATCCTTTTCCCGCTTTGAGACAGCTGAACTCCATCTGTCACCAGCAGGCCTGGTGCTGTGTAAACCTCCCATGATCAAAAAAGCCGAAATTCCACCATGGCACCAGTCTCTGAGCCACGTGTTAATCAGATGTGTTTTCCTGTTCCTTTCAGTATTCTTCCCTGCCACYRAAGGGATTGAGGAGAACGCTACCTGTGCTCCTGATCCTGCAACCAACCGCCTTAGTGCCCTGAAGTCCCTTTTGATCACTTTGGGACTTCTCTCCGCAACCTCATCACTGCCAACCTGCATAACCAACAGCGGGTAATAGTCAGAGGGCCGCACCAGATCAGGGAGTCTCCTAGTAATGTCTCTAACCCGGGCCTCAGGGAACAGCAGACTTCCCTGTGGGATGGGTCCGGTCGGCAGATTGGGCCCTCTGTTCACCTCAGGAGGGAATCGCCTACGACAATTACCTTTCTTTTTTTCTTAACAGAGGCAGTCATAATGCGCAGGGCTGTCTGACTCACCCTAGGCAACCCCCTGGATGGACCTTCATCTACATCCTCATTTGCCTGGCCCTCAAGTTCCAGAGCCCCGTATCTGTTGTGTAAGGACAACTGGGAAGGCGAGGGAGGCCGTGAGGGAATTTGCCAGGTGCCCCGAGCAGGGACCTGTTTCCATTCCCCCCCGTCTCTTATGTCCCCTCCTTCTGCCTGCTGGCAAGAAGGAAGGGGATCATCTGCTTCTTGTGGAGCCTCCACCTGCTGCCTTTGCCTCAGGGATGGCAGCGTGTGGCTCCACCAATCTATCTCCCTCTCACGCTCCCTGATACTCCTTAACCTTCCCACTCTCTCTTCCAGCTCTGCTGCCAGGCTGAGCAGATCATCCCCCGGTCACACCGCGCACAGGTGCTGTCTCCGCTGCCCGCCGGCACCAGTGACAGGCTCAGGCAYTCCCTGCAGCCAGAGACCCGGACAGCTGCGTGTTTGTGCGGGAGCTCCGTCWGGGTCGCCACACTCCTCCTGGCCACGGCTTTCGGCCGGGTGGGAACCATCGCTAGGTCCTCTTCTGGGAGGGCGATGACCACTAGTTGAGTTAGCCTCTAGAGCCGAGAGGGGGACTGCGCCCGGCCCGCACGCCTGCGCAGCACGCCCTGCCCGCGCAAACCGCCGCCCCRCGYCCTGCTGATGCGCCAAGCCCTGTTTGCCCGCCCTGCTCGCCGCGYGCCTGGTGGCTCGCGCTCCCTGGGGGCTGCTCTTGATAAACAAGTCTTGCCTAAAAACCAAGATGGAGCAATAGAAAAACATTACTCTCTTTCCAAATTACATTTGTCTTTCGAAACCAACATAGATCTGCTAAGCAGTCTCAGTCGACATCCACGCTTATAGTACAGGGGCATCCGGAGAAGCCACATGCACTACAGCAAACCTAAATTGTCATGACTGATGTTTATGTCTAATCAGCCCCACAGATGTGACAGGATAATTCTGCCTGAGTTGTTTACTCTCAGCACTCTGAGTCATGTAAGGTGTCATTTATACTGAAGTTAGTAAGAAAATATTTCATTTACTAACTGCGGGATCATACAATGAATCAGCCTCTGAAGAAACAGGATTAGTTAAAAAACAACAAACAATAATTGCCTGTAATTTTTTTAAAAACACTCTAACAATATAAAATCTAGTTCAGTCTTATTTTCCACATGCAAGTCAGATTCTTTAAATTCATGAATAATGGATATATCTCTTTTATGATGTCTTGTTGCTTTCTATAGTATGAAAAGACAAGCATTATGCAAATATAACATCTTCAAAAACAGTCTCTTCTCAAATAGGCATCATTTTCTATTTTTCTGTTGCTAATATAATTGACAAAATACTTGATACTACTGATTATGATTTTTCTTGTAAACCACTTATTTTATGGACTTAAACAGCTGTGGTTTTGCCTCTATGAGCCTGTGATTTTGTTATAAAGTTGTAACCATGCTGTGAAACAGCAATAGGCAAAGTCTTAGGCATACTATCCTATCAGCTGGTAAACAGCATTTGATAGCAATAAAGGTATAATTCAATCAACATTGGTACATTTCTAAAAAAGAGAGAAGGTTAATATTATTCTCCCCTCCTCCTCCTCCAGTAGTTGAACCCACATGAAATGAACAGAGATTTAATTTGTAAATGTTCTTGATTTATACAGAATCTCTTCAGAGATCTGCAAACATCTGTCACTGTTA
The DNA here is from genome assembly GCA_030449065.1 of Oceanodroma leucorhoa. Classification (NCBI taxonomy): domain Eukaryota; kingdom Metazoa; phylum Chordata; class Aves; order Procellariiformes; genus Oceanodroma; species Oceanodroma leucorhoa. The sequence goes on from JASVER010000087.1 coordinate 2,779,505, forward strand.
ACAATTCTAGGTCTCACCCTGGGACACCTTGAATCAATTCAGCTCTCTTCAAAATTTCTTTTAGGACCCATCGTATCTGCTATAAAATTAGACACAAGCTAATTCGAACCTAGTGGCTCCAAGATTAGAGAAACCAAGGTTACAGTTAAGGCATAAGTCTTGTTCATTCCTACACTACACCATTTCTGCAAATGAAACCTAATTTCTACGGCAATAAAACAATTACCACAAAGTGGCAAATTCTGGCCAAAGATTTTGTTTGGAAACACTTGTTGTAAAGTTATTTGCCACTAAAAGCACTTCAAACTTTTCAAGTACCATACCAGATTAATTCTACAGTGTTACACTCACTGAATGAAAACTCTACTCTGAAAAATATCACTTTCAGTTCAGCAAGATACTGGGGACCAAGCCATCAGAAACTTCATGAAGTTCCAAGAGAMGTGCGAAGTTCAGCACCTGAGGCAGAAAACTCTGATGCATCACGACAGACTGGGAACCAACTGGCTGAAGAGAAACCCTCCTGAAAAGCTTCTGGGGTCGTCATGGTGGATCTCAAGTTGCATATAAGCCAATAAAGTTCCCTCATATAAAGCAAACACCACACACATTAGGAGGATTATGGCCAGCAAACTGCAGGAAGTGACTACATCTCTTTCTACTTGGCATTAGTGAGGCACACTTGGAATAGTGTATCAAGGTTTGTGCCAACTAGTTTGAGCAGAAAAATTAAGATAACTGGAGAAAGTACAGGAGAGGGCTCTTGAGGCTCTTGAGGTACAAGGAGAGGTTGAGGGAAAAAGGCATGTTTAGTTTGACAAGGAGGAGATGAAGGCTGAGAGGAACTAACTGTAACCTACAAGAACTAACTCAAAGGGAGTTACAAAAATGATGGTGTCAAACTTTTCAGACAATGACCTCAAGTTGAACTTCACACTGTGCATTAGAAAAAACTTATTCACCAGGAAGACACTGAACCTTGGAACAGCTTACCCAGAAAGGCCCTGGAAACTCCATCCCTGGAGATTTTCAAGACTCAGCTAGACAAAGTCACAGCTGACAAGACTTAGATTTGGCAACAGTCTTGCTAAAAGTGGAATGCTGGACTAGATGACTTACAAAGATCCATTCCAACCAGTATTTCTATGATTCCGTGTGAAGAACTGAAAACCAGCATATAGTCTTAAACATGCTTATCCCTGGAGAAATAACAAGTCTTTATTTTCTTTTAAACTAGAGAAAATGGACTGCCGTTTGCATTACACAGCAAATTGTAATTAAACCAGTGCCATCTTTAGAGCTATCTTTCTTTTTTTTTCAGCTACACTAAAATGAAGCTACATCAACAGGGAGAAAGCTGAGATCTAAGAATCCCAGCCGGAGGCAAGCACCTTTGAGAAATGGAATTCAGACCTTATTTCTCTCCTCTGCATTTCTCCACTCATCTTTGCAGCTTCTTTGAAGTCACTTCTAAGGTGCTTCATTTTCCCTGCTGTGTGTTAGGCACCTGTGCTCTTAACAGTAACTGGTAAAGTTAAGGACTGCAACAACCAGGCACTATTTGCCAATGCAGCTTCTGAACTCTGCAGTACCTCTGCTGAAAAAGATGGGTTGAAAATATAAGGGACAATGTGTTTTTACTTTTAGCTATTTTGTAAATACAAAAAAAAAAGAAATTGGAATACACTACACACTAAACATTCGCAGGACGTATTTCATACAAAGGATACTCTAAGTAGCTGCTAGCTTTTTCACAAGTGTTAAAAAGTTGCAGGACCATCCTGGTTTGGTTTCCTTTCCTTCAAGGATATACCATGGCTGGAAGAGGTATGGAGGATGAATAATAAGCTTAAAACTACGAAGCCCTTTCCGGTTTCTGGTGTCAAAAGTATTTTTAAAAGCACATAGCTCATAGTTGTTGGTGATAACCAAAATCTGTCACTGCTGACTGGGGCACAAGGACCAATGTTTTGCCATCATTTGTCTGGCTTATGAATTTTAAAATCTTCCTTCTACTGGGCTGGGGCTTTTTCCTATTTTAGCCTCATGAAAACAAAAATCTCCTCTTACCTCCACATTAGCGCTTAAATAAACAAACAAAACAAATTACAGAGAAACAACAACCAGAAATGAGTTTACATTTGCACTTCAATTAGTTTTAAAATTTTTCCGTGTTGTTTCAGTTTGACCTACACATGCAAATATACTCTACATTTTTTATAAAAAATTAAAAATCTGTTTTGAATATTCTTCCTTGTGCCTCTAGCTAAGAAATGTTACTACTCTTTAACTGTTTTTATTCAGTCTAATCAGTTTGACACGTTCAAGGGAAAAAAATAAAAAACTTTCTTAGCAATTCAACTTRGTAAGAAGAACCTCTACCCCTTCTAATCAGCAAGTGTTCCTGGCAAGTATCGCCGAAAAGCATTAATTTAGGTGTTTCTAGCAAGAAAATAAAAATCTATGCCAAGATTTAAAAAGTTGTAACTTGGTCGTTTGCCTACAGTTACTTTATTTGCAAAGTTTTGAATGTATTATATTTTACAGACTAATCAGCAAACGTAATCTACTGACCTGTCTTCAAACTCCACCACTCTAAGCCTTTCATTCCTTACTTGTCCATTCTTTCCACATTGTCAATTAAAAAAGCCAAAAAAACCCAAAAAACCCCAGCCCATACTTTGGGTAGGGACTAAGTGGAACTCTGCTTTATGTTCCATAAAAAGCAATATGTACTTCTGTATTTCCATCGAAATGCTTCTCAATAAAAATAAGAAAACAGAACATTCTAGAGGAAGAGAAATAGGCCTTTGGGATAGATTTTCAGTCAATAAGAACGGATATATTATTACCTTCTGATGCTGCATCCAGTTCCTTCATTGTCTTCACATCTGATATCCTCCTTAAAAAGGCAGTGTTGTCTTGATATGTAGTTGGAGTACCACACCTAAAAGGCTGCACTTTTTAATGTGAAGTGATTCAGTTGCATGCTCTTTCCTTAATGCAGCTCTGAAAGAAAACAGACTTTCTCAAAAAATGAAACAATTTCAATATTTTAGTAGAGAAAGTTTTATGGGTCAGAAACATGTTTCTTGAAAAAGTATGTAATAAAATCTTCAATGCATTCAGAACAACGGCCTGTACGTAAATAACTTCAATGATACAGTCAAGAACATAAACACACTGATATGTATGGAAAAAGTTAATCGCTGTAAATACAATGGTATTTTATACTGGCATGGTTGTAAGTCTACCTCTCTCTAACCACTCCTGAAGGCCGGCCTCCACCACCAGGGCTGCCTGTGACCAAAGATCCAAGGCCCAGCTGATGCGGCCAGTTGTGTAACCTCAGCTCTGACTGCTAAGCACATTGCAAGGTGAGAAAGAGCAATGAGAGGATCCGTAGAGTGAAGCCAGGCAAGATAAGAAAGGTAAAATTGAAAACAGAGAATTCCTGAGATAGGGATCCTCAGCAGTTTAAAGGGAAAAAACCCCCAACATATAAAGATATAAAAACTTTCAGGAAAAAACAAGGAATCAGAGGATGACAATTCAGCACCATCAAGGACCTGTTCCAAAGAGAAGCTGAAGTCAGCCTTCCCCCACTTGACTAATACCTGTCTGGGCCACAAATACTCTTCAGGTGTCTTATTGCGGGGGGGAGCATACTAATGCTTAGCTGAGTAACTCGTTAATCCCAGTGATCTTTTGTGTGTTTTAGCCAATAAGAAGCTGATTTCTGCATTTGACTTGGATGTGTTCTGTATGCAGAGTGCTCTTTGTGCATGGACTCCTCCCCAATCACAGAGGGAAGGTAACTTACACAATAAGGGGTCTACAAGTACAGTGCACAACCTAGTTGCAATAGAAATAGAGGCCTGGCAATACACAGTAAAAATATCTGAATTTAAAATAGGGAGGGGGTTTTCTCTGGAGAAAAAAAAGAGTTTTACCTTCAAAGAAGGGAAGCTATTCTTCTTTAAAATAATAATAAAAAATAAACTCTATTTTGAGACCTGCAAAAAAATCTTAAGACAAACCAAAAGGTTACATGACAATTACATGCAAGGTTACATGCAATTGCAAGGAACCTGATTCAATGACCCAAGACATCCCCTTCCCATCTTAAGTTTCTATTTTTATCATATCTGGTTCTGTTTCATGGTCAAACAAACAAAAAAAAACAAGTTTTGCAAAATCATTCCAACTTGCTCCTCTAAATTTTATACTATCGGGTGTTAAGAATTATAAGGCACGCATTTCAATTTTTGATATGCAGGCAGGTCAGGAAAGGACTATCAGTTGTGGTTGGGTTTTTTGAAACGAATACTTAGACAACTTCTGCATCTTTATTTGTAAGCCGTGCATCCTGAAGCCTAGGATAGGGGGCTTAGGAACTAGCTCTGGTGCCTCAATGGAAGAGAAGGAAATGACTGAATGACTTCTTAAGTCAAATTTATTAATCAGTGAGGAACACTTCATTATTTTAAGTAATAACAACATTTAAGGAATTAGGAAAAAGGGTCTGATCAAATCCGCATTTATGTTATTCGTAATCAGCACCTTATGGTGAAGTCTGAGTGCAGGCATAAACTTAATTCCCAGGCACCATCTTCCCACTAACAGAAAGTCTCAAAAGCTGAGTCTATATTAGAGAATTAAACAGGGCCGGGACAATCTCAAGCACTGTGTTGCAGTTCTTTATACTGTTTAACATATTTAACTCTTAGCATGCTCCTTCACTATGGCTTCGCTGTGTCAGCTACCACTCTCCCAAGTTATGCCATATTGCTAGGACAGCATGCGGCCGGCACTTACTCCCAACAGACAGTATGATATGGCCGCAATGGTTAATGTAGATAAAGAAGAGAAAGGTTGGTCAKATGAATGTAAGTCATAATGTGACATTTGCTTTAAGAGTCAGAGAACAGGTTCAGGTGTATTTTATTTAGTAATACAGACATAGCCCTATGGTCTGGACTAGCAGAGGACAGTAGTTTGGCAGAGACAGCATGCTGAGGACTGTATAAGAGATGTATCACATTCCCCGAGAGCAGGCTGAATTTAGTCCTCCTTCTTTGAAAAAGTGCTGCTGTAAGAAAATGAAAATTAATCTTACTTGGTATTAATAAATATTTTAATTTTATATTCATTCATAGATAAGTCTTTGAGAGCACAGGTTTGTTCTCTCTGCATTTCCTTCTTACTTTTAAAAAGGTATTAATAAGTACCAGCTGAAAAAAGACGCCAGTATTCTGCCTATCTCGCCTTCTTTATTAGGTTGCTAGGATAAAATACGTTTTCTCAGGTGCTCTCTGCCTGATAAGCCATAGGTCTATGATATCAGTTTCTAAAATATAGTTGCATGTACTGTATATCAGATTAACCTTCCTGTAGGCAATCTTTGAGGTACTGCTGCAAAGTATGTCAGTGTTACAATATTTTAGTGACTTTTTAGAAGCAGTACTTGCACATCACAGATGTGCACGTCTTTTGAAATGAAGCAGTATTTGCCTAAAACTTAACTGATAAATTAACTTATTCAATGTAAAACAAGATCAAGATACAAAGTATGGACCTACAGATGTTTCTGTGTTTCACGCAATCCCATCTGTTCATGCCAAATGTTATAGTCCTGAACATTCACGTTAATTAATCTCTCTGCTTACAGGATCCCCCCCAAAAGAAAATGTTTATATATGCTTTTTTATACAAAGGTTAAATTGAATAAACAGAAGATGTCATTAATTATTCTTAATTCCTAAATCTAAAACATTATTAATTTACAGCTAGATTAGCAGACAAATCAGTAGTATAAAGATCACAAAGTAGGAATCCGATGGTTAAATAAATGAATAAAGAAAAAATCAGGTAATTCAAAACTAAGGTCCCAATTAGACGTCCAACAAGTTGAAAGTATGGACATGCAGAAATAGCAGTAACCCACACATTTTTACATTGCTTTCTGGCATTGCTTGCCTACCTCATTTTCTTTTAGTTTCTTTAAGGTAACTATAAATTTTGGATCAGGAATTCTTTCTTTAAGGGCTCTTCATTGAAAAGTTACTGCAACAGAACAGCAAATTTTACAACAGCACAATCTTGCTTAATAATTTTTCATAAAGAAGATAATGACTGTAGAAACCTACATTGGAAGGCACCATGCTTTTACAGCCTGAGAGGGGTATTAGAAATGTGTTAGCACTGCTTTTGTAGATGACTTCATAACATGTCCTTCCCATACCAACTCTAAAATTATCACTAAGCTAGGCTTTCATGTGAGCACCATAACTTCCTAATTGGAAGTATCAGGTATATAATCTCAATTGTAAGAAATCTGTTTGCTGCATAGAGAGGGCCCTATTCCATGGGCATGGAATCTGCCATGGAGTCGACACGTGACTGTGCTTCCTTCATTAGAAATAAAAGAATATCTGTAGCTTTCATGAGCCATGTATGAACACGCTGTGGATCCACACAATAGTATCACTGTAAATTTTCAAATGCCTTAAATGACAGCATTATCATCCAGAGATGATAATTTCAATACCAATATTTTTAACTGTTTCACTACCGATAACTTTTAGCAACTATCTAATTAGTGCCAAATTTTAGTGGCACAATCAGTTTCTTACTCCTACCTACCCAGGAGGCAAAAACTATTCCTAGCCTACCTGCCAAATCTTCAGCCACGGCTGATAACAACGTTACCGCAGTCAGTCATTTTCAATRTAAAATCCACAGTACGTCAAAAACCTCAAGGTACATAGAACATCATAAACTGATTCAAATTAAGTGTGAAAACAGAAAACGAGGCCCCTGTAGATATGTTTCCACACTTAATTCAATAACTAAATCATTCTGAATGGCCTATTGCTGTGTATTTCTCCAGCTGCAACTAAAAATGCATCTGAAGTAGCTACAACATAACCACTGAAGTGATACCATGAAGATCATGAAGAATACGTCTTGTCTGACAACACGCATCGGCCCTGAAGTTGAATGTTAATGAAAATGCCTTTGATGTGCTATTTGTTTAATGTGCATATTTTTCCCTGTTGTGTCTATCTTAATCCCGTACTTGTAAAAATCAAGCAGTTGAGGCCAATGAGTAAATTAATTTTTGTTATAGCTGAAAAAGAAGCGAGAATCCAAGGGTTGGGTCCTTGATTGCCACGGCTATTAAATGGAAAAGTGCATGAGTGTCCTCTTTAGAAAACACAGGGAAAACACCTTAGAGATACTCCCTCTCAGTATGAGTAACCTTACTACAAGGCCACAGAATTAAGTTTCCTTTTGAAAGCCATCAGGACCGATGAGGTTTGCACTGATGTCAATGCATGCTAAGCAAGAAGTGGTCTGAGCTGACTAATGCATTTAGATTGAATTAGCCATTTAGAGGGAATTCAGTTGCTTTGCTGCCCGTTATTAAATCATAGGAGATCTTACAGAGGACCTACGTAACTGCTTCCCAGGTCAGAATGCCTCTAGGCTTACTCCAGCAGCCATCCWGAGGCACTGAACTTTGTAAACCAAGGTTGTGGAATGAAAATACTTSATTTCATTTGCTTCCACAGCTAGGCAATGCCAGAGAATAGTCAATCAATCTGTCTGAGACTTGACCTTCTAACAGTAAGATACAAGTAAGATACAAAAGGAATTTGGGCAATCTGAATCTGCCCCCAAGCCTTGAATTCAAAGGGACTAGGAGATTCTTCTGTGAGTGTGTAAAGACCCATCATTCACTGGAGACATTACCAAGTAAAGATGTGTTATCTGCAAGTTCAAATTCAAAAATGAGGACAGCACTGTCTGAGGTACTATGTCAAGAAATAATGACCACACCATCCAAGAATAATGAGCTGTAGTCTAGACCTTTTATTTCCTAGTTGCAGAACACATTTTATTAATGGAACAAAACATATTTGTGCCATAACTATTGAAAGAATCCAATGGTAAACCACGAGATCAATACCTAAGTAATAGAGATGATTCACATATTGGTATAGCTAAATTGTAAGAGAGGAGTATTTCAGCTTTTGATATTTACCATGAGATGTTTTGCAAAATACTGTGTGAACTGTATTTTAATGATGGTTTTATTTACCCCRAAAGTGATACTTGTGTTGCTTTTTCAGAAGAGCATTATTTATAAGCTCTTCTCAAATATAGGGAGAGAAACAAGTGTACTTTATTGGATCAACATTAAAACCACAGACTACTCATTCCTAATTTAGCTTTATTTTAATTGTTCACAATCTTGCCATAGTTTCTAGATAAAATGGTAGCCATAGCAACTACATATCATGTATCAGATAGAAATCAGTACCAAATCCATCCACCACACACAAAAATTTTAGGATAGAGCTCAGAGAAAACAACTGAGGAATACTCGTGCATCAAATTTGTCATATTGGGAAGCTAAAATCATATACATTACCTCAGCAGATAATGTTTAATGTATAAGGAACTGCTGCAACATGTTATTCTGATGATCAAAATTCAGACCTGAGAACAACTGTGAACAATAAAGGGTAACAGCTCAGGTACAGAGCTTCCCTTCAGGACAAAACAGCATCTGTCTCCACCAAGTGACCATTTTACTAAAAAGTAATTTTACTTAAGTAAAAACACTGTCAAATATACATAAGACATACTAATTCAACCTCAGTGTGGCTATATGTTTAAAAAAAAACATAAAACAAAAATGGGTTTACCTAAATCTGTTCTCAATAAACAAGTGCTACAATTTCAATTTCAGTGAGATATGACTACATTTAAGGCCAGTATAGTGGTAGATGCAGTTTTATTGTAAACATTCAGTTTTCTGAACAGAAATTCTCAGTCGTGGGAAGCATGAAAAGAAGAGTCAGCTTAAACAGAACAGCTTACAAGACTGTTCTCAAGGCACAAAAGGACAGTATTTTTACCTAGCTTTATAAAATGACTTTTTATCATTCTCTGGCATAAGCAAAAGACTAACTGATTCTTAAACCCTTGCTAGTGTAAAACAGCCTTGCCTGGCTTCTTTTCATAATGCTATTCCTGTGGGAGATCAGAGTTATTCATTTTTCCATTTTGCAGCCTCGTTTATGGCCTTTTAACACAACAGAGAAGTTACAGGAGTATTAACAATCATTCCCTTACTGAACTTTCATTTAAAGGTACCAATTAAGCAGCTTTTAGTCGAAGAGTGTGCCTGTTCTCAAAGAAATAATGCATTTTACCCAGCTAGCCAGCTATACAAAAACCCATCTCCGAATCAGGACTCAGTATCTCAAAAACTGAAAGACCAGTTCTGACTTGTTACAAGAACTGAAGATGCTCAAGGCCTTATTTCACCACTCAATGCATTTGTTTATCTAATGGTCTAACTGGAATTACTGAAATGCAGAGCGCAGCCACATTTAAAAAGCAGGCTATCAGCAGACCAGCAACTTAGTTTTTCTCATCCTTTTTTTTTGTGTTGATTTCTAATCACAATGCACGTATGTGATGGGTCAAATTCCTTAAGAAGCAAACTAAAAGATCAAGCCAATGCACATCTCAGTCTAACTACATTAATGTTTGAAAAGTTCACCACATCAGYTCACAGGTGGTAAGTTCAAATGAAAGCTTTTCTAATTAAAAACAATAGTTTTTATCATGACATCAGACAGGTTTTTTAAATTTAGTTCCTGATTTTAGTATGTATTTTCACATTTTTGCACTCAAATCAGATTGGGACTGGTACTTTTCAAGAAGCTTTGGAAAAATATACTGGCATAACACTGAAGTTAGTTAGGGATACTACTAATTTCAGAGGTGACATTAATCTTTTTCAGGGAGAGAAGAAATTTTGAGATGTTACTACATGTCAGCTCAACAGCAATTAACAGAATGTCCACTTCCACTTGAGTTGATGACAGTCATACAGACCTAGGTTTCTACCCCATGGATTCACTGCTTCATCATTAATATCTACCTGCTCTCAGAAGAAATTTTAGAAAACCACTTTTGCTAAAATTTCAGTAGGTTAGTCTTCCTCTGTGTCAACTTGCTCAATATTATTGCTGTATCGGTGCAATTTTATTAGTTTATTCATCTCATGTAATTCAAAAGACACTATCACAAGGGGGCTGGCATGCAGATCGTTCTTTTTTGAGAGGTAATGTTTACCCAAAGAAAGCAATATGGCAGACGAGTCTGCGTATTCTTTGGGTTTTGTTAGAGGTCTGCTCAGTTAGCATAATCCCTTCTCCTGCGTCCAGTAAAACACCAGTAGTTTTCCTCATTCTKCCTCTTAGCGCTTTTTATAGGGGAAATTCCCGTCATAAAGGAAGATCTGTATAAGCAAAGGGTGAATTATCTTCTTCAAAAACATTTGTAAATAGTGTGTAGCACCTAAGTCACATATCTTTGTCTCCTCACAGGTATATCCTTAGCCCTTGATTATCCACTGCAGGATCTGCATTGGAGAAAAGTGGTGCTATAAAGTTCTGCATGTGAAAGAGTGATCTACATATAGAGCCTGGGGGAAAAAAATCCTGTAGGTGATTCTACTATGACAATCCCATGGCTGCTGCGAAAAAAACTGGAATAACCAGGGCTCTTATTGCCAAAAAGCAAAACCATAATAGATCAAAGCTGGTTCTGACCGGTCATTTCCGATAAGCTCTTTACTTCTCTATAAAATCAAATGAGTTCTCACTTATCATAGAAATATGCCATTTTAAGACTAGAGAAGTCCTTCACATCAAAAAACTGGTGACTTTTCTTGGACAGCTGAAAGGCCTGTTAATGGGAAAAGAACTGAAATTTTAACTAGATTATCAGCGGTATGGAATTAAATGCATAATAACATAACAATGATTCCTTGAGTAAGCTTGAGAATGTGGAGAAGCTACAGAAACCAGATTCCAAAAACCATCACTCCTGATCCCTTGAGGGATTAATAACAAGAAATAGGTGTCCACCTGGCCAATTTTAATACAGATGATGTCAGTGGTGATCAAGAATCACTGAACCTGTGAAAACTAGCTAATTGCCTGAGCGAATCTGACAACCTTAATCAAGGGGTCCTCATGCTGCACTGGCACTTTGAGTCTCAGCAGTCCCACTAAATAACTGTCTATGGGTGCTAAGTGGACCTTACATTTCCGCATCTTTTGCCTCCAGACCAAGGACAAAGCATATTGGAAAGGCATTTTTGGGAAGGCAGAATACATGCTCATCATGCTACATCTGCTCTGTGAAATAACAGAGGATTCTCTACAGATTTTCTGTGCTTTCATAGAGCATTAGAAGTAAAGTGTCTATTTACTAATTGCACATTAATTACCAGAGTACTTGCAACACAATCCTATACTGTAATCAGCAGCATATGAAAATTGCAATCTATCTAGCAAATGAACTTGGAACTCTCCAGATGTATGTGTTAAAGTCCAATTGCAAAAGATTAGAGTTAAAACATTGGTTCCAGGGAGCATATAATTAATTTTAAGTCACACTGAATTCTATAAAATTACTTTTGTGTTTAAAATTAAGCATATTCGTCAGTGTTGCTCCTTCACAGCTTTAAGTCTAATCATCCAGTTTGTTTGGCAAGACTCTTTGAAATCATATCTTCAATTCCCAGCCAGCAAGGTGACTTCATTCCTTTAGCTTTAAAGAGTGATTAATTACATTTCAGATACTTTGTCATCATTGGCCATATTGGTAACACAGAAACTGATGTTTTATCTGCCCAGTGTAGATATTAAAAATCTCATAAAAATAAATTCGGATGGAAAAGGTTTATCTTGCTGTTGGAATGCCATGATCAGTCTTCTAAGATCTGCTTGTAAGAACTACGCAAAAAATCAATTATTCATGTAGTAGAAGTGTAATCTTCAGTAAACTAGCTTGAAGTTTTCCTAAGGGACTTTCCAAATTTTCAGTTAGTGTATTTCATGTAGATGCAACTTGAATTTCTCACCTGCAAAAAATCTCTATGATGTTATAATATTGTCCATGCCAAGTAATTTGATATAATACAAACTGAGTTGAAAAGACCTATGGGTCCTTCTTAAAACACAAAAGAAGGGAGAAAAAATGCAATAAAGATTCATCCTCATTTATTTCAAAATGTACTTTCTTTACTGATCCTCAGATGTGTCAGGAGGTGATGAAACTAACCCAGGTTTGATACTTTACTGATCAAGTGTTTTACTCTCTGAACTCAAACATTGATTAGAACTGTTCCACCGATGCTGTATTATTACGTGTACASACACTGCACAGTAACCAGAAATCTTTGTATTTCTTAATAGTGTTAATTTTAACTTTAATGATAATGTTCCATCTACCTGTAATTCCTTTTTTTCTTTAAAACAAAAATACCGTATTTAGTCATGCTGCCAGAAACAAAAGACAGTCCCAATTCTTTGGCAGTCTCGATTTCTTTCCACCCTACATTGGAAGTATTCTTTCAGACAACTCTGAAATAAGTTCAACTTTAGAAAATATTGTGTGCCACAGTGGAGGGTAGTATCAGAATGACAGTTCTTTTTGGGCTGGCATTCCTTCATCATTGATATTATCTCAACTTTTCAGAGGCTAATAAGCTCAAATTTTAATGCCTCATCACATCAGTACATCCTGGGAAATCACTGTAAGCTTCCCATTGATTTCAAACTATAATAATCATTCCCATGGTCCCTCTAAAGGGCTACATTCACTGTAAAATCTCCACTGGTATCCCTCCTCTGAAGGACAACTCTTTTCAGAGAATGCCTGTGGTAATAGGAAAACATTTATTAAACAGGCAGATTACAGTGAATAAAACGGAGTTCAGAAAGCAGATAGTGATGGTCAACAGTCAGCTAATTCAGTACAGCCCTTCATCAGTTGCTATATATTGCCTTTCTATTGCTGTTTTATTCTATGCATGTTTTTATACCACCTTTATCATGGTAGTATCTGAATGCCTTCCAGTAGTACACGTAGCAATGTGACTAGCATCTGTCACAGGTTTGTTCCCTTAYCTTCTCCCTAGGGAGAACTCCATGTGCTGAGGAGTGTTTTGCTTTGTAAGGCTTGATTTTTTTAACCAAGCACTACTAGTTACTGCAGGAAGGATGTGGAATCGTAACTGAAAGGTGATCCAGAAACAAAGCTTTTACTTAAACACTCCACAATATGAGAAGATTAGATCAAATCAAAACTCAAGAACCAAAAGCATTTGACGTACATTTCAGTTTCAGCGTAAACAGTGGCTTAGAAAAGATGTGTAAATGCTTAAACTAAAGCCTAATTTAACCTCATGTTTTCTTTTTTTAAACACAGCATGAGAAGCAAAACAAACTAAAATTTCTATACCTTTTCATGGTCTTCATTTTTTTCTAAAGGCTGCAGGCTCCCTTTTGCCATATTTATGATAGCCCCCTTATGATTAAAGCACAGACACGAGAAGAATTGAGCCTGAGGCTGTAGCCTAAATCAGTGTCTCTCTTTTTGTGCTTTACTCCACACAAGAGCTCTGATACAGATATGTTAACTGTAAAACAAAGCATAACAGCAAGCTCAGTTTACTCCATCCTGAAGGTAAGGATTATTTTGCAGCACCTTTCTCGTGTGCAGACTGAAGATGTAAAGACGCCTCTGAAGCAGACGGAAGCCTCAAAGAGCACCATCTAGCAGGTTCTTTTTAGTGCATGAGTAGGAGTTAACAGAGCCAGCTCTGGTTAAAAACAGTGTACATCTGGCCAGTGTGTACCAAGAAGCATAGTGTCACTTTCTGACACTAAGAGGAGTATCTGTTACACCTTTTTTTACTTAAATAGTAATATCCCATACCAATTCTGGATGCTTTGTGTTTTATGCAATCCTAGTGTTTCTTGCCGTAACTGTTCAAGCAGTTATCGTGCTTGCTGTGTGACTGAGCCACTATAAATCTACATCAGTAAGCCCATTTCTTACGTGACAGTGTCACTCAAAGCATGTCCGCACCACAAACTCTTTTATGACTTTGTACACATCCCTCCAAGTACCTCCAGTACTGGAAGTTTCAGCTGAAAGACAGATGTTATGGTGTGCAAGACCCAAACTCTGGGTGCAACTTCTGTCATGAAAGTTGCACCGATCTTCTCATGCCAATTCTTTCACACCAATTCTTTCATGCCTAATAAAGGTTACACTTACATTGCCACCTTAGGGTCCCTTTAATTCCACCAGCCTATTTTCATAAAGAAATTTGTGGGAACTGAGTATCTCTGAGTTTCTGACACTTTGACTCTTGGCTGAAATAGCCAACAGGGTCAAATTCCTAGATTAGGGATCTGGAGTGTAATTGCATAAGCCACTTTTCCTTTTGGAAACAAGCTACAGGTATTTTCGGAAGAAGACAGAAAATGAATGAACAAGTGACAGACATTAGTCACACTGCCTTCTGCAATACTGGTACCAGCTTACGTACAATGCTGGCAGGACAGCCCACAGCACAACTTGTACATGCTAGAACAGAAGATGCCCAGTTTTCACTGGCACCCATACCAGGCATACTGTGGCTCCAGCAAGATGGCATTATACACGCAGCAAATTTTTACTGAATTCAAATTTCAAAAAATAGACAATACTCATGGTGGTTTTGCTCACTGCAAAGTAAAATCCAAAAGTAAAAAAATCAGGCATGTTTGAGCCAAATTTATAACCTGCACTTTTTTAATGAGTTGTGACCTCTAGCCACCAATGTGTCTAAATAAATACTTGGTCTACGGCATCAGAGATATGGGAAAACACACAGCGAAAATGCACATCGTTCTTACTACTAAAGCTTACAGTTCAAATAGAAAAAGCAGACAGCTTCAAATAAAAGAAGAGACCCAGAAAAATGCAGCTACACCTTCACGGTCTCAAAATAAATTGAAAGAGAGAGGAGTGCAGAACTTACAAAGTGCAAGTCTTGGGAAAGGAGAACAGCTGGTGTTGCAATGGAGTTTTTTTACAGATGTATGGTTGTCCCTGACCACCTATCTAGCTACTGATACCTTTCTGAAAAGGTGACTACTCCCTTCTCTCCCCACATTGCACCCTCTGCACATCTGCAATGACTTATAAAGCCAAAATATACAACATACCTAATCTTTCATCTTCTCCTTTACCTGGTTTTACCAGGTATTAATGTCATTATTATTGTTTTTAGATTTTAAAAATACATTTCATAAAAAGACAAGTAGATTTATACAGTATTTTAATTTAATTAAAAACATCAGAAAGACTTGCTGAATAAGGTCAGCAAGCATAAAATCATGAAAAACTGAAGAAAATGAAATCTAAAAACTGGTATATGAATACATGTTATACATAGCAAATACACCTATAACATATATATTTGATTAAGAAACAACATGGAAGAAATACATAAAATGCAGACATTTTTAAGAAATTATTTGTACAATTCAGTCAAAAGTTACATAATGCCTTTCTGAAATGGACTATTATCTGCAGGAAACACAGAGGCATGAATACTTATAGACTCTTCGCCACTGTAACACCAAAGGCTTGGTGAATGGCACAAAATACTTCACTTGCACCAACCCTCTGACCTAAATAATCCTGCAAATTCATATCTGGAGCCAGCCAAATAAACATACTTAACAAGATTAGCCATGACTGCAAATGTTAGTTTTGTTTTGATACCTGTAGTTTTGAGTCCTGAGAGTACAAGTAGAAATGAAAATCACATGCATGCACTACCATATTGCCTGAGTACACGAGTATTTAAAGCTGAGACTTTTAAAGTCCATTTGAGCCTGGTCCAGCCCATTGGAAAAAACTGAAAACTGTGTGTCAGAATCAACTCTATAGCACTGTCCAATCTGTACTTCAACATTTGAAAATCAAACTGCATTTCTGTACACATGTATTCAGTGAAAAGAACAGAACTCACTCAAAATCCAAAGTAGACTCTAAGAAGTTTTGCCACTTGTAACAATTTTTGATAGTGCAATGATTGTGTTCACGAAGGAGCAAAAGCTGCACACACTCAGTCAGTCAAGATTTCCACAAGATATTCCATAAAAGAGCCGCTATGCTCATATACAGTAACAAAAGTAGATACCTATAAGGGAGGATGAAGACAGAGACAGAGAGCTTGTGTGCCTTTTCTGGAGACGTCCTTTATTTCTTTAATTCCCCTATATAATCTATTATTAACATTGTAAAACATAAAATATAAAAAGGTAGGTCTGTTCAACAAGCTTCTCATATAAACTATTTTAAAGTTTTATTGCTGTTTAAAAAACAAAAAGCAAAATTAAGCAGAAGTGACTTTTACTTTCTAAAAGGCACCCATGCCAATCTGACTCTTCCAAGCTGCACTGAAGTCCCTGATGTCAGAAGCCTTTCTCCCAGAAACTTTTAGACCTTACACTGATAGCACTCATATCACTGAAAAGTAGCATCGTATGTACACTTGCAGCACATAAATCCGTGTTACAGACTGAAAAAAGTCTAATCTCGCTCCAAGATTGGTTCAGAAATTATTAAAAGAGTTAATACCATAAAATTTAAAAAAATGTGTTCTAAAGGTTTGGCTGCATTTATGCAATGAACATTTTGCATTCATTTTTGCATAAACACAGCATGCTTTCAATTACACAAGTTGCTTTACATGCATGTTCCCCAGCATCTACAAAAGAAATCTCATGGAAGATCAATTTCTACTTTAAAAAATTATTTTATTTTTAAAAAATAAATTTTATTGTACTTTTATTCATATGATATTGCTGAATTTATTCTGAGGGAATAAATTTTATATAAAAAGATCATAATATTAAAGTATTTTCTACTATGTAATTTGTACATGTTAAAAACAAAGATTGACAAAAATCTCTGGAGTAGTTCCTTTTCAGATTAACTGTTTTCATTTTGTATCTTAAACTCACACTTTAATTCCCCTGTAGGTCAAGGAAGGAACAATAGCTTGGAGTATCAATGAGAATTAGGTACTGGTGAAGAAGCTACTGCAAGAGAGGAAGCCCACTAAGCTGCCCAGCTGCCAAATTCACACTGTGCTCAAGTGCAAAGTGGTCTAAGACCCCTTTCGGACCCCAACAACAACACTGCTGTATGTAGATAAATGTCAAATGAAAGTATTTTTATTACGCAATTTCCCTACTCTTTCTAACACACTGACTATGGTAAGAAACAGGAAACAAAGAACAAAATCATCCCCATAAGCATATTTTTGTACCTGGAATTTCAATATTTGTTGACTAAATTTAACCAAAGTTCTAGAGAATCTTACCACATTTCACATGTGCATATGCTCTTCGACAAAATGCTGGTGTTTGGAGGATAGATGTAGAAACACAGCCAACCTGACATACTCTCTGAAGAAAAAGAAACGGGATCATGAACTATAAAGTTATGATTTAAGCAGCAACATTACACTACATCCACTATCATTACACCAAGTAAACACTGTCATTACAAACTTAATGATAATCTTGAGACATCCACATTAGCACCATTGGTCTTTTATTTATTTCAAATTACTGTTCTTATTTACCTCAGCAGGGCTCTATACGATTACTCCCCAGGCTGCTCAGACTCCTATGGGGATGATTTATGTTGTCATTCCAATATAATGTTTCCCATAATTGTACTGTGTTTAAAAAACATTAAAACCCAAGGGGCTAGACAGGGAGTTAGAATATTAACAGCATGCTCATATAAATCAATTTACTCCCTTGGAGGGAAAAAAAATGAAAGAAAGAAGTTAATAAGATTACAGAAGAACTGCAAAGCCAATGCAAACCTACCATTTTAAGTATGTTTAATTAATAACTGYAAATGCATCACAGATAAATTCTGGAAATGAAAACATAAGCAGAAATCCATTTCCACATATGTAGTACCACGTTATTGACATTAGTAGACTGATCACAAAAAGTAGGAAAAACATTATTTCACTGAAAAGATTCAACCCCAGAAAGTGTCGAGCACCCCACATGCTGTAAATGCACAATATTTTTAAGAGTTCTCAGACTCTTGTAAGATCAGCCTAACATTAGTGGCAGACATAATTTCATAATTTCATAATTGCATAATTTTAATGATTCCAAATATATTGCCGGGATCAAGAAGTAGCCCATGATTTCAGAAACACTGACCATTAAGGATAAAATCTAATGATAAGGGTTACGTGGGTAGAAAACCAGGGAACTTCAGTCTCTCCTTTCCATTACCTACTGAAGTATCTCATTTTATTTTAAAAAATCTCACAAGTCAATTTTTAGTATGCTTAATGCAATGTGCAAGCATAAGATAACCTAATATGCTCATGAGATGGATTACTTGTAGTTCAGTCTGATTTSAGCCTCTAAATGCAGTATTGTTTATTATAGTCACTGATCTAATTTTGCTGTACTGTAGCTATAGTCTAAGATGCAGCTGTCAATCACTTCAGGATTGATTTAGTGTAATAAAAAACTACAAGACTGAAACAGGACAACAAATATTAAAAAACACTATTCTGATATACTCTGTGATCGAAAATGTAGCAGCTCACTAAACCTACGATATTCTTCTCCACACAAAAGAGCAGGCTATTATGCAACATACATACTATAAATCCCACTGCAGATGTACCTTAGGGATAGATGAAACTTCTACTGCTTTAGTGAGTTCATCCAAAGCCTCTTTATCACGATTCTGTCTTTGCGAGGCTACAGCTAAACGATCAGAACCACAGATTAGTTTTTGCCATTTTAGTCTCACTTAAGTTAGCTTTACCCTAATGAAAACTACTTTCACTCTTTTTCCTGTGCAGCCATTATATCCAAACATCTGTCTACTTCAAACGCCTGCTCTAAGATACTCTAAGGTAGTGTCTCTTTCAGGACAGACTCTGAGCTTCTGTAAAGCAATCTGCTCTACAGGATTAAATGGAAATATGCCGCTTCACAGCAGCTGAAGATATAACCCTTCAGTCATTAACTAGAACAATGAAACTTGCTGCTGATGCAAGAACTATATTATTCTTTCACATTACAAAATCTTCAGTGCTTCTAATAAGAAAGGAGATGTTTCCTAAATCTGACAAATTAATTTTAAATGCTGCAAACTTATCACAATACTAAGCCACAAAAAATTATTTCAGGTTTGTAAAAAAAAAAATCAATATTTTGAATTCCAACATCAAATCACACATAAGCTGCAAATTGAACTGCTTAGGTAAACAGGGGTATTGTCATGGTTAAATTTTGGCACCTGGGAAATAAGTAGGAGTGCAGCTGATCAGAAATTGTACTACCAAAAAAATTTAATCAGAAAACATCAGGTTGTTCAGCACCAAGTATTTCATTTAAGCAGCTACTCTGGAAGTAGGAAATCTGGAAAACCCAGATAACATACTGCAGGACAGGTTACCTGAAGATTTTGTCCTGGAGCCAAAAATCCCTGCAAGCACAGACACTGTAGAAATTGCAAAATGTGCTGGTGGGAACTGCAGCAGAGGCAGGAGCTCTGAATGTTCCATGCTTTAAACTTACAGCAAAATAAAAAATAATAAATACAACTAATTCCCTCATGAACAGGAAGACCAGTAGCTGGAGCTTGGCTAGTGATTGCAATGCAATCTGACGTTAAGATGTGGGAAGAAGGTAGGTGAAGACTTGGAAGGAAATCTGAGAAGTAACATGAAAGGTAGTCTTCATGCTTTTTAAATTTATAGCCAGGCCTTTCGTAAGAATTTTCTCTTGCACACTGGAGGGTGTCCTGCCCATTTATACCAACTTTGGGAACAGTAACATTGCCAGCAGTGCTCGCTGTATCGCCTTGAACTGACATTCATCAGTSAGACTGAAGTTCTCCTTTTCTCCTGCTGACCCCACCACATGTCCTCCCAAATTTCCTAGCAGCTCTCCAGGACAGCCTATTTACAAAATACCACTTGCTCAGTATTTTTCCATTCAGACTCCAGAATGACAAGCCAGCTTCCCTCCTCCAACATGTCATTTAAGACTGCCAGACTTCACAAAGCAGTCAAGATTTTTTTCCACCTCGTGGGTTTTGGAGACCTCGGAGATCACTTTAAAGTTAACTGGGTTTTTTGCGTTTGTTTCTGAAGAGGGGAGCACTTGGAGAACATCACATAGAGGAGCTTCCAAATTTTATACGGCAAAAGGCACTGTTTTTATGTAAGCACGCGGTACCAGGGGCTGCAGCAAGGAGCTCTGGTCTCCTGCTTGTCCTCTTATTAAACCACCTGCGGGTTACAACGGCGAGCAGCCACCATCCCGCTCGCAGCTGCGGAGAAACGCCTGCCACAGCCTCCGCAGGAGCGGTGCAACCCCCCGCAGCCTGGAAAGTTAAATATAAACGGACAAAAACCGGGAGGGGGTGGGATTAATTATTCGCTTCGAGTTGCCGCTGGCTTGCAAAGAAGCTCCTCTCTGGGGCCGGGGGCAGCGAAACACAACGGCGGGTGCCGCGGACCTGGGCTCCACCCGCCGAAAGACGTGGCGGCGGGCGGCGAAACCCCGGGCGGGCCGCCGCCTCCCGGCCCCACGGGGCGCTGCTGGCGGCGGCCGTGGCGGGCATGGCGGCGGCGGGGCAGGGCAGGGCAGGGCAGGGCGGGGCAGGGCAGGGCAGGGCGACGCTGCCTCCCGCCCGCTGCCTGCCGGTGGGCGCCATGGCGGCGGCCTACGTCGGCGCGGCAGAGGGGTGTGGGCGGCCCGCCGGGCCTCCAGTGAGCTCCGGTACGTGAGAAATAGGTGAAAATATTCGGTCTTAACTGCTTCGTAACTGCTTCGTATCTGCTTGTCCCTCGTTATGCGAAGCAGAAACAGAAAATGTTAAGCAATCTTTACCCATTACTGTTACTCCTTTTTCATGCTTTAAGACTTGTGTTTTAATAAATAAATATATTATTACTACTATAATACTGAAATAAAGTGTTAAAGTTAGTCCATTTTGGACTTTAAATCAACAAACTTGTCAATGATTTACTTGCATAACTCAAAACATCATAAATATTCTAGGCTTTAAAAATCACCCACTGCCATTTAATAATTGTAAAAATGGTATTTGATGTAAAAAGACATTATTGTGATCCTGCCTTTGCAAAATACCGTCATTTTTTTCAACACATCCAGTCTCGTGGCCGACACACATAGGTTGCTGTGAGGCTCCCAGGGCGCGGGGGTAGAAGTGGCGGCTGAGGGAGTAATCCCAGACCTAAGGCAGGAGATAAACGGCGGCGGCACGGAAGCAGCATCAGGCAGAAGGTGGGAGCAAATTAATTTCCTCGTGGCCCCTCCACTGGGTGTCGGTTGGTATGAGCTGGTACTGGAGGAAATCGGAGTTCTTTTCTCCTGCACGGCTGCCTTCTGAAGTCGGGTTAAAAATTTGGCTTAAATGAGGATGTCTTTCTGAACAGCCATAAGCATCATTGTGACCTGTGCCTGTTTCAGACTGGCACTGCTCTGTCTTAAGAAAAATGAAAGAACAGCAGAAGACTAACAATTGTCATACMAAGAATGCCATGCACATGTTGATTGGTTGGCCATGTTACCTTCCTTAGGAAGAAACCAGGTAAATCACATGGATTAAAGATATGACCTTTATCCCAGTCTTTTCATAGCAGGATTTTAATTTCTTCCCAAACCAGCTTTAAAAGTTAAATCCATTTATGAGCATGGTCCCATTCCTTGGAAAATATTGTTGTTCAGTGTTAGCCCTGTGGTTTTGTGATTCCTGGCATCTGGCTGTCATTAAGAAAAAATAAAGAGCACWTTTTAGCATGAAGACACATAACAGATAATTTAAATGTCTGGATATTTGAATGACATAGTCTATATTTAAAAGTTTGGTTTAGATCAGATTGTTATAGTGGATTACGTTTGCTTAATCATAAATACCTCAAAATTATTCTCTTTATTTTATTTTTAAAAGGAGCAAAAAGCTCAAAATTTCTTTACAGTGAGGATGCCAAGCGGTTAGAAGGATATAAAGAAATACTGTCTTTTCCTCTAACTTTTTCTCCTGCTTCACATAAGTGGTGTATGCTTAAGCATCAGGCTGCTGTGGGTTTCCCCAGTGCAGCTGCACTCTCCTACGACAAAGAGCTGCCACATTAAAAAAAAACAACAAAACAAGTCATATCGGAGAAATGACTGCTATTCGTTCACTGTTCATATATTCATTAGTTCTGGTCGGGTCTCTTGCCTTTGTACATATTTAATCTCTGTAAATGTGCTATAACCGGGGCACATCAGAGCTACTGCASAGACATCCAGGTGTGTCAGTGATTGTTCACAGCTAACTGTCCTGTGTAAGTTGTCTGGATAATGTAAGAGGTTTCTCATTAAATATATGACTGCTGCAGTTGTCTCTAGCAACTGGATACTTAAAATTAGAGTTTGGCATGGCAGAAACGTAATTCAAAACCCCATATGCAGAAAAGGGCAGTTTGGGAATACATCTAAGGCACCTAAAGTCCATCTGCTGCCAAAAGGGGCGGTCCTGCTGCTTTTCCCAGACTGAGCAGTCAAGCTTGCCCTAAAGCTGCCATTTATCTGACACCGTGGTAAGACAGCTCATGGAGCCAGCTTGCCAGAAAATTGGAACCATTTCCCTACAGAACCAGATACGCACCAGTGCCAACACAAGAGGGACAACTGAAGCACGTGGATTAAAGGAGGGAGCAGAAGTGGGGAAACAGAGCTGTCCGGTTTTTGCAACATCTGGTTCAGTTTAGCTGTACTCTAATACCACCCTGGAAGCAACCGAGTATCTAACACTAACAGGAAAGACTAAATGCAGATTAGGAAATCCAAAATCCTATTACCTCTGCAGAGTTGATGTTCTTGAACTAGCTTTTGTCCGTATAGGATGCAGAGGCTAAAGCATTCTCCTAAGAGCTGGCACTTAGAAACACTATTACCAAGAACATTATTATTATTATTTTTAAATCACAGTGAAAGATATTTATTAGTGAAAGCAGGCCTGTAGTATGTGGGAGACCAATATGGAAATCCCTTTCGGTCATGAAGAGGTTCAGACCACTTCCATTTTCTAAAATAGTACCCTCTCCATCAGGCCCTATCCAGAGCAGAATAGGAGCCCAGCATCTACAGCGTACAATTCGCAGCTAACCTTGCAGGCCCTAATCACAACCACAAGAAAAACCCTGTTTTCTTCAGTTGGCCAAAGTATATATAATACACAACAAGCCAGTTCAAAACTATTAGCCCATCTAGGTTCAGAATAATACCACTGAAATGGCAAAATACGAGTCCTTTCAAACTGATAGTGTAGAATATATGAAAGTCTAACTCGTAACAAAATGCTGTTATGTGAAAAATAAGCTTCATCTTAGCTGTAATTTTCCTGTCCATAGGTGCTATAATTACCCACAAATGGGGTAGTTCAAATAGAGTTAATAAAAAGTGAGCAGTTGTGTACAGCAGCTAGCTTTAAAGATTAAAATCCTTTTGCCTATACCAAAGACCAGATCTGTAGGAGAGTCACCTTTCCCCAAATCGTAATGTAGATCTTGAGAGCACAGAAGCAGGTTGCTCTAAAACATGGAACCAATTTGCCTTGGAGCAAAAACGGTAGCCAGTAATGACAGTCCATTTTATGCCCCTGTGACTTAAGGGGCATAAAGGGGCATGTGATTAAGTCAAAAAAAAAAAAGTTATAGCATGGTTAACAGAGACTCTGAGACCTGAACTATACTTCAGGATACTGAAAAACTATTGCTAGGTTCTTTGAATTACCATTTCTGTACTCCATTCATATTGTTCTCACAGAGAACAACGGGAAGCAGGCAAGTGCAAATGTTTTATGCTTTTTGCAATATTCTGTGATCAGTGCTCCCAGTACCTAAGCAAAGCTATGGTTTAAATGGAATGAGTATTCAAAACTCATTTCCAAGTAAGAGGAAGGAACATTAAATATATTTTTTTTTTTCAAGAACAGACATTTAGGGGAAAAAAACAGTTACCTCCTGATAATCAGTTACCTCGTTATAAACAAGGAGAAAATTTTGATTTTTCCAATTCTAAATTGCTGTTGATGAATCTGTAAGTATATTTTTAATTAAAATTATCTGGTGAGATTTCACATAAATCCAGAAAGAGGATATGGGCACTAAAGACTATGTATCCAGCAAGCCACAAGCGAAGTGGTAGAGGTGCTCTTTTCTCCATCCATCATTCCTCTTGAACCAGTGTAAATGTGCAGCAAATTCATGAAACCAGAACTGGAGGAGATGGGATGAGCATGACTCTCTAACTGATGGTTAGCAAAGCCACTTTGGAAGGAGAGCTCATGTCTGTGCTCATTGCAGCTAAAGCTTTTATGTATTTTATATTACATAATAATTAGATGTAAGCAAAGAACCCTAGGTGCAGAGACAAAGAGTTTGGAATATCATCTGTCTGGAGAAGGTCCCTTAACTTGAGAGCCTTTCCTACAGTTGCACTTGCTTGTCCTACAAAGGCAAACAGTCATAAAAAATTTTACCACAAAAAACAAACATAGGTTTATGAAACCAAGGGTTATTATGTAAGTTATTTTTTAAAATTACAAAACCATTCTAAAAATTATAGAATGCTTTTACTTACAAAATCAAATATTTTAAGTCCTACCGTTGATCCTACAGTTCAGCTAAAATTTGAGCATCTCTGATTGGCTGTGTGCAGCATCCTCCCTCTTCCTCCCCCAGAAGAATCCAGAGAACATAGAATCTACCAGAAAAAAAATAAGCTAATTCATATTCTGCCTGAAAAACAGCATAATAGGGCCTTGTGTTCCTTTCTATGGATCAGCATGTTCCCCTATTAAATCTTAATCAATTGAATACTGGTTCTGTCATATAAAATGCACTAAAAAAATTACAACTCATAGTAGGGGGAGTAGACAGTTAATTTAAAAAACTGGAAAATAGTACCTACATCATTTGGAGAGATGTGGTACTGTACAATCCAATATTAGGCATTATATGCTTTTGCTTTAAAAAATCTAAACACCTTCCACCCCTACATGATGTGATTTGGTATGCTTCCTTGTCAGCTTTCAGAATAGATTTGCATAGTATGTACCACTGATTTATAGAAGTCTGGTCTGGGGTGTGGTGAACATGATGTCTCGCCTATTTTCTGTATGAATTATAACTGCAAGAGCAAGGAAAATGCTCTCAGATCTGTCATCCAACAATACACAATAAACTTTTCATTCCTTTACTTTCCTTGCAAAAAAAATCACAGAAGAGTGTTTAGATTGCCATTATCCACATAGACCTTGGAAATGCTGCCAGACGCAAAAGCCACCTGTCAAGAGACCTTGTGTTTCCACACAGCTGCTCTGAACATACTTTCTTTACTCAGAATTAGAGCATGTAAGAAGTACTGTTGTAGGTTCTAGGCTCCCTTGCCTTATAACAAAGGAATCATATAAAAGGATGGGGAAAACATTTATCCCTCATCCCATTACCAAGTAGCAAAAGCCTAGTGCTGAACTAATAGACCTTGCTCTCCCCTGTTAATTGACACTGGATGTTGGTATTTTGCTCCCCTAAATGGACCCCTATTAATGAGGGAAAGAATCAGGTTGCACATTTGGGAGCCCTTTGCAGAAAACTCTCAGCTGGCAGCTCTTTGTGTTTTCAAACAACTACAGTAACACTTGCGGTGCTCTCACTGTCCCAGCCATTCCAGTAGTTGCATAAGAACACAGAGAAAAGTCCCAAGCTGACTCAGGAATTTTTTAGATCAAAGCCAATGTCTCAAACTGCCTGTGGAAATAAATGGACGTTACTCAGCGTGAAGTACTTTTGTTGTATGCTCTTGGAAAAAAGTAGGCTGCTCATTTCTCCACAGCGTCACTTTCTTTTTCAAGACAACACAGTAAAGAGTGCATCACATATCAGTATCTAATGTTAGACTTAGGCACCAATGTCCTCCTCCAAAACAAATATTCATATCTTACTGGGCAGCAGAAACAGAAAAATCCTGCCATGCTTAGCTAAGAGCAGCAAGCAATCTGCAGTTCTCCATAAATTTGAACTTTAATCACAGCTGGCAGTCACACACCTTTAAAACGCAAATGTATTATTTTCCATGCCTTCCAGCAGGTTTCCTCAACCTCATATGGTTGCCTCAGTCTAGAACATTGAACTGCATCCATCTGTTTCCCAGTCCTGGTCAAAAACAGGTAATAGGTACAATGAYGAACAGCAACAGTAGTATAATATTATATAACGCCTTATGAAGAAAACATTAACCACCCACTTTCAGTACTGGCTATCTTTAATGAAAAATGGAAGAATAACTGTTTCAGCCACACATACTGCAGTGGTTACTAGAGTCTGAAAATAGTTCAGCACAATCAGCTGATGAAACTAGGAGAAAATGTAGAAAACTATTGATTAGACAGCTAGGAAAGCAAACATACATGTTGGCATTGCATTCCCGTCAAAAAGTCTTTAAGAAACATCAGGGTAGCAATTATGTCCCACTACGCTTCTTTCCTTTCAGGTCCACTTCTACTAGTATTAAAGATTTTTTTTCTTCTTGAAGAGTGTAAGATGGCAAACCATATGCCAAATTTCAAATTGATAGAATTTCATAATGTTAAATTGTAAAAAGCTCTCATCTTTCCAAAGCATTGGTATCTAATTAGATGTAGATCAGATTAGATTACTTGTAGATTAGATTCCAAAGCATTAAATACTCACTGTTCAGATCAAGTGTAATGAAGATTCAATGCCTACCTAAGGAAGATTATCTTTAATATTTTAAAGACTTTCTCAGAAAGCATTTAGTCTCTGAGAGGAAGTTCTGCAATGATGCACAGCAGTTTTCTTTTAGAACTCTGCCCCTTTTCCTCTCCTCTCCTCTCCTCTCCTCTCCTCTCCTCTCCTCTCCTCTCCTCTCTTGCCTTCTGTTCCGTTAAAATTTTGAAGCAGGGAGACTTCCATTCCTGATGACCAACCTCTCCTTCAGAAGGTAAGTGAATACAAATAAAACACCACAAAACAAATCTGTGAGTTAGCCAAGTCATAATTCTCAATTCAGTGTTGACAAGCATAAAGATGCAAAACCATTTCAATTCCAGCGTAGTGCATGGAATGTCTTTCCTTGTTTATAGCATCATAAATATTGAAAAATATCTATGTAAGTAAAATGATGAATGCGTAAGTCTTATCTTACGGAGGTAATCCTGTGAAAAGGGTAGAAAGTCAATCACATGCCTCTACAGAAGATCAGTCTGTCCACCTGGGGACAATGATCTCCATGCAGATTTAATCCCTGGAGGTATAAATCACAGGAGAAGATGCATTCTTTGAAAATGGTTGTCTTTTTTTGTTCTGGCACACAAAAAGAAAAATAAGCATTCAGCCATCAGCAGCAGTAGCAATAAATATTTAGCATTCTAATATCTAATTCCTAAGCATTTATAATCTAAAACACTGTTTTTACCAAGTCTATTTTAGCATGGTCCCAATTTTTATCACTGACTTCCAATTTAAGATGAATCACCAGAAAACCAAATAATGTATTACTTCTGGCATTATGTCTTTGTCATTAACAAAAATAATTGTTGTCCTTTGCTGTGTATAAACCCATTTTCTAAATGTTTAAATGTTGAACAGGAGTGATCCCAAATTCTCTATGCTAATTCCTTTTTTTTTTCCTCAGAAAACCTGAGTTCAGTCTCTATCTTTGTTATCTTCTGATTTGGAGCAGCTCCCAGATAGCCTCCAAAGAAGTTAAAGCAAATGACCTGAGGGCTGGGGGGACCACTGCAGAAATACTTACCACGCAATGCTTGCACGATTCTTCCAAAGACCATTTTAATGAATGTTTTGCCAGGATGTTTAGATGAACCATAGTGGAATTATTCGGTCTATAATTACACATAAATTCCTACCTTGCTAAGAGGCACAAGGTAATCATGATTCTTGAATCATTCTCACACCAGTCCGTATTTTCCTAGTGTAATGCCATTAGTTCCACTGAAGTCACACACGTACCAATGGAATGAAGAGTGTCCTTGGGGGCTGGAGGGCAGCCCAAGCTGTGGGCTTCTACCTTTCACAGCCTACCTCCTATAAAGGAACCAGAGTGTCATGGTTAGGGCTAAGTAATTCTATTTATACACACGTGTAACGTGCAATGCTGGTATTTGCATGCTGTCTCTCTCTCTCACACACATATTGCTGCCTCTACAAGAATTTCAGGATTGGAAAACTAAGAAATCAGCCACAATTTTGTAATGGATGTTAAATCAGAAAGAATTGTATCCACAAAAATGTTAATTCTACAAAACCACAAAGTACAAAAGGGGTTTTCCCCCTCTAACCTATAGTAGCCTAAGCAACAAGGAAAGGGGTCACCAGTGTCCCAGGAGGCACTGGACAGAAAAGCCAATGGCAATGGGGGCTTACAATTTATAAATTATTATAAAAACAGATTACTACCAAATGTCTGTACTTTTCAGGTGGAGCTATCTTTGCAGTGGAAAAATGAATGAGAGAATGAACAAATGAATGTATAAATAAAAGAAACAAATGGAGACTTCACTAAAAATACAAAGACGCAACCAAACTGGAAAAAATAACATAAACTTAGCTTCTTACATTCAGAACTGTATCTTGATATGAAAGTGGGTAGAGAGGWATTAGAGAACTGAACACAGGAAAAGAAAGATGCAACAGACAATTCATACCACAGCAATGTAAAGTCCCTCTGTACTCCGTTTGACTGACTTTTGAAGTTAACCCAGAAACTAAACTTGCAGTGGTATTTTCCTCAGCACAGCAGTTACAGTAGGATAAAACTCATGTAAATTAAATTAGGCACTCATGTTTTATCTTGGAACAGACTTTGGCCATATTAGTTCCTCGTGAGATGTGATAGTCACTTCATTGTGTCTGAGTGAGCTAAATACTCTTCATATGGAAGTCAGGCTGTTCTTCTGTCATAAGGATTTTTCTATTTTTATGTCATGAAATAAAAGAAAACAAAATAAGTCAACATTTTCAKCAAATTTCCCCACTGTAATTTTATTAGAGGAAGGACTGGTGTTTTGATTAATCTAGTTCTTTCTTACAAGTTAACATAGACTCAAACGTAGATGTTTGAAACAGAAGTTATTCGGAGATGCTCATGTATGGCTTTTTATCTTAGCTAAAACTTTGATGAACTGTTTCAAAGCAAGAGGTAAACTTCAGAGGAGTCAATGCTGGAATGCTTTGGGATGCTCATTTCTTTAGCATGGAAAGCCACATCAGAGAGTCAGAGGTGTGTGAATACAGGAAGTTGGAAACCGAGCAGTTGTAACAGTACAAGGAAGATATCAAGCTCTTAGATTTTTCTTTCAGTGGGTGAGAAACAGCATACATCCAACCCACAACAAGCACACTCATTTACACTGGTGTGCACTTGGGGCCGTGTGCGGGGTAGCATAGCAGGAAGCAACCATAGCACAAGGCAACATCTGGGAAATGTCTTTTTCTGTGATTTATGTCACTGTGCGTTCCAGTGGATGACAGCACATTAGTCTCAGCACACCACCACAGCCTCTCACAGTCATGACCCCATATGCCATACATTGATCGTTAATCGCGGGCTCCGTTGCTGATTCCATCTGGTGCATGGAGTTGCTTAATAGAAGATGATCTGTCTGGCTGCCCTTCAAATATCTGGGCTGATATTTGAAATATCTAGGTGATCACACTGCACAAGAATCTTGTACTCAGTCTATAACCTCAACAGTTCTGTCATTTAATCACCATCTAGTTTCAGATACATCTGGTCCCATATTTAATTTTTTATTATTTCCATCTCAGCTCTTCTATTGTTTCAGTCTTTCTGATCATCCTTAAAACTCAAACATAGGTAAGTCACAAAACACAATTCTCCACGGTTACATGTTTCTCCATTCATTACATATTATGGGTAAAATCTTTATCCAAATGGAGTCATTGCCAAAATTTATATTGATATCACTGAGTCTGAGATTTCACTCTCTAGATATTTTGCATGTAAGAAGTCATGTCAAGAGAACAATAGTGTTTCACTATCAAGCACCTAGGAATTCAAATTATTAATAGTTTGACAAGCAGAATTCAAGTTGTTTTAATTTCAGTCCCTTTGTGTATCTGCACTATCACATGCCCTTTAGCTATGGCAGAGACGTTCAGTTGGCACAGCTCCTGGTACACTTCTTGCTATCCTTCTGCCTCCCACTGTAACTCCTTCACCTGCTTGGGCTCTTGCTCGTAGGGTAACTCTTCCCTGCCCTCTGACTCCTACTGTCTGTCCCCAGAGCTGCTGCTTCCAATGAGAGGAGAAACTAGCTCCTGGAAGTATCCCCCAACCGGCTCCTCACTCTCAGACATGAAAAGCATGCACTGCCCTGAATTCAGACATGACTAAATCGTTTGCCAAAAGTTCTGTGGTGCTGTTCTGCCTCTTAGGGTGAAAGGAGATAGGGCACAGTTGAGACACGTCCTGGACCCTCTTGCTCTTCCACCAGCCTTTCTCAGTCTCCCTGCTCACTCCAGCCCTGCTGAAGTCTGACCTCATATAAAAGCGTGTGATTAGGAGGAAACGTATATACTATAGGATAGTATAGCTCTGGGGCTCCCGGCCCTCTTTTGACAAGCAGCACCACTACTTCTGCCTTCTCCTTTTCTGWGTTTCTGCCTGGTCCATCACACTCACACTCCCCTGGACTAAAAACACTGCCTGCCTTTAACCCCTTGACTGCTCTCTTCTTGTCTTGCAGAGCTGATGCCCTCCTCTGCACTCCCAGCGCTGGGGCCACAGGGACTGAGCAGCAGGACGGGAAGGGAAGGTGTAGAGCTAAGTTATCTCCTCTTCCTCCCCCACGCTGCCTGTCATTACTGGTGGGACATGGAGCAGTAATGCAACATTACGTTGAATTTTCAGAGTGCTTTCCTGGTGGGTAGCCAGTTCTGGAGCACAGTAAGGAGGACCAGGTTTCTGGGGATGTTTCTGCCACGAGTTGTCCGTAAAAATGTTGCAAACAGGTTTGAGGGCAGAGACTGGACCACGCAACTCCGCATCTTCCATAGGAATTAGGTCTGTGTAACTTGTGTGGTCTTAGGCAGGAGGTGGGTCCCAGTTCTCTCAGGCAGAAAATGTGCAGTAGCAGATATTCAGGAACAAGAGAAACTTACAGGTAAATTTAGGTGCTTATGGGCTCTGATCAGACAGGATTTGTGTAGACTGTTCTGCTGACATCTTTTGGGTCTGCAGGTTTCTGCCAAGCATGTACAAACCGAGACCTTTCAGAAATACGATCAATCCGGAGTGGCATTGCACTGCATAAGGCCATTCTGGCCACAAATACTGCTTCCTGTCCAATTCCAAGCCCTACYAAAAATTTAGGGATGCAAGACCTGGTCAGAAGAAAAGTTTGCCAAAATTCTTTTTAACTTGRCAAAACAACATCTTTTCCTTCTGTCTCATTCTCAGAAACAGCTGAAACTTTAAAGAAAAGGGGGTGGAGCAGAGAAAGGGAAAATCCTGTGTGAATCGGGCAGCCAGCAGGAAAATTTTCAGCACAGCATTTAAAGTTTGGCAAAACTACAGCAAACAAAGTTTGGATCTTAACCTTGAAAGTATCATATAGTTGTATTCACTGGCACTGCTACCAACCCTGCTTAATTTGGCGCATCAGTATCTTTCCATCAGTGTTAATAACAGTATTCCAAAATCATGATTTGTTCAAACAGATGCCACTTACTACCAAAAAAACCCACATAAACGTTTCTTTCTTTCTCCCATTATTGCAACAATTATTACATTAATCTCTCCCTCCCATTATTACAACAATATGTGATATGAGATGGGTAACACTCAGGCCTGKCTAAGATCTAAACAAGGTAATTCTACACACTCTATCCCCTGTTGGAATAGTCACTGTTGTTTTAAGAAACCTATTCTCCCAAGAGAAAAAAAAAAAAAGCACTTTATCTTTTCAGTATACTCACAATTTCTGCTGCAATTCGCTGATCAGTATCACTATTGTTTTTAGCAGTGGAGTTATATTTATAGGTCTGTTTTCACTGAATCATTTTCTTCTCATAAATCATTTAATGTCTTGCCAAGCTGCAATATCTTACTTGGGCTGCACAACATAAAAATAGATGGATGCTTTGCAGCCAACAAACCAGACATTTAGAGCTCTATATGCTCTTTCATGACTAGTCTACAAATAACATAATTTCATCATTTAAAAAACATTGCTTTTCTCCTTTTAGACTCTCTGCTTTTAAATGCACAAAGTTAAATATTGGTAGTCCCCCAAAATTAATTAAAATATAGGCAGATCCACAGATAACATTGTGTGTAAACAAAAGTAACCCAGAAAATCATTTTAAGCAGCACATAGAAATATAGTCTCTTTAAATATATGTATTTATGAGGCCCAATAAGAAATGATCAAAATGCTAGGTAGACTATCTGTCTCCTTGCAGATAAGGTCTGGTATATGTATTTATGAAGACTGTCTGGCTATTTCTTATGCCTCTATCCAGGCAAAATTTAAAGCTATCCCTCACCGAACAAGTTTAATTATTCCAGAATGAGAAACATCAACATTTTAATGAATTGTATGGTAACCTGTAAAAAGACACTGTAAAAAGACACAGTGCTAAGGACTAATTAGAAATTGTGCTCTCACACTTGAGTTAGCTTTATCAAAATCTATGGCCTTGTAGTGAACACAGAAAAACATTTAGATAACAAGCATTGCAGAAGGAATACAATTAGTGAAGTCAGATGTACTGAACAAGGCTCAAAGCACATCTGCGGATCACAAAAATGGTAACTGTATTGTTTGCATTATTTTCAGCGGTATGCACAAGATAATGCTGAAAATAGTAAAATATTGCACTCCATAATCTACATGTTGTCATTTCTTCCTCAGAAAACAGTAAGCTATAAGGACCGCTATCCTTGTTGAGAGACAGATACATCATACAGAAAAAATCTACTTTAGTAGAGGCAAATTTAGATTTTGCATTAGAAGATTATCAGCATTAGAAGGTCTTTATTAAAATAAGACCAACAATACTTAGCTTTAAATAAAATGAAATGCCAGGAAGTATCTTAAAATTATCATATACAGTGGAACCTCACTATTCTGACTATTTGGGACCTTTTTACCATTCAGATGATGGAAAGTTTCTGTTGCTGAAATGTGATTGCTACTAGCATAAGTCTATGTTTTGCAAACTCTAACAATTTTTTTAACAGAATGTGAGAATTTTGACCTAAGATAAAATATAAAAAGCTATAACTTTAAAATGTATGTACTAAACGCATACAAGCGTGGGGCCGGGCCAGAGGGGCAGCAGAGGCAGCACTAAGGTAATCCTCAGATGAGATTCAGAATGTAATTTCCACAGCGCCTTCTAAAAAATGGTTAGAAAGAAAACAAAGAGAATTCCTGTCTTGCAGTTATATAGCGTGGATAGGCATTAGGAACAAGAAAGAAGTAGCATAGTTACAAGTTAAACAGAGCCCATATCAGTGTATTTTAGCTTTCTCTGCACTACTCTCCCCAGAGTCCACAGCATTACTCATGAAAATAGAACATGACTTCTTTTGGGTTTGACCTGATGCTCAAGTCATTACCCTATACTTCCTGTAGCAATCTCTCCATTTTTAACTCCCTTTGCAGAAGTTTTAATTAGCTGTTAGATTGAGTGTTTTAGCCTTTCTGCATCCACCAATTATACTGGTCACAATAGTGTTTGTGCTATGTATGTGCTGGTCACCATACTTAATGGGTTTCTTTTTCATAAAACAGAAATTCAACCATTTCCTTTTTTAAAACAAATAAGATGCAACATTGACTCACCAAACCTGTAGCCCACAGTTTCAGTGCTTTCAGGATTTAGAAATAAATCCATCAGTTGCTTCCTGACTAAAATATAATTAAATCTGGATCTATTAAGACTGCTTTTGTGCTGCATTAAAAACAGTATAACAAAGACCCAGAGTTTACACAGTTAGAAATCACAAATCTTGTGACTAGACCTTAGTTGAAAAATTAAATGACAATAAGTTATATTATTAAGGATTTTTTAAATGTTTGTGTATTCCAAAAGCAGAATAAATTGTTCAGCTCTATCAGTAGTGAACTGTATGCATATGTTTTCTCTTCTCCTTTCAAGGATGTGTTTAGAAATGTATATATGTGTATTTATATGCTTGTATCCACAAATAAAAATGAAGATGTAAGCAAAATACTTTAACAGCTATATCTAAAAGTCTAGGACAAATAAACGCACAAGATAATCCTCAATGGACTAAACAGATGAGATCCCAGGATCCCAGGTAGAGGTGGTAGATCAGACTATGTTTGCTAATGCTTTTATTCCACTGAGTCACAAGCCACTGTGTTAACATTTTTTTAAAAGTGCGAAGAAAGCAACGTGGTGCCTCATTACTGATTCTGATACGGAATCAGGAACCTGATTCTGTTCTTATTTGGAGATAAAAGCCATTTTTGGGTAAATCATGCATAACTCTCCTGAAGTCAATAGATTTAAAACAGTGTAAAACTGGGGTGAAGGAGAAGACTTATATCTCTCAGCTGCATAGGAAAACCATTTCCATGATATATTCTATAAATCTGTAGGAAGCTTACATAAAATTTTCCATTTAGGCAATTTCCTGTAGCATAGCTAATTACTGTCATCTAACTAAAGGGAAACATGTAATTGCAATATGACTCACTAAAACATTAAAGTACTCAACAGAAGATATAGTTTGCATAAACAATCTCAGCAGTAAATTAATCTTTGAACAATACTGTTCTCTATTTATTTCAATATTTTGCAAAGAGATATTTAAAAACAGCAAAACTGCTTTATGGTTAAGGTTCAAGATCAGGAGGATGTGTGATGACTTCTTTTCTTAATGTTGCTGCAAAGTTGCCATAGTAGACACAAGATTATAAGCACAAGGTTTTCTACAGTAATGTCTCCTGGGTACTTTAATGCTTATTTCTGGGCAGGCTGAGATGTGTCTTAATTTTGATAGGGCTGAGACGCTCCCACCTTTTTGGGRCCCAGCATTTCTTCTATGCTGTTCATGGTATAACTTGGTGAACATTCTTGACCACAACCTCCAAGTCAACACAAGGTTAAAGATACTATACTGCAGTGGGTTGAACACACTCTTGGGATGTGGGACACCTACCTAGACTTTTTCTCCATATCATGAAGAGAACTTAAGTGCATAGCTCCAGGATGAAGTTGTTCTCTGTGCAGGTTAAAAGTGTAGGGGGACATCACTCTAAAGCCTGTTGATGGGTGTTCAGTTTTTCTTAAAGGTTAAGTTGCCTCTCTCAGTTGAAATTCCCTCAGATCAGCACATGGATTTTTCTAGATTCAGTTGTGGCACTCTCAGCTATTCCAGCTGTACCCAGTCTTTTGGTAAAAGATGTCACCTTTCCTTGCAAGCCTTGCCTGCCTTACGTGCCTAGGCTTCCTGGCTGTAACAGTACTACTGTTGTGGTGGGGTGTGTGGGGAGCACAGGAGCACAAGACTGCAGAGCCTATTAGGTGGCAAAGCACTTAAGAAGTTTGGTGGTAACCAGATAGATACAGTCAGAATATTACTGAAGTCTACAGACCAAAATTCCCTTCAATAGTGGAAGGGAATATATTTGTCCTTTAGAGCTGTTGGATTCATTTTGATGCAGTGCACAGATTTTGGGAATTAAAAGTATTAACACAGCTCTGTCACAATATGAAGTTCAATAGTTGCATATAATCTGTCAGTTCTGGTACTGAAGCCTGCTTACTGTCGACTACCATTAAAAATCTTTTGTTCTCTTTATCAAAGACACAGACAGCGAAGGAGGGAAATGAAAGGACTAGCAACTGAAAGTATTAAGCATTAATAATATGCTTTCTTTTTAGTTGCCGTTTAGAAAGCAATGGTTGTCCTATTTGAGGGGTAAAAAGGAAACGTTACAGGGACTGCAACTGCAGCTGCTGCTATTGCTACTGAAATGTAATTTTGTTTTGTGGCGATGAACCAAAACAAGCATGTACAAAACAGGACAGAAAAGCTAAGATAACCTGCAGCTTTTCGTTCTGGTATTGATTGGTTTTCAGTGCTGGAGCACCTGGTCTTACGAATCTTCCTTCAATATTAGATTGCTCCTCTGATAGCAGTTCTTCTCTGCAGCCTCTTCCTGATATTTGAAGACAAATGCTGCTTTCTGACTCTACTTTCTGAACTGCCCATGTGAGTATTGATCCTCATCTTCTGGATGAGGACCTGTTGTGGTTTAACCCCAGCCAGCAACTCAGCCCCACACAGCTGCTCGCTCACTCCCCACACAATGGGATGGATGAGCATATCAGAAGAGTAAAAGTGAGAAAACTTGTGTGTTGAGATAGAGACAGTTTAATAGGGAAAGCAAAACCCACGCATGCAAGCAAAGCAAAACAAAAAAAAAAACAAAAACATTCACTACTTCCCATGGCAGGCAGGTGTTCAGCCATCTCCAGGAAAGCAGGGCTCCATCACCCATAACAGTTACTTGGGAAGACAAACGCCATCACCCTGAACGTCCCCCCCTTCCTTCTTCTTTCCCCAGCTTTATGTGCTGAGCATGACGTCATGGTATGGGATATCCCTTTGGTCAGTTGGGGTCAGCTGTCACAGCTGTGTCCCCTCCCAACTCCTTGTGCACCCCCAGCCTACTCACTGATGGGGTGGGGTAGGAGCAGAAAAGGCCCTGACTCTGTGTAAGCACTGCTCAGCAATAACAAAAACATCTCTGTATTATCAACACTGTTTTCAGCGCAAATCCAAAACGTAGCCCCATACTAGCTACTATGAAGAAAATTAATTCTATCCCAGCCAAAACCAGCACAGGACCAGAAGCATCCAGCTTTGCCTCGTGCTTTGTACTAAAGCTCTAACCATAAGCCATCACTGATGTCCTCCTCTGCCTTCTCATATCAGTGTCCAGAAGGACACAAGCACCTCAGAGAAATCCAGGTGAAGATAAAACTTAAAAAAGAGTTTCAGTTAGTAGAAGACTGTCCTACATGTTTTTGGGTTAAAGGGCAGTCTACCAGTGCAAGTGGCCAAACAGACATATAATCATAGAATCATAGAATGGTTTGGGTTGGAAGGGACCTTTAAAGGTCATCTAGTCCAACCCCCCTGCCGTGGGCAGGGACATCTTCAACTAGATCAGGTTGCTCAGAGCCCCGTCCAGCCTGAACTTGAATGTTTCCAGGGATGGGATACCTACCACCTCTCTGGGCAGCCTGTTCCAGTGTTTCACCACTTTTTTTCACCACTTTTCACAACTTTTGTCTTAAGCAGGGGGTTAAAAAGATATTTGTGAACTCCTTGAATCAGTATCCAAAAAGGACCGGCAAAGGAAGGAACTTCTGAAACTCTGCTGCTGCATTTGGCCAAGGAGGGGCTGCAGCTTTACTTCATTACACCACCCTGTGAAGCTGAGCTGGGACAACTGGACTGCATCCTTTCCAACCTGGTAGATACTTCTTTTATAGCATAACTGGCGGAGCAGAAGAGGAAAGATTCTTGAGGTGCTGCTTTAATAGAACGTTGCCAGAGGCTTCTGTTTTTCTGTGTTCAGTGACATGCCAGATACATGTCATTGGACACTTAAACTTACCCTTGTGGCTAAGAAGACTACGGTGCCCTGCTATCCAACTTTGCTGTGCTGCATCTACTCAGGTATGCATCAGGCTGAGCCTGGGCTGCTCTAGCATGGCCCTCACAAGCCATGGAGGTGAGGGGATCTAACTTACCTGCTATTCTTGGGATGTGCCCTCGACATCACTTGGTGCTGATTCTCTCTAACTAGTACTTGCTTATTCATGTAGTCCTTGTATTCTTGTCTAATATTTAGATCTGTATTGTTTCCAAAGTGTAACTTGACCTCTGTAGGCTGACATGCAGAGGAAAGAAAAAAAATTTTGAATACAAATTTAATACTATAATCAGAGTTTAAAATATCTGTAAAGTATAGTTCCAGTAGCCCGGTATACTGACACATACCTCTCTTTTTTTTCCATTAAAAGGGGGTTTTTTTGGTGTTGAAAACTGTTTCCTTCTAACCCCATGCAGATTTGTTCATTACAAACAAACTAGTGATTATGCTTTGTTCTCCAGAATTACAAACACATGAATGTTTAGCCTGATTTATAGATATGCGTCAAAGCCACAACTATTTTTCATGTATGAAAATAAGTAACAGAAAAAATGAAAAAGAGCATCAATTTCTTAAGCATTCCTACAATTTTATTATTAAAATTAACATATCATATTAAATATAACCATGGAAAATGGATGTTTACATACAAGTAGGAAAAAGAGTTTCTAATTCTGCAGCCTTGGGAAGATTTTGGTAGAAACAGAACATAACTCCAAATAGAAAAAATGTCAGCATAATAACCATTACTTGCTACTAAATAGACTTATATTTTTCTCRCACAGATTCAAGAAGTGTGGGGGACAGCAGCTGTTATCTATGCATCTGCTAAGATGGCCATGAATTTTAATGGATTTCCTAATGTGATTAAACACTGCAGACCTCTAGCAGAAAAATATCAGATTTCTATTTTTTTTTCCTGAATATCCTTGTCCTTTGAATAGAGGAATATAAAGGGCACTGGGAGATGACCAGGGATCAGCTCCTAAGATTACTGGTTAAGTGTCCAATAAAATTTAGAAAACRATATGAAGGGTTGTATTCTATTCTCCTTGCTTACAAAAATGGGATTGAATCAATGCTTTCCTGGGAAAGAATGGCAAAACTGAACCTCAAACACATATGTTGTAATATGAAGATGTTTCCTTTATTACAGGACCTTCCCTTCTCCCTAGCTCATACATATTTTACTTTACTTTCATTACCCTTCCCACCTCAGCATTTCCCAAGGTGACCTGCATGCTGTGAGCATAAAATGGTAACAACTCTAAATGGTAAAAATCAACATCCATTTTGTACTGGCCAGATGACTACAGCTTACACAGGGCAGTGAAGAATAGGCCTCATTTTATATTACACATAATTAAGCCCTTCCCAAATTTTCTAGAGTGAAAACAGACACAACACTGCTTATTAACAGACAAAGATCTCTTTTGACTTTAGCCTCTCTGTTCAAATCTAGTCTTTCCACAGACACTAAAAGCACAATGCCCAGTTCACGCCTGTTACTTTTGTTTCAGTGCAACTCCAGTAATTCAGCCCATTAAAGTGGAATTGCACTGGATGTTGCTGGTGTAAAGTGAATAGAGCCAGTTATTTTACATTTGATAAGACACAGCAGGTCATTCCACTGTGATGACACACATCATTAGGGAACCCTACTTAACTGGTAGTTGATGTCTGTTTTGTCTTCCCAAAGTGGGAGTTTCCATGGATGTACCATCTCTCATCCAGCAATATCCTCAGGAACTCAAGAGGCATCTCCATGGCTGCTCTGCACAAACTGTACTCAATGGAAGTATTTGAGGAAGAACAACTTTGGGCTGGACAGTTACCATCTAATTGCCACTGAAGTCAGAGTATATATCAAAAAGGAAGCAGCTCTGGTATTAAAGGACAGCGTTTCCTTACAACATTTGTTAGGAAGCAGGAAGTGACCAAAAATGGAATTTCCGTTAAACTGTGCCATTTGCATCCAGCCTGAGGTTGCTCAGGATGTTGGATATGCATGACATTTGCAGACTCTTCAAACTGCCAGTTTAGAAATAGTTGTCATGGAGAAATATAAAACTGAATCAGCTATTTTCATTTGTTTGTTGTTTAAAATTCGGAAGGCATTCCTAGGCTTACAGTGATTGAGCTGCTTAGTTTTTTCTACATAAAAAGCCATAGATGGAAAAACACTGTAAAGCAATAACCTGCAGCTAAGTTGTCCTTACTGTACTTATTTTCTCTCTTTTGTAACAGTTCACATACTGTGACTGACTCAATGTCCTATTTTAATATAAATGCACTTTATCATTTGTAGCCAATAAAGTATAATGCAGTTTGGATAAAAATCCCATAATACCAAAATAGCAATTTTTTTAAAGTAGATTTGAAAAAGTAGAATCAGTATCAGCCTGACTCGATTTTTTTTTTTAAATTTGACTAACAGTACTTCATGTAATTTCCAGGACTTTCAATATACAACTCATTCACATTCATATATAAAGCTGGATATTCCAAACCTTTAAAAATATTTATAAAAAATTTCTGGTAAAATGTCAATAAAATGAAAGCCTGAAACTACACTCCCAAGTGAGATTTCAGGATGCTAAAATATTCTCTACAGTACTGAACATTTTAATACATCTTTAACAGTCTCTGAATTTCAAAACAACAGAAAAAGGGCAAAGGTTCAAACATCACATCTGAAGAACGATTTTATGTATATGATCAAAATATTTTTTATTATTAAAACTTCAGCAAAAATCACATCAAAACTGACTTGGAGGTCTTCCAGGACTTGAAGCCTTTGCAAAATATTTTTAATAGATGAGCGGGTGCACTGAGAAAGTACTGCAAAGTTTGTTTTAAGTCTGTTCACGTGATGAATCCTCCTGCTTATCCCAGTTTTCTTCTGAAGAGTGAATGATGCTGGTATCCCAGATGAGAGCTGACAGTGCATAAAACAATTTGGGCTGCACTGCAATTGCTCTGTTCCTCTGTTTCACATGCTTGTCCCAGTAATACAGTCATATTCTTCATTTCACCTTTTCTGTCGGACCCATTTTCTTCCTCCCTTTCCCTCTAACACCATTCTTTTTTTATAGCCCTCATGCCATAGTGCGTCCGAGGACAGTGATCCAGAATACAATTCATACCTTCCCTCAGCAGCTCTGAGGCCAGAGGTTTATGGGGTAAGCCTAGAAACTTTACTCCCTGCTGCTGCTGCAGGTAGCAGGGGAGCCGTGATGCTGGGCAGACCGCTCACCCTGCCACCCGTCCCCAGGGCAGCAGGACTCTCCCTGCAGCTACCTGTGCACTCACCCAGGGAACGAGGAGCGGGGCAGACAAATCCAAATTAAGCTCTTTGGCTTCATGGGGTCTGAAGCCCACACAGGACTGAGTGCTGTCTCCACAAGGGCTGTGTAATCTGCACAAAGGAACATTCTCCATCCTTTTTGTTGAAGCTGGATACTGCATATCAAGACTGAATATTTCATGACTCAAATACAAATTCAAGATATAAGACTGAGAAGAACATATAAAACAAGCAACCTAGAGCATTGCTAACAGGATATAGAAGATCCAACTCTAAGTCCATGTTCCTAATCAAGGCTTTTTATGTACACTGCCTCAACTGACATTTTCCTGTGCCATTTAGGGAATACAGTATTTCAGTCAGAACAAACATTCCCAGGAGCCACAGGGAGAATAGATCCAGCTTCAACCACTGGGGAAGTTTCCCAGATCCTCCATGGATATATCTGAACCCAGTTCTAGACATAACTGGGTGAAAATTTCTGAAGTCAGTGGCAAAACTCCCATTATATCCATTAGGGAAAAACGAAGAAGGCAATGCGCTCAGATGAGTACGAGTTTTTACTAACTCACATGTAAAGAAGCAAAAAAATTAAATAGTTTTCACCGCCACATAAATCTACAGAAGGCTTGATGCAATCTTGCACTCAGTATTTAAGCAACTGATACCAGTAGCCACGTCTGTTCTGGCTTTGCATGATGGTTGGTGGCTGTGATCTAACACATGATAGCAATCTATCCA
The DNA here is from genome assembly GCA_030449065.1 of Oceanodroma leucorhoa. NCBI lineage: Eukaryota > Metazoa > Chordata > Aves > Procellariiformes > Oceanodroma > Oceanodroma leucorhoa. The sequence continues at coordinate 2,821,278 of JASVER010000087.1, forward strand.
AAAAAGTTTCAAATTATTGTTGGTATTGGTTGAGAATTGATAGAACAAGCCAGAAAATCCAATGTCTTACCTGTAAATAGGTTAAAGTCATCCTCACTATCTGCAGATACAAGTGTTTCTCTTCATTTGCATAGTGAGATTAAGACCAGAAGGGCTATTAAATTGCAAAAGAAAAAAAAAAATATTCACATTGGCTTCATGGTAGCAAGAAAACTGATAGAAATTGGAAGACGAGCTACTTTCAGTGCAACAGCAAGTGAAACCATTTCTTGTAATCATTACTTTAGGAAGCCTGATAAGAGATTTATGGGATTCTGAACCTTGAAATATAAGAAAATTGTTCCTATAACATGTTCAGTCTGCAGTTTCCCATCATGTATTAAATTCAGTGTCAGACATAACAGTTAACACTTGGAATTTGTCTCATGCTTACCAAGCAATCTTTCAGACTAGCGTAAAATTGCCCCCATTCGATAGAAGCATTTTTTAATAAARATGAAACGTGATCACTTTTCCTAAAAAAGTACATGTTAAGATTAAATGTTACATCTGTACTAACCTACACTTCTGGATTTTTTAATCTGTTTTTGCAATTGTATCTGGAAGATCAAAGGCATTTTGGAGGAGCAATAACTTTTTTATTTTATTTTGTTATTTTACGTGTTTAGATGCGTGTGAATTTAATATAGTTTGCATGTGTGCATTTGGGCATGCCCATACACATGTGTATGTCTGTGTGTAATATAAAAAAGCCTACAGCAAAAGAATATTCAGGTTGCAATTTCAGGTATTCAGAAATTAGAAAATGCTAGAACAAAAGCTGCCAGTGCATCATCATTGGTTCCCTTATCCAGAAGTAAGAGTACGATAGATACTTTTTCACTCTTTAAATGTTATTTCTGCACCTCCCAAAGCATCACAATGCTCTACACGGACACATACACATATCTAGTAATTCCACTCATGCATATGCCAACTCTTACTTCTCAGCCTGTCAGAAAACACATGCGCACACAAAAATGATACAATTATATCATTAGTATTATTATTGATCCATTTCATACTTTCACCTTCCATTCCACATTCATACTGTTATTTGAATAGGTGTTACCATTTTCTGTTTCAAACATGGATAGCCGTTTAGATATAGGAATTAGGAGAGTACAATTATTCCTCCATCAAGTTTCCTTCTCACTTTCTACCTATCCTTTGATCGTCTCCCCAGTTCATAGTTCAGAGATGAAATTCCTCTTCTGCCATAGTGGTATATATTACAAAAATCACAGGTCTGAAGCAGCCAGCCTGGGTGATTGGCTTTATAGCACTCTAATATATGAAGTGCTCTGTCCTCCAGGCATCTTGCTTACCTTGATTTCTTTCTCCTTCTTGCACTAAAGGAATTGCAACAGCATCCAGTTACCGCTAATACACAGGTGTGTTGTATATCCTCCTGACTTRAATATAATTTGTTGGGTTTATTATGATACCTAAGACCAACTGAATTTGAATCTGCTTTGTTCTAGACAAAATACAAACACAAGATAACAAATAGCCCCTACTGCAAAGAGCCTGCTTACAGTAAAAATAGACACAGGAAAAGGGAAGGTATGTACCACCCAGGAGTCAATTGCTTGAGCAACTGCTTTATGTTGGGAGCTACCTAAGCACATCAGACAAGCAAGAATGGATAAAAAACAATTTCTTCAGATTGCTGTTGCTGTGCTTCTCTCTCTTCAGAGAAGCAACTCCAATGTTACAGTGCTATGTGCTAGAGGAATMCCTAATAAGACTTTCCAACAAACCACCTAATGCCATGATGCATTCAGTGATCAGACTGTGATCCACAGTCTCCTGGGAATCTTCCATCCTGGCAAACCGACCTTGGGGCACCAGGGTTATTGGGCAGTGGCATTGCCTTCTAGTGGTGGATCAAACTAAAGACCACTTCACTGAAAACCTGTCTTGTAGGAGTTAATAATTTCAACAAATATGAACAAAGAAGATCATAGGATAACTCGAATTGGAAGAAGCCTCAGGAGGTTTATAGTCTAACCTTCCGCTCAAAACAGGGTCACCTGTATGCTCAGACCAGGTTGCTCAAGGATTTATCCAGTCGGTTCTTGACAAGCTCCAAGGCTGAGATAGTACAACATTTCTAAGCAGCCTGTTCCAGTGCCTGACTGTCCTCATGGGAAAAAAATGTACCTTATATCCAGTCAGAACCTCTCTTGTTTCAGTTTATGATGTTCCTTGTCTCTCGTCCTCCTGCCATGCACTGCTTTGAACAGTCTGGCTCCATCTTCTTGATACCTTCCCCACAAGTACTGGCAGGATGCTGTTAGGTGCCCCCAAAGCCATCTCTCCTCCAGACCGAAGGAGCCCCCTTCCCTCAGCTTCTCCGCACAGGGCAGGTGCTCCAGCCATTGACTGTCTTGGTGGCCTTCTGCTGAACTCACGTTACTTTATCAGGGTCCTTGTATTGGGAGGCCCAACATTGGGTGCGGTATCTAGATGTGCTGAGTAAGCCTACATTAGACTTTACAGAGAAGTTATATAATAAAGGTTGCAAATGTTTTCACATACGCTCACTGATTTACAAAAGAAACGGTAAGCTGCGTAGGTATAATGCCATTACTTGGCACTGAGTTTGCCCTGAACCCTGAGATTATAATCACATTGTGGCAATTAGTATCATAGACTCTGAAGCTTGTCTCTTCTGCAGCCAAATGCCTGGTTCGTAAAGCTGTGTGAACCCTAACTTAAAACTAACTAGTGTGGGTCCTCAGATAAATGTAGCTGTTACAGTACAACATTCAGCACAGGCTTGCCCCTGTGCTGCTTACTGTCTTGGGTGAGCACTACAATCTGAGATAGATGTTGCTGCAAGTGTACCCAAGCCAGCTGAGTCAAGACAATTTAGTGTTGATATATTCCATTTTCATGATGGGAAGCATTTGCAAATGAAGCAGTACTTTACCAGGACCATTAAAAGGCAAATAAAGTTGAAGAGAAGTACTGTAACTTCTGCATTTTAATAATATTGTCCTGGCTGGAAGTCTGTGCACAGAAGAAATGGTTTGGATTGCTAATGTGATTCTGTGTAGTAGAAGCCTCTAAAATAACCTTTATGTAAGTGATACTACATTTTTGAGGGTGAAGGATAATGTTGCAAAATGAGAGACCTAAAATTAGGTGTAACATTTAATGAATAATGGGTTTCTGGAAATTATTAGAGAGTACCTGTGGAATGCAGAGCTTCTACTCCTTATATTTAGGCAGGACAAAAGAAGAGGCTGTCTTCAATTCTTCAAAAAATGTAACTTTTTGAATGACACTCCAGAAATCAAATAAAAAGGGAATAACCACCTCCTTTATTAGCATTTCCACTGCAATATTATTTGCTGTGGTTATCAGCAGTCCATAAAAAATACCCAGGAAAAAGAACAAAACTTTTAATTAATAGGAGAAAAGTAATCTAGTTATGGCTATATCTGTCTAAGTATTGCTAGCTAACTTGAGATTTTCTGTCACTCATCACTATAGCACTGCATTTCAGTTGTGATCTGGACTTCCCATTGTAATGTATATGTAGCCAGCATACTTGTTTGGTTAGATTTCAGTTGAGCAGCAACCAAACATTCATCTCAAAAAAACCCAGAAAAAGTATATCAACTTCAGTAATCACCCAAGTACATGAATGGCTAATTCATGGAAGAGTATTTTACACTAATTTCAGAATAACCACTGTAAGCTCCATTACTTTTTGGCAATCAGGCTTGAGGTAAGTGTCATAGGTTTCCTGGCATAATCATTTTATCCAGGGGAAGGACAGATGATGAGAAGGGCTCTTAAAGTGAACAGAATTGAACAAGCCCTCTTCTGGTTACCACTACCAGTGTTGGAGTTCATGGCCATTCTCTAGAGAGGTGCTAACATGTTTTCTGTTTTGTTTTCCACTTGGCTGTGAATTTCTTTTTCAAAATTCTCCTGATAGTACCTGGCCACATTAACTACACAGTACAGCTTAATTTCGTAATCCACTAAGCATCATAAAGGCAACAAAATGGCCTTCATATAGAAAAACCCGTTTCTATGCATTTGTGTGTGTGTATATATATATATATATATATATATATATATATATATATAAACCCTGCTATTTCTAGCATTTGTTATGTATATTTTTAATTATTTAGCCAACTGGGAACTTCACAGATCTCTCTCTGCTGCACAGCATGAGGATGAGGTTTATCAGATGAAGAAGGACACAACTTGCTGGTGGCTGTTCCCTGTGCACGCATCTCTAACAGCAGAGGTACAGCAGAGGTAGAGCAGAGGTAAAATGACCCGTTAGTGTAGCAGGTCACACAGAGCATTCCCATTCCATTGTACTGAGTACAGAGATGCAGAGGCAAGCTTGTCATTAGACTATTTTCACTTGCCATTCATCCTATCAACAGCAACGTTGAAGGTAAATTTTAACTGAATGTGATACGTGTATAGAAGACTGAGAGAGCAGGAAGAGAAATGCTTTGATGTTCTGGAAATGACAAATGTAAGAGATACTGTAATTCAGGGAAAAGGTCTACTATATACTAGTCAAGATATATACCTTAGAGTGATCCAAATCCAGCCCTTGACTGGACAAAGTAGGAGAAGAGAAGCAGCAGAAATAAGATTTATACCGCCACARCTAAGTCCAAGAATCCAGCCAATAATCGTGCTGAAATAAAAATACCCACCTGGACAGCAGGGCTGGCACTCTCTGGCTACAAGGTTACTGGGGATGAAGCTAGCCTAGTCCTGCACAGCCTCCCAGCTTGCGACATCGCGGCGTAACCGCGATCAGAAATCACTGTCTAACTCTGGGAGGAAAGGAGAGAGGTAGGTAAGAAGAGGAAGGGTGCAGAGACAGGTATTTCTGAAGATGGCAGGGGAAACTTCGCTGATCATACTTAGGAATGCAAGATCTCTTTGGCAGAAAGAGCAAGTATCGCATCTATTGTGCAGATTGGTGGGGTACCCATGCAACATGTAGGCTGCTCAGAGATCATACAGGCAGGCCAAGGAGAGAGATCAGATAGCAAGAACATATTCCCTGGCAATGACATGAAGGAGTAGAGTTGAAGGACCAGAAGAGCACTGATTAGCTGCAACTCATTAACTGAAGGCTCATCCCAGTCCTCTGAAGAGTTCAGCCTTTTAACCCCACTACGAGACGCTTTTATGATAGATGCCAAGAAGAAATCAAGGAATTCAACAGCAAGATTGAGGTCTGCCCATGCATAAATGAAGAAAGATTTCTGTGTGCTGAGCAGAACTCAAGATTCATGATGATAGCACTGGGCAGAAACTGCATTCGGGTCTGATACTTTTCCAGGACACAAGATGTAAACACTGGTTATAATTTATGAGATTGGATGTTTGCAATATAGGGTCTGATAAAATGGATCAGAAAGTGAACCCAGCATGCTCAGAATGACATTAATAAGAACATGATTTATTGTATCCTCTTCAGTAAATGAGGGGCAAACTCACTATCTAAATGACAGTTTCTTTAAACCAGATCTCACCATCTCTTTTTTTTTTTTTTTTNNNNTTTTTTTTTTTTTTTTCCAAAATGGTGTGTTGATGACTTCATTCTATGAGATGTTTGAATTGTTACTGAGATAACAGCCACAAATTTCAGTGAAAAGAGTGGGTCCTCAATATCTTTGACATCTGTGTCCATGATAGTTGCTTTCATCTTAAAACACGAATCATATGTCGAGTATGGCTTGCGAGTAGCTTTGAAGAAAGGAGGGTGAAATAAAGTCAGCAGCGGTTGACTGTTGGTGCTGTATTAGAAGAAGCAAGTGACTTTGCAAATCCTTGTTCTTTCTGTGATGTTAAGCACCAGAGCATGTGCTTTGTCTCTGCTGTTCCAGCCACAAATTATGCCAAGAACAACAGAAAGTTATGTCATTTTCAAATCTGTTGTTGTTAAATAATTGATCGTTTTGCTGCCACCGTGAGGACACCTTTAGAAACAATACTTACATGGCAGCGAGTCTTGGGCTGTGGGAGATCTGTGAAGCATGCTAATTAAAATGACTAATTAAAAAATATATTTTGGCAGTTGAAGAAAAATAAATGCATGAGAGATTTGTTTCCTGAGTTCCTATGGGCTGAAATTACAGATGACAGTCCTTCAGTAGAGGGTGAGAGAATTCATTTAGATTAAATTATCCTTTCATTTCCTTTTCTAAAACATCAGAAAACCTCCCTAACTGACATTTTTGCCTTTGTGTCAGGGATAGCATTAAGAATAATTTTCTATGATTGTCTCTTCGACAGGCAGAGAACTCATTTTAATCGATACATCGTAAGCTGTTATTACAGCTATTTTCTATCTTAATTCAGCCTGCCCTTCATAATTATGTGGTTTTTTTCCTGTTTTTTAAAAGCTCTGGATGGTGGCAGATTTCCACCACCTAGTGGAAAAAGTCTGTATTGTCTCCTGAAAAGCTTTGCTCAGATTTCTCTCTAGTGCCCGTTTTAAACCTTCCCATTGCAAGCTCCCTCTTACCAGCACTTATTACCAAAGTAGTTTTCTTTTTTCCGTGCACCGGTGAATGTGCCCAGCTGTATGCAGCTCTCCTTGAAGGTGTCAGACATTACATATTCCACAAACCATATGTCTCAATATATAGGAATTGTATGTCTGTGTTTTCAATTCAGCGATTTGTAATGTGAAAGGGAAACTGGAAAGCTTAAAAAATGGAGCAAGATCTGCCAATTAATGTCACTGCTTCCCTGCAGCCCATCTGCTTCGCGGGGAGCCCTGATCCCCACTCAGGTGCATACTCCAGTGCAAACTGTGCCAAAATCTACCATACTCGTTCAAGCAACGTTCTGTGTCAGGATGCTCTGTGCTTTGGGTGCCAAGACTGAAATGCCAAATCAAGTTCTGCTGGTTTTTACTGGGATAGTTAATTTTCTTCATAGTAGCTAGTATGGGGCTACATTTTAGATTTGTGCTGGAAACAGTGTTGATAACACAGGGATGTTTTGGTTATTGCTGAGCAGTGCTTACACAGAGTCAAGGACTTTTCTGCTCCTCACGCTGCCCCACCAGCGAGCAGGCTGGGGGTGCACAAGGAGTTGAGAGGGGACACAGCCAGGACAGCTGACCCCTACTGACCAAAGGGATATTCCATACCATATGACGTCATGCTCGGCATATAAAGCTGAGGGTAGAAGAAGGAAGAGGGGGAACGTTCGGAGTGATGGTGTTTGTCTTCCCAAGTAACCGTTACGGGTGATGGAGCCCTGCTTTCCTGGGGATGGCTGAACACCTGCCTGCCCATGGGAAGGACTGAATGAATTCCTTGAGTGCGTGGCTTTTGCTTTGCCTATTAAACCTACTTTATCTCAGCCCACGAGTTTTCTCACACTTACTCTTCCGATTCTCTCCTCCATCCCACTGGAGGGGATTGAGGGAGCAGATGTGTGGTGCTTAGTTGACAGCTGGGGTTAAACCATGACACAAGCCAGGGGAAAGCTTCCATAAAGGAGAAGGTTAAAGAAAGGCAAATGCAAGCGGTGCCATTATTACCTCTTCCCATTGCTGCCAGGAAAGTCTTTACCCCTTGCACACCTATGGAGGATCCTCTCCCTTCTCACCTGTTCCAAAGTAAGCAAGGTGCCTCCTTTGGCCTCCAAAGAGAAGAAACTCCTTTTCAGATCCAGCTTTGAATGTGAATTACCACAGGTAAGAGCAAAAGGGTTAAGGAGCTCTCTTCCTTTCACGTTGTTCAGGTAGAATAATGACTCTGAGAAAAATCCTGTGCTGTTGAACCCAATAGGATTTTTGCTATTGTTTTCCCTGGAAAAGAAGATGCCATTATCTGGTTCTTACCACCAGATGACTCACAGTATTTAGTTGATCCTCATAATGCCTCTCTGAACCAGGAAAATGCTACTACCTCCACTTCACACCTGGAGATGTACAGCTCAGAGAGATTAAGGTGTAGATTTACAAAAGGCTATCATCATGACAGTTAGTCACCTTTAGGAGTTATAGGATTATAACACCTTTAGGAGTTATTGGAATTTGAGTGCCACAGAGATCCTGAGAGATCCTTCCCCTGTTTGGTATTCTTCCTAATCCCTTGGACTGAGTTCCAGGATACAGCTTTCTTCCAGCACCTTATTTCCAGCCAACTGCCACTTCATTCATCTGTGCTCAAAATTAGTATCTTCAAAACTCCAGCTAATTTGCCATGTAACGTTGGAAGCATGCAAACAAATCTTTGCAGCAGAAATTTTCCCTGAACATCTAAATACCCTCTCCTGGCAATGCTGATCAGTTAGCATCTAGTTCACAGCTAAGGTCTGCCAGGATTCAGAAATGAGCTGTTTGCACGTCTCTCTCTCCTACAGTGCCCAATCTGCTCAGTTTTTTAGAGCACATCTGATGAATCATGGTCTACACAGGATAAAAAAGGCAATGGTAGTGTTATTGTCCCCTCTCCCACTTTGTCCAGTAGCTCAATGAGAAGCTGCTCAGCTACCATGTGGCAGGCTTAAGGAGATTTCAGCTATTGCTTCCTATTTCCCAGGTGAGGGCTGTAGCTCTCAAATTACAGGGCATTTAAAGGTAGCTCTCAGTGACACTTGTTAAAGTTGTACCATTTACATGGAAAAAATACCTTTCAGAAAGGAAAGGTTTCAAGTAAACTTATCAGTAGTTAGGACTTTCATATGAAGTTTATGTTTTTGCAGGAGGAACAAGAAAATACAGTGCATGAGTAGCTGGCAAGACATTAACAGCAGGTTGAGAAGTATAGTCTGTGGTATTCATAAAAGAATCCCCCAAAGAGGCAACTTAATTAGAAATGAGAAACCCCATTGCTTTTTTAGATACCTAACAAAGAACTAGAACTAAGCTATACCAACACAAATTGTTGGAACCTACCATAAAGTTGTTTTACTTGTCAGGGACACCTGGAGCTGGCAAGGAGAACTTGTTTTCCAAATAGTTTMTTGCATGCCAAGTAATGGTATTAGTGCTTGTTATTCCTAAGTAAAGGATAGGAGACTATATCAACTGCTTGGGAAGGGTATATTTCCCTTCCAATTAGCCTGTGTAATACTTTTGTGGTTGCAAAAATCTGGAGCCTGCAGTCCTTTAAATGGAAACAGGACTCTGCCCTAAGATGCACAGAATCATGATGATATCTGTTACAAATAAGACGCTTCACTTTCTACCAAGATAGATAGCTAAATTGACTATAAATACCGGTCAAAATTCCTTATATACCAGAATGACAGCTTTAAGGAGACAAGCAAGAGTTTGTCTTGAAATGTCTTAAACTGCAACAGGTTACAATCACTCAGCACAGAGAAATCAGTCAGATGGCAGCTATCCTGCGAGGACCAAGCCCAGACCAAGAGGTCCCCCAGAAGGAAATCTGAATACAGAGGAGACTGCAGTCCCTCAATGATGAGAGGTCTGACCCGTTTTGAGTAGATCCAGCTCACTCTGGAGTATTTAACTGCTCCCAGAAAGAGGCAGTTTGCTGGCTACTTCGGGATGGCAAGTATTGCATAAYAACATCATATTGGGTCAGCTAGTGTAGCTACTTCAGTAAGGTGATAGAAATTCAAACTACAAATCCCAGCTTCTTATAGAAATGTTGGTCTATAAAGCATAATGGAGGATGTTTATTGAAAGAAATGGCTTCATCTTTACTAGCCCTGCAGAGTATTGGGAAGGGTTCTTTAAGTGGCGTAAGAAATTCTCCATCTCAAAATGAGTGGATAGATCACGGATATAAAATTGCCCCTTGCATTATAATAATTTTCAAGAGGGCCTACATCTCCCCCAAATCAATGCATATGGCTAACCCTTGTCAAAGTAATGACTTAAGTGTGTGCTTCCATGTCAATGATTGTCTAATAGGCTTAGCAGTGCATTCTCCATCAGCGTGTGAATGGCAAAATGTCATTTTATCACAGATCTGAAGGAAGAAAAAATGCTGCTGAACAGAACAGAACAAACTAACAGAGATCCAAGTTAACCACCTCTCAGAAAACACTACCCCAGCAGCTCCCAGGCCTGGCAAATGCCACGTGCTGAGCACAGGGCTCCCTGGCTCCTGCCTCACCTGCCCCCAGGCAGGGCTGCATTTCACACGTATGCAGAGGCCACCACAGACCCTTTCCCAGGAACGCACACAACAGGCTCTGCTGGCCCAAAAACGCCCATTCCCCACCCCCAAGATGGGCTGAGGTTCCTCCTGTCAGTCCCTACCCCAGCTCTGCTCCGTACATCGGCAAAGCAGATATTTGAGAGGTCCACACCTCCTGGGGCTGACCTGTCAGACACCACCACCTCATCCATCTTAATCCTCCAGCGCAGGCCTTGCCTGCCCGCTGCTCCTTCCTTCCTTCCCCAGGTGGAAGAGGAGTAGAGACTTCACCTTGGTGGTTGGTCTCCCCTGTTCTCCTGAAGGGTTGCTGCATTTACAGCGAAGGGGAATGCTGAAAAGCTCAGGGACATTTCAAAAGACACTTAACGTTGTTTAATTCCTTTTTAGACTTGATTTGATCACAAGCTGCTGGGTGTACCGTTGTGGTATACAGCAGAGTAGCTTCACAGACCTAGGATAATGGAGTCAGCAGAGACTGGACTGCAAATACTAAAAGGAAAATTCACACTAGTACATTAGTATTTCTCTCTTTTTAAGTTAATGTTTTTGATCAGCTGCACTTTTGCCAAACCTCCTTGCTCTTTCTCCGTATGTAAGCCTGGCAAGTACATGACGAAAATTTCCATCAAAATAGCAACAGGCATCTAAAAACTCATTAAAAAGGCATTACTGCTGTCCTTGTGGCGGGGGAGGAGAAGAAAAAAGAGAGCCACTGAAGAAAACCAGGCTTTTCTGACAGCAGGCTGACAGCAGTGCCCGTTCAGCTGAAGCTCGCCCAGGCGTTCCATTCACYTTCGCACCGACACTTCCGCGCCACCGCCCGCACCCCGTGTGGGCGCACCCCCGCAGCCTGCCGCCGCTCCCGCCGGGCCGGCCCCTGACGACCGCCTCGCTCTACATTTGGATGATTCGGCTGCAAAAGCGCCCGTCCCCCGGGCCCTCTCCCCCAGTCCTTCCAGCCGCACCACACTTGCCGCGGTGGTGCCCAGGGCTGCCCGGGCAGCGACTGCGCTGCCGCGGATACTTCTCTTCCTCGAGGGATCTGGCCCCAGCGCCCCTTCCCCTCCCTCTGCCCCCCAGGCCTGCGGCCGACCGCCCGCCTCCCGCCAGCCCTCCGCCACCCCCGGCTGCGGGCGGGGCCGGCGGCCACCAGGGGTCTCCCCGGGCCGCCGGGGAGCGGGCGGGCGGGCTGGCCCCGGGGGGCGCGGGCGGGCGGCGGCAGCAGGGCCGCCGCGGGCGGGGAGGTGCCGGCAGCGAAGCGGTGCAGACGGGCGGAGAGCGGTGCCGAGCCCCTAGCAGGCAGCGCCTGGGCATACAGCTGCCGTTTGTAACGGCCGCCACCTTCGGGTGTTCTTCGGCCTGTTTGTCACTGCCGGCAGGCTTCCCCTTACTGCAGAAGGCCACAACGTCTTAACAAATGGAAGATCTCTCTAGCACGAACGACAAAACATACCCACCGTTCTCGGGGCCTGCCCGGGCGCTGCAAACATCGAAGTAGGAAGGTGACATGTTTTCAACAGGCCTGTCAGGAAATGTCTGAACTGACCAGGGGCTGCTGCTTCCCCTCAGCCGAGGCGCTTGAATAAAGGCCTTAAAGCACCTGCCCAGGCTGGAGATCGCTTCTTGGGGAAGACACGAAAACACGAAGAGCATTAAGGAAGAGCTTTCAAGCTCAGAGGGCTGTTTCTTCTTTTATCAGKTTATCTTAGTGTCTTGTTATGACCACCATTCCTCGAGGAAGAGGCCTACGTGAGTCAGCCAGTATTTATTTATAGGTGCGGAATCAGTTCAGCAGATTTCATTCACTYCCCCCCGCACTTCAGCGAGCTGACTCACCTGCTGCCGATAGCTAGGGATCCTCCTGCTGCGGGTTTTTGTGTGAAGCTGAATGTAGTTCAAAACAGCCCCAAAACACTAGGACCTCAGGGAGCTCTCTTTTAGTCATTTGATGGCATTCACTTATAACACCTGTGTCAAACAAGAAGTGGAACCCAACAGCTGCTTCAGATCAAAGTAGCAGCTCAGGCAAACCAATCTGAACAAAATCTTACAGGTGAGCCTTTACGAGAAGCATTTCTAAGAAAACTTTCCTTCCACTCCACAATATGTTGGTTGACATTGTTTTTTTTTAAAAAACACTACACCTAAAATTCTATTAAAAATAATATCATTAAACTCTGTGATATTATTGGCTTACAGGTAGAAAACTTTTCCTCAATTATCCAGTTATTTAAGCTTGCTCCAGGATGCAGAGTCAGTCAGTCACTGATGATGCACAAAAAGAACTAGAATCCATGTGACACCTTCTGTTGAAAAATCAATAARAATATTGTTATCACGTATCAACCCATATGATTTTGAGTACTGAGGGAGAGGTCTTCTGAAGAAAATGCTTCAGTGTTTCTTTCAGAAAAAAACTAAAGCATTATTAGGAGTTAATAAATTAGCCATGAGCTTTTGCTGAGGAGCAAAGGGTGTCTGTGAGTTTCAAAATTTCATGTCACCTTGTAGACAAGCACTGTTTTCCAAAGTCAGTTATGTGATGAAGAAGATAGTAAGATTAAATGAGCAGTACAAAACTTGAAAAGCAAACCCATAATTATTAATAGACTTTTAAATTGGCAGGCAATCGATTTTTAAATTGTCCTTTCACCCTTGTGTGTAATGCGGTTTGCCTCACAGTGATAAATTAGCAGCAGCACTGTGCTGTGACTGTTTCCACTGGAAGATTCTCATTACCATTCAGGGGTTTTGCTGGCTCATCAGTGAGTTGTGGACAGCATTTCGATTGCTGAAGCGTGGCCCAGAAACCAGAGAAAGGGTAGCAAATAGAGTCTATAAAAACCTTTTCTTGAATTCCAAGATTGATCGGRTTCTCAAATAAGACTAACCTCTTTGGCCATAGTGTTACTATTTCTTATGTATCCCAGAGGAAGTGACAGTATATTCATCCCCTCTGTCCCTCTCTTTAAATCTCAGTATTCTTGTTAATCTGTCAGGAAAATAAGAACAGTAATATGTAATGGACCCACTGTGCTTTTTTCTCAATTGAAGTGAACAGTTCCCTTAATCCCAGTAGCACTGGGCTGCAATCTAACAATTTGATCCAACTTTATTTGTCAGCATCTTCCAAGATAAATTACACTAGCAACCTATAAGAAGATGAAGTTAAGCATCTTCTCGGGCAGATGATTTTCAGTTACTAGTCAAAACATAAATCCAGTTTTTAGTTGTTATTTGTCATTTGTTTTATGGAGGTGTTGCTTAATCAGAGTTCTAATTAGAACTGGTTGCAATTTTGTTTGTCAAAATAAACATTTTGAAAACACTAAAGCTTTCGTGGAGCACACTGCTTTGCTGCCATTTCCAGTGAGGTAGGTTCTGAGTCTCAGAGCAGAAACTCCAGTCAGACAGGGTGAAATTAATAACAAAACTTGGAATTTTGGATCTGCATGAAATGCATATTTGCAGGCAATTTCATGTGTAATTTTACAAGATTATGCTTTGGTAGAATGAAAATAAATATTGCATCTTCAAAGACTTCAAAACCCCATGAAACGACATTTTGTTCTTCAGGTAATTCTAGTTCTGACAATACTCCTTCTGCTTTGTTCAACATTGTTCCACTCTGCTCATTTTGCAAGTACCTTGACACCGCATTTAGTGTTCCTGAACAGTTTGGATTCTGTGCAACACAGAGCACATCACCTTCGAGAGCATGTGGTCTAACAAAACTTGTGACAATCCTTTTGCCACTCCTGGAATTTTCTCTTCTCTTTTTCCAGATTCAGTGTACGCACATCGTTATTGTTTTTTACCCACGTTCAGCTCTGTATTGTTACCAGTGAACGAAGCATGTGAACTGAACTCATACTAGAGTTTAAGAATAAATGATGTATTAAAATGCCAAGTATCTCAGAGGGTAAAAAAGCTTTCTTAAGGGTAAAATTGCCTTGCAGAGTTAGTGTAATATAAAAGAACTAAAAAATTAGCAGGTAACAAACTATTTTTCATATTCACAAGCAACACGTCACATCATAATGGGCTTAAATTTCAGCAGGGAAAATTTTAGTTAGACTTCAGGAAAAAAAAATAGCCATGTGGTTAGTTGAGCACTGGAAGAGGAGACTTGTGGAAGCTCCATCATTTAAATATTTTACAATGTGAATGGACAAGCATCTGTCAGGAATGGTTTAAGTAAATCTGGTGCTGCTGTCAGGCAGAGGGATGGATTTGATTTGCTCTCAAAATCCCCCTTTACTGTCTGTGCTTCATTTTCTACTGAAGATGCCCACTGTCTGGATTTACCTAACCTCTGACTGGTTCATAGATAGGTCTCTATAAAGGATGTTTTGTCCTCAGTTCTTACATGCTGCTCATAGATATTGAGCTCTGTTTCCTTCTAGAGGAGCACAGGAACAAGTACAAGCTGATGTTCTCATGGTGGCATGACCCCACGGCAGGCAAGCTAATACCTGCACTAGCTGACCCTCTACTATTTATTACTGTATAGTTTCTCCACATGTAGTTTCACATAGACAGATACAGTCTGATGTTTCTGGGTTAACAAGAACATGGACTGTTGTGGATATCTGGAACAAAGGAGTTAATTTCTCAGCAGGCTAATCAGGGGAAAAAAACATTTTGTCTTCTGGTATTACCTGACCACCTAAAGATTCAGCCCACACTTCAAGGAGTGGCACCACGATGCCCTGGATGGGACTGAAGGTACTTTCTTGGTTAAATCTTTCAAGTGTTTCTCCTTGCTTACCAGCATCTTTCTAGTATTGTCCAGATTTATGCAGCAGAAAACTTCCTGAAGTCAAGTTGTCATTTCAGTAATGACAGTTGCAGCTGTTGAGAGAGATAAGGGTCAGTGGCATGTTGTTAAATCTATCTGAATCCTTTGTATGTCATTTTTATTTACAGTGGACTCATAGAAATGCTGAAAAGCAAATTACTTTGGATAGATACCTCCATAGCCTGTAAATAAGAGAAAAAAAGAAAGAAGCGGTACTAGTGATGAGAACGGCTATGACTACTGTAAGATGAAGCTATTACTGTCACGGGTAGTTCTTTGTTGTAATACCAAGCATTGCAAAGGCTTCTGAGATGYGCAGCCATACAAGAACAGAGATCTTACCCATGTCTACAAGAGATACTGTAACATCCATATACAGCACAGTGATTATGCCACATGCAGTTGGAGCTTGGAGTTTACTAGTCACTTAGCTGTTTATTCAAGATAAGGATTATGGAGCTCTGGAATGAGCTGAAGTTCACTTCAAGGTCAAGTTTGTAGTTTAAGAGTCAAGTATTGGTTTGTTTGGGACTATTTCACTGTCAGTAGCTTAGGTGGGTATGTTCCCCTGAAGGAGCCGCTACTTACTTCTGTTTAGGGGGGTACTCCAGAAAGTGTTGGTGGAGTGGTTGTGGCACTCTGCTGTCAAGGCAGCCCTCAACCCTTCCTCTGGTCTCACAGGGAAGTGGTCCTACCTGTAAATGGATATTGGTAGCTTGAGCTGAGAAGCCATAAGCAGCCATATGCAGTGCTGCCCCATGTCTCCCACGGGGGTGGCTCCAACAACAGGTGTGTTTCAGCAGTGCTAACAGGATGGGCCTAAAGAGTTCCTTGGATCTTTGCACTTTTTTAACAGTGATCTTAATCACTGATCACTGCAAGTGAAGAAGCAATTAAATATGAAAAGGATGATTTGGTGCCTCAGTCCTGTGTGACACTGAGCACACCTGTGCATTGTTATGCCCCAGCTGGTCATAAGTCTGTGGCAGTTTAGGGCACTCAGCACCTTGCAGGATCAAACCCTGGAGTGAAAAAAACAACACTCTTCTAGTCAATAACAGAGACAGAAAAAGTGGATTTATTATGAGTACTGATTGAACAACTAGATTAAGAGTAATTGAGGACAAGATCAGAGAGATGAAGAACCTTTCATTTCTTTGGGGACTGTTGCTATAGCACAGATTTTATTTACAGTCTCCCGCCAGGAAAATCTATAGACGGTTGGTGTCGGTTTCTAGTGGACCACAGACTGCTCTGATAGCTGCAGTTGCAACGAGGGATGTGACAAATCCACGTGTTTGAGACGCAGCGAGTGCCAAATACTGGAATTGTTTTTCCCTGGCTAACAAGTACGGATGTGTGTCAGTGCGAGACAGGAGCTTGAAAGCGGTTACAGTAGCTACAAGATGAGTGGGAGAGATGAGAACTTAATACTGTCATTAAAAAGCAGCTGGCAGCTCGGAGAAGAACAGAGCAACAACACTGCGTGTCATGTTTTTAGTCTTACGATACTTTTTCTTTCATCGTTTAACAGCATTTACAGAAAGATACTTGGGTTGGGCTTTTAGGGTTTCTTTCCTTACAACTTATTCTACGCTTACTTTTATCATTGTCAGTTAGCTATATTAAAGTCATCTTCGTAACAACTACTTGTGATGTCCAGAGGAGATAATTACCACTGCAGCTGGGAATTAACAAAAGGAGTAATAAACTCTTAAGACCAAACCTCCCAGGTTTCATGTGAATGACTTGACAGTAATACATCAGGAAAAGAAAAATCAAGAAATAGAAAGAAGGTGATGTAAAACTTAGGTGTAAAGCAAAGCACTCCTAATAGCAGGAATAGAATTGGTGGGCAAATCCAAGTAGGGTGATACCAAGAAAAATTCCTGGAACTAGTTCTTCACTGTGTTGTAGACAATGAACTAGTCATCACAGAAAGGACTATCATTCATTCTGGAAAAGGAGACTGCAATGCAAGGTGTTGACTTTGGTGACTTTTTTGTAAAATTGTCCAGAAGAGATAAAAAAGCATTGGATGAGAAAAAGAAGTCAAAGTAAAAGAGATTATGTTGGACATACTCTACGGTGTCAGCTGCCATTGCACTGTTGTGATGGGAGTAATCAATTTGTTTATTGATAATGGAGGTGGCTTCTTAATGTACGTACCAGTAGAAGGATCTGAATACCAAAATGACAAAGCTACCCATCAGTCCTTTATGTGATCACACTTTTGGGTGTGGGTCTCGACAACTGTGTGAAGTCAGAGTGCGAAAGCATCAGCTCCTGCTTTCACCCTCTGAGTTACTACACCATTTTAAAAACATGAAGGCTCAGACCAGACTCCTACCAGGCCCTGTGGCCCTTCTCTGATGGTGGCCAACAGCAACTATAGGGAAAAGTACAAGAATATATAGTATTTTCCCCACATCACTTTATAAAAACACTTGGCCTTTCCCCAGAAACTGCCAGCAAATACCAAGTGCAGCATACTAGCATTGCTATGAGATGGGTGTTACCAGACTGAGTTCTCTAAACCCATTTCCTATGTAAGACAGTATGACACCTACTTTCAGTCAATACAAATTTGGGCTGAATATGGCATGTTATGAAAGAGTTTGTTATTATTCAAGTTCATTTTTTAGCAAAAGGAGTAGTAAGTCAATCTATTTAGATGCACAGAAAGGGAAACCACCGAACTCCGTGGCAGAACTGGATTTATTTATAAGTTATGGAATCTGAAGTTATCCTTGAATACAAATAATATAGAAGCAAACACAAACCTTGTTCCAAAGAAACAGGAGAATGACTAAGTGAACATGGTCATGCTGGAATCATGTGAATAGAAGTCACTATTTCCTGTGATCATTCACTTACATATAAAGTAAAAGTAAGCCCTCAGCCCTGCAATTTACAATGCATAGAGAAGCTGGAACTCTTGCTCAAAATTGTTGACAATCCATTGTTTATTGTAAATCATATGGGCTTAGTTTTCAAATTCTATATTAACATAAAACAGGATAAAATATTATTTTCTAATATTTTTCATTAAGATGGCTTTTCCAGTGCTGCTGTGACCATATCAGAATGTTTAAGTAACATGTGCCATATGTGAAAATATCTGAGTACATGAATACATTGAATTTCATTCCAGAGAAGATCTACTCTCCAGGGACTTTCAGCTCAGCATGGGTAAAGAGATAATCATGAAGATCAGGAGACTGTGTGAAGAGGTATCTCCCCTTTTCCTTAATTCCTGATTGATTTAGATGCTTTAATATCATATTGTTCATTTTCTTAAGCTCTTCTATGTTCTTCTTTTCAGATATTAGTCTGCTTGATATTTGGTCCATCTTGTTTCTAGTTTGAACTTGAAAAGGAAAATGTACCGCATTAAATTGGCAACATTTAAGTCAAGAGCATCACTACCCTTTCTTGCATTCCTGTGGGAGTTTGTAGGGAATTATGATGAGTAAAAATATTAAACAGGAAAACAACTGCAGAACCTAATGTTAAGAAATTATGCATCTGGTGGAGTTACTTGCTTGCTACATTCTTTAATTGCTTATTTTCTGTTTTATTGAGTTTAGTGCAGTGTAATAAAATCAAATACGGCTCAGACAAATTTGCAGTCTTCAGGAGCGTATCTATTCCATTAGGGCCCACTGGAAAATGTCTTATTTAGGGGCTCCAAGGTGCTATTTCTGGGCAGTATGTGCCTGTCTTTTTCTAAAAGTACAATTACTAAAACACACAGCAGACTACAGCCACATCACTTGATTTCCTAAAGCATTTAGATTAAAGGAAAATTCTTGCAAATATTGGCATTTAGAGGCCAGTTTCCTCTGGAACACCAATGTGCAGTATCCGTCATGTGCACTTCTGGAGCTATTTTTATTTTGGCCTTCTGAAGTTAACAAAATTTACCGATGGGTTTTGAAGCTTAAGTCTAATAGTGCCAATGCTAAACAAATCCCTGTCTATGGATTGCAAACATAATCTGAAATTACGTTTGTAATGTAATCTGAAACGCTGCTGGAAATCAGTTTCAAAAACCACAGGCCTCCACCAACCTGAGCCCAAGCAAACTCCTTTAATCCCTGTAAGTAACCTTTTCACTATTACTTTACCATTTTTCCACTAGAGGGTCACATTACTCATTTTCCTATACCGGGGCTCTACTTTTAGCAGCTCCCTATTAAATAAATCTGGAATTCAGGTATGAGATATTTTAGTTAGGGTTTTACAATCATGCCACTTAAAATTTCCTTTGTGCTCTCTACTTGTCTGATATTTTGTCCTTTGAGCGCTTGTGAGCAAATTCAGTCAAGGGTTAGGATTTCCTGTTCAAAAAGGAAAACGAGGATTTTTGCTATGCTCCAGCAAGTTCCCTACTATAGGGTAAAAGAAATTTTGATTTCACATGGATTCCAATTTGTTCAAACTGGAGTTGTAAGTTAAAATAATGCACCTCGTACTCTGTTCATTACCATTAGCCCAGAAAATCCCATGATGGCAAGGGCTCCATAAACCAAGGTCACGCGTAGCCATGTGCTTAGCTAAGCCAGCCCGACCAGTCCAGCCGAAGTGCAACAGTAATTACATCTACAGACTCAACGCTATGTGCCAATTTTGATATATCTTATCTGATTTTTTGTTTCTTATGTTTGAGATTTTCTTAGTTGCAAACCAATTTCCAGTTAGTACTTAGGCTGGCAACCTTCAGGTCTTTCTTCAGGTAGCCTGATTTAAGTGTTAGCCTGGGTGTAATTCCATTTTCAGTGGAATAACACCAATACCGAGTTTTATCTGGAAAGGAATGGAAGGCATATTGTTAAAGTGTCTCACTGCCATACAGTCATCTTTAAAATTTAATTTAATTTCCAGTCAGCATTTTTAGCAACACAGTATAACCCCGGCGAGCTAAATTCTTGACAGCTGTTAAAGCTCACAAAACCTTTGCACTAAGAACAAAACTGTGCCTTTTAGCTCAGAGAGTAGAGGCCTGTGCTTTTACACCCATGACCAAGACCCACTGTCCATAACCAGGCAAAGCCTTTGACCATGCAAATACAGCAGTAGCATGTTATAAGGTAGCATGACGCATTTCAGCAAAGTTTTTCTTCCAATTGACCCTACATTCTTAGGAACCACTGTTTGGTTTACTTACTTATTAAGAATATTACGAATGAAACAAGTGCCAAACTGACGATCAAAGTAAGAATAAAGGTGACGAAGAACAAACACTGGTTTCTTATATTGCTCCCTTCCACGTTTTCTCCAGTACCACCAGTGTCCTCTTCCTCATCTGTTACGAGATGACAAATCATTTGGTGATAAAGTTTGTTAAGGTTGGTTAGGATAAACATGACAAAACGCTTCTGGCTCCATGAAATGCTGCCGAATAATTTTGGCCAACAGATTTTATTTCCTGTGATATTGCATGAGAAGAGAAGAAACCAAATTTATGAGCTCAGCTTGAATTTGGAAATATAAAAACTAATACATCTGTTATAGCTGTTGGAACATCTTCAACAAAAATGTTTCTGTTGTTGACATACACTGTTTTGCTGAAGTTGACCTGTTTTACAGTTTAGAATTTTACAGCTCAGTTTTACATGTACAAAGGGTGCAATAAAGTTTTCATCAGAAGGCTTTCTAAGGGCGTGAATGGACTCAACCTTTTCAAAAGAGAAGAGAGAAAAATTCATATTGAAAACCTAGGTGCAGATTCATCCTACATATTCATCCTCTAGATTTTCTTCTTTTTCTGTTTGATGGTAGAAGTATCCTGGGATGATTAATTTCCCAAATTAAGCACCTCAGTTAAGCTCCTGATGTTGGATAGGATAAATGTAGGTCTTGAGTTTTTATCTTAAATTTATTCTTTATTCTTTAATATTATTCTTCTTCTTTAGGTTTTGTTGGTTTCATTCCAATAAAAAATGAGGTACATATCCTCCCAAATTGTCAAAAATGGAATAGACTCTCACAGAGACTACATATGTTGTCCTTCAAGCACATGAAGAATGAGGGAAAAAAAGGACAAGTAGTTGCTATGCTTCCTTTGAATCAGAGCAGCAAGTCAGTTTATTGCTTTTTTAAGACTGTGTTGCATAAAGGGAAAACTCAGTACTTTCTCCTTGAAACAGTTGCAATCAAATGAGAGGTGGCAATAAGCCCTAAAGATAACAGGTAAAGTCAAGTGAACACCAGGAGGAAATTCATGGGAATATAAAAAAAAAAATATTGTACTTGAGCCAGATTTGTTTAATCCCAAATTTGCATACGAGTTTAACTACTTACTAAGGTTTGTTTTTATCTTATGTTTTGGGGTAGCAGGGAGCTAATGAAATTTCATTTTGGTGTCAGTCTCATACATGCTAAAATTACATGCAAATTACCATAATGTCTCCTCCTATAATTGCTGTCTTGACATTCTGAAAGGGAGAGTAGCATGTGCATCTGTGAAAAATTTATTTCTAGATCGTGTTCTTGTTTTAGCTGGTAGACATCTCTGAGGTTTTTCCAACCGAGCCTGTAGTGATAGAGCTGAGGGAAGGCTGCATATGCCATTACAGCACTTTAATAATGAACCAACCTGGGGCTGAGCAATTCACTGAGCTAGCAGGAGATCTCTGGGAATATCTCTGTTTTTCTTTATTGCATTTAACACGCTCCTGCCTGAGGGTAAGCTGAAACCTTTTAATATTTGGGTTTGGGGATTTTATTTTTATTTCCTTAGCATTCATAACAAATGCATCATATACTAAGTGCCTGCACCAATATTGCTTTCTAATCAGAATAATAAGGATGGGGAGGGCCTGCTACTGCTGTCTCTCAAGCATACTAAACTATCAATAGAAGTCTCAGAAGTGGTCTGTGCTTGCTCTGTCTAATGAATGCTTCTTACTATTTCAGCTGGCTGAACGTGCCAGACAGCGGTGTTGTGAGGAATCAGTGAACACAGATTCTGGCCAAGCTGCAAACAGTGGGACCATTTTATCATCTAAAACATCATAAAGAAATTTCTGCATGGCTGCTACCAAAGCAATCAAAAGATATATACATTTTAAATAGCTTTTAACATGGTTGCTAGTGTGCTTGATTTTGCCAGGTCATATTAAGCTATTGAACAAAARGATTGCTGTGTACTGCACCACTCTTGAAACATCATTTTTAAACCAAATTGGGCATCTGCTATACTACTAATAGATCATTCACAAGATTCTAGTATTATTTATCAGAAATTGAAAAATACTCCACAGATCTCACTGATTTTCTGGCAAGAGAACCACAATTTTATGCTGCTGAATAAGGCAGCTAAGGACTGTGAAAAATCATTTTATGTATTTATCTGATGGGATAAGATATCTACAGAATCTCCATGTTAAAAAAAAATAAAAAATATGTATGTTAAAAAGAATAACCCTAGAAGGAGCCAAAGCACTTTACAAATTGATGCATAAAATACATATTAGGCTACCTTTATTTACTGCTGAGATGTAGGGAGAGGCATGCACGTGATTATTCCACAGAACCATATATGATTCCACAGAACCCTGTATATTTACCTGTTTACTGTTACCAGTAAACAATACTGTCCAATAAAAATTATAAAAGAAAGCAAAACAGTCACACTGCAAAGTTTCTTTGACATTAAAACTGATTTATCCCATTGTCTCATTTTGTACTTGTAGATCAAGATAATCTAGATATGAAAAATAAGTAGCTTATGTCTAACATCTTTGTGTTAAATCTAGAAACCAGCACCACTCTAGTTAGTTGCATTAGGAAAAGTTAGAGGACTTGGAAAAAGAAGTAATGGAAAGGCATTTAAGTCCTATAACTAGAAGCATGATTAAGTTACGGCCATTTGAAACTCATTTAAACATAGCTGTTGTTCTATAGCTTTTCTTCAGTCAAATTTGCCATTACAGTAAGGGAAATAAAAGCAGATTCAAATATTGTCATGTGGAATGCTGCTGAAGAACTCCAGGTTTTAACATGTTTTCAGGTCACAAAGAACTCAAGTATGTTGTAGCTATCACTGGGTGAAAATATTCTTCTTGCCATGAGCAAATCAAAGATAAAAGCTGTATAAAACCAGTAGAAGTGTGAGAGCCCATATCTGAAACTGTAAGTAAAGAAAGTCTGCGAATTAAAATGCTTAAAAGTCTCCTGGGATATTTCAGATAACTGGTTTGAGTCCTTAGGAAATGCGTCTTAAAAGAATGAACAGAAATTCTCTGGTGTTTCTAGTGCCACGTGTGAATTTTAGTGCTTGTGAAGAGTTATGATGCTATTTATGTAGTAGGTGTATATTGAGCATTACTAGAGAAATTATCCTGCAAGGGATCACTTCATGGATCCCAATGGAAATGGAAGATAAGTTCCGGCTTGACAGTGAATCCTTAGCGAAATGCAAGGGTTTTCAAGAACCTTATAACTGAAATACTCAGCAGGAGCAGCTAAACCATTAATCTGATCTGTCTAAATTATGCCATTTTCAATTTTTTTCTTATATATTTCAGTGCAGAGCTTGACATATACATATTGGCCTGTTGGGCTGTTGACATCAGTGCCACAAAATGTGGTCAGTCTTTTCAAATGTCGTACATAACTCTTTTCTGATGGCCTATTGTATGTATAGAAAACCACAAAGCATCATCTATCACACATACCTAGCACATGTTGGGATCCATCTGGACAAACATTTAGCTTGTTTAGGTTGTTTAAGGAATCAACTACATAAAGTTTTCCTTCTTCATGAGTATCAGGCAGGTTAATTTCCAAGGAAGGCCTCTCCATTGTATCTAAAAGAAATAATAATTTAAAAGGTAAATTAAAACATGGACACGTGAAATAACTGGTAACAGTCAGTGTCCTGTTTTAAGGAAATGCTGAGCAGTCTTAACAACCCTTAAAATAAAGGGATTTGAAGGACCAGCATACTTATTAGATCTTGATGGCAAGGGTAACTGAGTACATAGCACTTGTTTATTCTTGGGGATCTTTGACAAGTATAAGATTTCATTTCTACATTGTGTTTGTGCACATGTGTGTACTTATACATATATATGTGTGTGTGTGTGGAGAAAGAGAGAAAATCTATTTGACTGGCTCCAGCATTGATTTGGACGTTAGTTATTTAGTTGTATAACCCTTTTGGTTTGGTGGGTACTTGGTAAGATGATGGGTGATATCCTGACCACAGTGAAAGCCAAACCTTCAGTAACACCGCCAGGAAGGATGTCACTCAGATCCTCTGCTTTCAGCATCAAATAATTCAGAGATAAGACAGACAAAGCAGGTACAGATGTAGGAGATAAGCAGCAAGAATATGGGTCTGCTTATACACTGTAGAACATCACTGTGAAGTTATTATCTGTGAAAAATGGAGCAAAAAATAGCCTTCTAATATGATTCTACTCCACATARATGCTAGTTTTGGACAAATTAAAGCCTGATGGCAAAGACTTTTCTTCAGACTAATACTCCTTGCTTTAAAAAAAGCACTGGATGGGGCCGAGTCAGCAAAACCAGTTTCTCTACAGTCTTGGTGCATGAACTCATTGAATTATTATTCATATAAATAGAGCTATGAAGGAAGTTTATATATAGAAAAGAAGCAATACCTAAGCAGGCTCCTCTATGAATTGCACATTATTCATTAACAATCTTTTGGTTTTCTTTATGCTACCCTGACTCTAAAAATGTCTTCTAGAAACAACCTTACAGTTCTAGCCATAAGGAGATGCAGATGCTCTAACTAGGCATCTTAGACTACACTGGTCACTGAAAACTCCCTCTGTAATTATTGAAGAAAAATACATACCTCCACGTAACATTCCTCTTAGAATAAGATGTGTCTTTTTGACCTTACAATCGCAGCCTAAATGTACCTTTCCCATGCTAGTGAATATAAGGGGGGAGCTCACAGAGATTAGTTTAGACTTGGAATCGAATACATCTTACCCATTTAGTATTTTATCAAAGCTCTCAAGTTCAATTTTACCTGCCAAACATACTCAGCACTTCATGAGATGCAAACCTCCTGTTGATGGAGCGTGGTAAGCACGAAGGGTGATTTCGGAATCCTAGATGGGTTGAATTGCCCTCTTGACATGCCTCTGAGCCCTCTCTCCCTCTCCAAGCAATAGAGAACACAGTGTGACTGGATTCCTAACTTATCACTTGAATTAAAAACCTAAAGTTTGAGGAATACAGCCCTGAGTGTTTACAGGAAAGACCCACTCTTTCCCTTGTCAAACCAAATGCAGATGATTGTCATAATTCCCCCAAATTTGAGCGCACAGCCAAGTAAACATTTACTGAGCCTCTATAATTTGAAGACTAAGCGCTTCAATCACTCCTGACAATGGAGCTCGTTCTCCTGATAGTGGGGATTGGCATGCCAACTTGTGTAAGAAAAGATTACAGCTTTTTTTTTTTCTCTGTTCAGAACTGTTGCTGCAAAATACAAGGATAAGGTAGAAAAGCTGGCATAGTAGTGGTTACCCTTACCTAGCCTATGCTTTTCAGGCGTGCAGCAGTAACTTCAGGACAGATGGCTGTGTCCCTGTCGTTCCCCTAGAACGTGGTGGCATGGTGCCAGCAGCACGGTCTGGGAGCCACGTCGCCACCAGCGCTGGCTCTGCTGTCCCCCCACAAGCACATCCATGGCCAGCTGCAAGCATTACAGAGCCCTGCCTTTCAACAACGGCGTGCTACGTGCTAAAAGTTACCGCCTCACGCACAGAAGCTTTTGGTTATTTTCAGCTTCCAAAGAGCAGTTGTTTCTTGTGGGTATTTTGATCAGTACCTCCCTGCAGCTTCAGGGAAGACTTCTTAACAACTTGAGCTGTAATAAATGTGAGTACCTTTGATTCATTAATATTATGAATTATATGTTTCTGCATTCATTATTAATTATTTAAAACCAATTTCCTCACTGTGCATGTAACCACAGTGGAGGTAATTATTATTAATTCAACGAAGCCTACACTATTTTCATTTGTTTGTTTCTCTTGACATGCCAAACAACGGAGAGAGGATACAGACATCAGTGTCACTGACCAGAAGTATTGATTATTTTCCCAACAAACTAATCTAAACTTTGTGGGTTTTGGAGTCGCCCTGTCCTGTACTTTAACCTTGCTTGAAGACTGTCTTCCCCTTTCGACTTTTAAATTAATCCTTAAGTTGTTGTGGTAAAATTAGAACTTAGCGTGGGAACACACTGAAAATTCTTCACAGAAAAAAGGAAAACAATCCAGTCTAGGAGGAAATAAGAACCAGGAGAATGAAACRTTACTTACAACATAACCGCGTTCAGGTAATATGCCAGTATGGAAGAAATCAGCCAGTGAAAATCACCCGAAGAAAACTCCTCTCTCTACTTCTAGACCCATAGGAAGCTGTCAACTCCTGCAGGACCCATGAAGGCAGCTATGAAACAGACTGTCCCTTTCAATCTATATTTAGAGTTCATCTTGGCTAAGTATACTGACTTCACAATATTGATCTGTTTAAAAAGAAATAAGCACATATACAGCTCTTTTTTATTATATTGGAATCATTATGGTAATATCCTGTTCTGGAGAATAAGAAGGTTTGTTACTGATGATCAATATTTCTCTAACCTTTTGGTTTATGATGCCTTTTTAAAACTCATTTGCTAAGCAGAAGAGTCATATCTACAACACTGTAGCTGTGAGTAACCAGTTTGCTATGCAGAAGAGTCATATCTACAGTGTTGCAGTTATGAGTACTTTAAAGGCATAGACTAGAAAAAACGGTATATTTTCTTCCTTCTCCCACATACCTTATAAATTCAAGTGGGACAACATTATGGGATGGACTAATTTGTCCAGCATCCTTAGTTGTTTAAAAAATAAATTTTGATGAACTGTTTGTGAGTACTGGTAATCGCTCCTTTGCAGTTCTTTTGATCACCAGTTTTTTGTTGCCAACGTTGCAGAACGTAATGTTACAGCACACTGTAATGACAGGCAGCTGACGCTTACACGAAGGGACCAAGGTTCAAAACAACAAATCCTTTCTGAAGCCATTCTATTACATCTAAAATTTTGAACCCCTTTAAACTGACAATAAATGTATTTTTCTTTCAGGAAACAACAGAGAGGATACATCTTCTGACTCAGTTTCCCACGCCAAGCTGACAAGCTCTGCCACTGCCCAGTCTGAGTAGCTGGGCCAGTAACGCAGACATAACAAGCTTGCTGCCTTTCTGCAGGGGTTTCCTAGGAGTCCTCCCTCCAAACAAGGGTGTGCAAGCCAGAAAAAAAATCTCACCTCCATCCCTGAAAGATTCCAGATTCCTGCCACCATCCTAATTGGAAGACAAGGACCCAGGCCTCTCCAGTTCTAAGCTTGAAAAGGTCTACAAACCCATCAGATCTCTGTAGGGCAGCAAAACAGCCCGTCCCCCCTCAACCAGCCTTGGAAGCCATCCTGGTCTCTGTGGCTGGCAGCTACAGTGTAATGGGGGAAAAGGCAATCACATGCTTGGGCACCTGCCAGGAGGTGCTGTAGAAAGCAATTTTGCAAAATACTAGCAGGACAGGAAGCCGTCAAAAGTGCTACTTTACATCAGCAAAGCATGCCAACGGTGACTACCCAGAAGCCACGGGAGAGACCAGCAGGCTTGTGGTAAGAGTTTAGGTCAAAGGGGGCAACATCTTGGGCTGGGCAAACACAGCTAGACAGCTTTGTCTAGTTCAAGGATCAGAAGATTCTTCTCCGCTTCTGTGACAAACACTGACAATACATGTCAATAATAGCACAGATTTCAGTGGAAGGCCTTGTTGTAGTCCAAATAATCAGTTTCATAAGCCAAACAAGTTCTTACATAATGCATTATTTGAGAAAAAAAACCCGTAAGTTAGAAGGTACAGCTAATCAGCCTGTATGGATTTTCTGGAATAGCTATAATCTGAAACTAAAAAAAACAAACCAAACTTTCCCTTATCAGAGCAAGCAGTAGTTTTCAGGGGGTGGGGTGGGGTTTTTTTTTGGGTGTAAGGTTTACTTCCTTTGCTGATAACTTGACTTGCAGTTTTAAGAATGTTTATTCTAACAAGCACTTTTATTTATAGATCTTCTGGTTCAGAAGCTCCAGCTATCTAGGTTTTAGTGTCTTTGTTACATAAACCCCCATCATCCCTAAGACAGACAGTTCTCAGTTACTGGCACATTTCAGTCCTCCAGACCCAGAAACTGAGAGTAGAGGAGTAGTTTTCAACATGACAAGAACAGGGCAGCTGGAATGGCTCCTGTGAGATAAGGGACAAGGTGTTTTACAGTACCAGAACTAGAAAACATTTGACCATTACAAAAGTGATGACAAATCAACAGTAGGCTGTTGTGCAGACCATATGTAAGTAAGGTATATCTTCAAAACACAGCAAGGTAGAGTTTCATGTAGCATCTACTAAAGCATTAAGACTAACCCAACCACATGTCTGAACGGGCAAATAAACAAACCCATCTGTTTCAACTTTTAGGTTTTGCTAGGGTTCCAGCTTTTCATTTATGTAGTAATCACTTTTACACAGAAAGCAAGCAGTGAGAAGCATCTTTATTCCAAAAATTAAACATCCAATTTCAGATGAGAATCTTGGTTTTTATTTTACATTGAGGCAAGGATTTGTCATTCACTACTTCACTGTAAGTGAAGGTAATTGAATTTCATAGTCCCCCCTTCAGCGTAAAGTTATACTATGTAGACATTTCTCTGTCCACCTGCCACTGAAGAGTTTAAAAAGTTACTAAAATAACTTCACACAAACAAGTTCGTCTTTTCGTATTAGTACATTATTACCAAAGCACTTGGTCAATGAATTCATTTAATTCACCTTTATATAAAGTAAGGAATCCAATCTGACACACAGCCTTTGACTATAGTTATCCACCCCATTTAACAGTTCAGTTACAATATATTCAGTCTTTGGAGCAAGTTGCATCTAATACAAGCGTTATAATGTATCCCTGCACCCAATCTTACATCGATCTATATACAGTGTATATGCAACTAAGCAACAACATGCATTATATTTACAGACTTTATACAACATCCCTATGCACAAGTGCAAACTGTGACTACGGAAATTAAAAAATTCATTTAAAGGTTACAAATCTATTTTAATTATGAAAACTGAACCCCATGGAAAAGGAGATCTAGAAAAACTCCCCCACGTCTGCTCTTTTATCACGACATTTACTTCTAGCCTTTGTCCGAGCCTTGAATGCTGCAGAGTTGTACAAGTGCTACAAAATAAAAGGAGAAATTAATCACAGATGTTCAAAAGGTTTGTCCTTCAGAGATTTTTTTTTTTTGGTTAAGAAACAGCTGAAAATATCTTTTTATTAATCTTTGAAGTAAATTGGTAGGCTTTCTGAAATCCATAGTATAGTATCTTTGCACCCGAGGCTGATTCATTTTAATATATATATACATTTAAAAGAAACTTGGACTGCATAAGAAAGGCTGAGCTAGAGCAATTCTGGAAGCCGGTCAGTCTTGAACATCATACAGACACAATGTAGATTAAGTTTGCTGCCTGGATTAAACTTGGTAGCACCATTCCACAAATTGTTCGTACACGTGGTGACTACATTCACAACCAACAGACCAAAGTCATTCTCCTACAGTCCATTTCACACTAGAGAGTTTGGGATACTGTCTTTATAAAGACTCAGTTTCTATGGTTTCCTGTAGGTCCCTACCCAAAAACCTACAGCTCTTGTAAGAGCCCAAGTTTCACATGTATGGAGCATGAATCTGGTACCAATCAGCAGCCAAGTCAACCTTCAGACCCCCATGGGAGAAAAGCAGTAGCAGACAAGTGCCCAGTSGAAAATTTAAAATAAGAGCTCAAAGACGCATACAAGCAAGGTTTGGTTTCATTCAGGACAGTATGGGGCACTGTTAGAACTAAAACGACAAGTTTAAAGATGACAGCTTCTGAAGTGCATGTCTGGAATACCATTTAATTCAGGAGAAATATATTAGTGTATGAAGTAAAGAAAATACATTAAGGTGCAATAACCTACCCTTTCAAAACGGGATATCTTCATTGTTTTAAGAGTTGCAGCATCTAGCATTACTGGTGGACCAAGCTCAAACACATTCCGAAGAAAGTCATTTGACTAAACAAGAAACACATCAAATGATCAGTTTCTCCTCTGATTATCAAGTCTCCAAAGATGACTACTGTTAAATACCAAGTATTCCAGTGAGAACTAGCAGCAATTTGACAAAATTGCTATCTTTTGCAATTAAGCCGGGGAACACTTCTTCCTTTAATCAAAACAAGGCGAAGAACTAAAACTGCCCTCTTGGGAAGAGAGAGGCAGCTCCCCCCATCTTGATTTTTTTTTGTCTCAGCACATTAGACACAGTTCTGTTATATCCTCTGCACAAGATTAGGCAGCTGGACACAGACCCGTATGGTTTCACAACACACCAATTTTAAAATATCTGGCTGTAGAAGTAGTTGAAAAATTTGAAAAAGCTGCTACATGCCTGGGCTGCCTCAGTCACATAAAAATGCAATTGACACTGGACTGAAGATTTTAACCCCATGGTGATCATGGCAATTTGGGAGCATATACTCCTAAGCTACAGTTCCTGCTTCTGCTACAGATCTAGACAGATGACTAGTGAACAAGCAGTTCCTAGAACAGAGAGATAAGGCCTTATCCCTTCCCTTCTGGAATGCTGTCATCATTGGGCTGCAAGTTGTGTTCATGATTTCTGACTAAAACTTTGCATTCCATTTTACAGGCTTCAACAGGAAGGGTGGAGGCATGCAGCTTTATAGCAGCCACATGGCTACACCACTCTGCTGAAAGAGCGTAAGGATTCAGGAAAAACCCTAAAGCTAAGAAGATACTCAGCTTGAATGTCTTACTTCTTGGAGAACTCCTCTAATTGCTAACCCAGCACACCCAGGCTACAACTCAGAAGCAGCTCACCCAGACAGTTCTAGCTCACTGTAGTTCATTTTTTAAGTGCTGTCTTTTAACACTTCTAAGGCAAACCCCATCGTTTCACCATGTTCTACTCATGATTTTGTAATTTGGACTGAATTACTACAAAGAAGCCAGACAGGGAACAACAGTCTGACCATGTATCAAACAGCAGCTCACCTGCAAATGATATTGCATCCCAGAGCCCAGAATCTCCTTGAAGGTATCATAAGTTTGTTTTTTAACCCAGCAGTCAATATACATGCGCTCAGGTCCAAACTTAACCATCTCTGTAGGAAAGTCACGGTCCTATCCAAAATTAAAGGAAACAATATATATAATTCTCATTTAAACAGCCTTTTGTATTACAAATTGTATGTATCTCAATGAACTTTATTTTCATTAAAAAATTTGGCACTTCAAAACCTTCCAAATAATATAATATGCATATACTAAAGATTGTGTGTGTTCATAAACTGATGCAAACCTAAGTTGAATCTCATGTAAGACCTGAAGCTGACATTCAAGTCAGAAAGCATTTAAAAAAAAAAAAAAAAACACTCGACTTTCATCTTTAAAATGACTTTACGAATTGGACTTATTGCCAGAAAAAACAGTTCTGAGTGCAGGAGTCACCTTTAAGTCAGTTTGTAAGCCTCATTTAGTCCCCACCTTTCAAGTGTGGCGAGTTACATTTGTGACAATGGAATGTAACAGGTGCTAATAAGTGACTCAGATTTTTCTACAGGCAGAATCTCAAAGGTGACTTCAAATCACTTCAAAGCCTTCTTCTCAGCTTCAGAGATGTTTAACTGCTCTAAATGTCAACTAATATTTAGTTGGTCTTACCCATACAGCAATGTAAAAAGTAATTATCTGTCATGTAAAAAAAAAAAATCTAGTTTGAGAGGTGTAAGATAGCAAATAATCCATTAAAGTGATAGAAGTTTAACATTTATCTTAGAGGCTGTACTCAGAAGTTATGTCACTAACCAMGTATTCTTGGAGTCCCGCTTTGTGTATTTTTCTCTTAATCTGGATACGGAAAACCAGAAGATTACAGCACAACAATTAGGACAAGAACTCCTCGCCATACACAAACAATTCTTTGGCCCCTGATAGAGCTGCCATTTGGAAATGTATCTTACTACTAAGGTGCTTTTTGTTTATTATGCACAGCAGTTCAATAAGAGATTTTACAATAAACCTTTTCACAGAATTCAGGACAAACTTGGATGTCCTACAAAGTTTTCTATGAAAAAAATCTGCTCGTGATATAAAATAAGAAGAATTTAGTATTTACAGTGCAATGTTTAGCCTCCTTTAAATCAAAAAAAAAACTCTTCAATATGGAAGTTTGGAGCAAAATCAAGTTTGACTTTCTTTGTTCTACATTCCTAAAAAAGCAATAATATTTTGCTAAGTGATCAGAATTTGAAATCCCATTTAAAATATTTTTTCCTGTTGCTTTCACTGAAACAGTAATTCTATTTAATGTAAAACCATTTTCATTAAATTGTACACTACATCGTTACAATCCAGACATTCAATGACAAAAGAATCACCTCAACAGCTCGCAGAACATCTCTGAAGACAGATCGCTGCTTTCTTTTATCTACTTTGGCTCGGTGCTTGTTTCCATCAGTAGCCAGAGCTCTTAGTTTCTCTGTTAGAAGTTCCATATCTTCATAAAAGAAATCCTAGTCAATAAAAAAGAAAAATTTTTTTTCTTTTCTGGCCTTAACATCTTTCCCTGTAAATAGGAGAATGGATCTCTCCAAATTCTGGGCACGTAGACCTCTACAACCTGTTACTTAGTTACTTAAAGAGACAGAGATGGCACTAACTTCCTGTAGTTCCACCTGCAGCATTTAAGCCAGTAAGACAGGAAGTCACAGCATCCAGTTTACCCAAGTAGGACACTGTATCAAACTCTATTCTGGTGGTCAGAGCCACACGAACAGCACAGTTCCTTCAGTGTGTGTATGTACCTGTCAGTCTGCTCTGCTCCGCAATTCCAAGGGACTCAAACTGCCTAACTGATCTGCTGAACCTGGCTGCCACTCTTGTCGACAAGCTGAGGGCACTTTCAGGTTATTAGCACAGAAKTCATGCTGCTGGAGATGGATCGTGAGACACCATTAGACTGACAGTTCGGAATATTTAGTCGTAAAGTCTTGTATGGGGCGGAATATTAGAAAGCAGTTTTAAAAAAATGCTTAACAAAATACTCGAAGTAAACTTTAATGCAGAATTGTTTGGCAGGAAATATTTTCTCCCCTTCATTTACTAATTCAGGAGTCGTTTACCTGGATTAGCAAGAATGTATGTAAACTTATGTAAAAACAAGTTTTTGTGGTTTTTTTTTAATCTGAATGTTTCATGCTGTCAACTGAGTAGGCTGAGTTTACTGCATGCTGTTTGAAAGAAACTGGTCAAAGGCAAAATACAGTAAGCATTTTTCATCTGCACTGATTGTTAAGTATCCAAACAGATTCATTTTTAATGATTAAGGAGGCATTTCCTCAATGGAACGGAAGAGGTTTTTAGTCTCATTTGTTAATGCATTTTAAGATTTTAGTTACTTGCAGTCAGTTTGACCAAATAAAGGATCGAGTTCCAGTCTCTCTCCCCCCCACCCCCCAGCTTTCAAAGTTAGCTTCCATAGCCAAGAGTCTCAAATCCCTACTGTTTGCAATTATAGAGAAGTCTCAGCATATTGTTTCAGATTATGCAGTGTTAGTGTGTCGTGTATCCTGACTCAGTTGGAGTTATCTTTCCACTTTGGACAGTGTTCTGGCAAAGCACAGCAGCCTTGATCAGGCTAGGAGCCATTCAGGCAGCTCTCCCAAACTGTGCCATGGGTAAGTGGAGACCATTTCCTTCAGTGCTGTCAAGAAAACAGTTCAGAAATTAATATGGCATATTGAAGAATGTAAAGGCAAGTTTAGCTGTGTATGAGGTAATACCAAGAAGCCCGCACCTAATCCAACTCAAAAGCAAACCCCAAGAAATCTCACCAAATGTAGCAGTACTGGTATCTGTGCAAAATTTGTGCAAATCCTTTCAAAATCTCCCCCCTTAAATTGAGTGACTAGTCCCCAGCTGACTAAAATAATAACAAATGCTGTGAAACCATCATGCAATACTAGTTACTCTTCTCAAGGTACCTAAATAAGGATACTAAAAAAACAATACTGAAAGTCAACATGGTTTCTACTGAAGGATAGATTTTTAGCTGTGAGAGCAGAGTTGTGCAGGTTGTGAAACACTGGAACTTGTCTGCATAAGCATCTAATGAGTGTTCCCACTACAGAAAACAATACTGTTTTATCCTGGAATCTCTCTAGGGATTTTTTTTTTTTTACAGCTGGTGTTGGATTTAGATTTTAAAGCTTGCACACTACATTTCCAGCTGCTCTTCAGTACTGTTTGATGTATTTTGTTATATTGGTATTGGTCCTGTTTTGCAATATGGAAATTAGTGTAAAAATGATAGCTAAATTGCTGTGAATCATTACTATACCCACTTAGATTGGGGCAGACTCACTATAAAGAACACAACCCAGTGAATTATCTGCCACTTGTTGAGATTCGGGGTGCTATGCCACACAGGTTAAGTAATTTGTCTTGTCATCATCCCAATGCAAGAAAATTTAGCTGCTGACATCTACTTACAGCATCTGTTTCGCGTGCCAGTTCAAACAGAAGGGCTAGTGTTTCTCCAGCAGCTATTCTCATGTTGAGATCATCACAAGACAGCAGACTTGGAAGTTTATGCAAGTGCCTGAGGAGTAAGTCACATTTCATTAATATGTAAATTTTGTTGACACTGCTTCATTATGCATATAAAACCAGTCATTACAAATTTTGTTTTCTAAGACAGACACTCACATTTCAATTTTCTTCTTCACTTCATTCATTGGACAAATGGTCAACAACAGTGTCCATGCTAAGAGAGCACTGATGTGAAGCACAGTATTATGGGTACTCGATACACCATTAGTGTCTCTATCTCGCTGATAGGCCTTTGTGAAGATGTTTTCCAGGCATTCCATAGTAGAGTACAGTTCCTGAACAGGAGGAAAAAGATCACAGAAGTGGCTTAAGATTCACACATTTTCATATTGTCAATTTATTAAAAAAAAAGGTATTATTTATCCTCACCGTAATGTCATCAGTGACAATGAAACAGCAAATCCCTAAGCAGGTTGCACACTAGATGCAGAAGAAAAAAAGTGTCAGTATTAGACATTAATGTTACTATTGACAAAGCCTTCAAACTTTGACCTCTGAAATTCAACATCTGGAGTAATGGAAACTTGAGATCAAGCCCTTAGCAGAGTAGGTGTCTTCCACACTGTTTAATCCAGCTAACAGTTAGCTCTCAGTTCCCGCCTAGTCTCAGGATGATTTTACAACATATGCTACTCACAAGCCTGCACTTTTCATGCTGTATTATTTAATACAGTTTACAAAGCCCTTCCAAAAAGCTACATGTAGCACTCCTTTCACCCAATTATTTTAAAACCCACTAGGATTCACTAGCAGAAGTTATGCTGATAGACAGTAATGGACATATGATATTTATTCACAGCTGTGGGAAATATTGTCCCCTCTCTGCCCACTATTACAATTAAATAGCATGAAAACACTGGACTTCAAGAGCCTTTCTTGGCACTTACCAACTTTTACTGCAAAGTCCTACACACCTCTTCCCCATCCCCTGTGTTCTACTCAGTCTCTTACAAAGAGTAAGAAAAAAAGTATTTGAAAGTGATGTTTGCACTAACCACGCAGGACTCAAAACTACACTTAAACAGGACAAGCTTTAATAGCTTTTTTTTTGTAGGAACAACTGCTGTTGAACTAGTACTACCTTCTCTTCCAGCTGACAGTATCTATTGTAACACAGCTTGAGTAAAATAGGAGAAGTAGCCAGCTACATGATAAAGGCAAGCTGGAGAATATTAGTGAAAACTGAAGTTTAAAGTATGAATGTATCAAGTATGTCATTCTACATCTGCTATATGTAATTTTATCATGTATAAATATATTCCTCTGTTGTGAAAGAAGTTAAATTTAATACAGGAAGGATACATCAGTCAGTGGGAAAACTTTCATTTTTTTTCTATAGGACTTCAACATCAGCCCTCAGAACTGCAGTAAGGAGACTGCAACATAGTGAGTTAAGAGACTTGACAAAGTACTAGGTGTAACAGCTCTTCAAGGAAGTTACTAGGTTGAAGAAGAGTATGACGTTCAACCTTTAGGTGGAACTTTAAGCCAGTGAAAACTGCTATGCATCATTCAGAGCGTACATCAACATTATGAGTTTACACTAGTTTAGTAACCTTTAGTTCTGGATTACACAATAGTGAGCTGGTCAAACACTGCCCTCTGTCCCTGCCTGGCAAATAAACATTTTATACTTACAGCCTGTCTGGCTTGGATACTGGCTGTTCCATCACAGACAATCTTCTTCAGAACCGGACCAAGGGTCTTAAAAATCTCTTCACTTTCAATTCCTGACCCCATCTGCACACACAGAAGACATGCCAGTCCGGCAGCTGCACACTGTTCGTCGCTCTTACCTAGAGATTAACATGCTATGATGAGTAACCACTCTGTGCACTGGTTCCTTCCTTTAAAGATAATTAGTGTGAAAACTTGCAAGTGGAAATTCAGAAACCAATAGACAGAAGATAATTTTCTAGGTCAGTTAAAACATAACATCTAAATTCAAAAAAGGAATGTTGCTAAAATAACTAAATTAAGCACTCTATAATAAAGTACTAGAGAAGCCTCACAGTCTTAATTCCTTTTAAACAATAAGCTATTTCATGGGGATTATTGCTTTCTAATAGCAAGGACATTAATTACCTTTCTTTATGCAGCGTTCAATGCTATCAGTTAGTGTCATTCTCCTTTCCATGATAAATTCATAAAGTATTTTAGAAGAAAAAGCACTTTTCAGACTTTCAAGAGCTGCTTGTCTTGTCTTTGCACTGTTTGAAGAGAAAAGGCAGACCTCCTGAAATCAGCACACATCAGTTAAAGCTCAGCCTTTGTTTTTATGGTAGTTTATATTTGTCTGTGCCCAACAGAAGAGCAACCCACAGCAGTACCATGAAGTATCAAATTCTATGAATTGCCTCCTTCCTTAAGGACAGAGAAACTTAGGTTGGAGATAGAGTTCACAATAGTACACCAAGCTAGAAATAAAGTCACTCTACTTCACGCTATTAGGAAAGGAAAATCTGACTCTTCACTTATCCAAAAACTTGGTGGAGGGAGAAGGGTCTTTTCAGATCCAGAAGAGAAGTAAGTCCTCCCCAGCATGAAATAATTGTAATTTCAGTAATAAAAAAGTTTGATGCGTATTTCCCTTATTTTATTGGAGGAAGCCAGGAAACAACACATGAATGCGTTTCTTTAAAGCATACTATACCTCTTGTCCAATGTAAGATCAATAAATCCCTTCAATTTGTATTCTAAGTCTTCTTGAGTGGCTTCTTCATCAACTTCAGGCCCTAATCCAGAGGAAATAATTTAGTCTAGTCCTACTGATATACATTTTATTAGCAGACACAGTAGTATACAACACTTAACATTTTTAATACTAATAAGAAAGCAGTTTAACATGAACAATAGCTACAAAATTGTTCAGTATTACAGCAACAGAATGATGTTAAGCCTACTACATCAAACTGCCCCTTAAAATACTTTTATAAAAATCGATCTGTTGATACATCTGTGCTGTTTCTACACCTGCTTCTTACATGTGCCAAGAATGAATGAGGGAGATAATCAGGTCTTACATAAATTTGCTACAACTGACGCCCATCAGCCAATCCTGTCAGCAACACATTTTCATCCAGTCCATTACATCTACTCCTGAACTACAGCGGGATGTTCACTGTTGATGTAGTGAGCACTGTCTAAGCAGCCTGTCCTATCTGGCATCACTTCAGATGCCTCTGCAACAGCAGCTCAATTAAGAGTAGCACGTATTCATAGGGAAGGCTCCCTGCCTTCCCTGTAGCAGGCTTTCAGGTCCCCTCCTCCCAACAGAATGACATTACAGCAGCCCAGGCTGCAGAGATGGTAGTGGAGACAAGGCACAAATCTAGTTCAAAACAGGCAAATGTGACTCTTTCCATCCCAAACTCTTCTGCCGTTCTTACCACCTCAGCTATGTGTTATGAAAATCAATGTCTTGTAATGCACCTTAAAATTCTTATTGTCTCCAAAAGTTAGCATTGTGTAATTCTAATAGAAAGAAGTCTAATAGTTTCATGAGAGGCTCATGAAACCTGGAGTATATTCCTACCAAACAGATTAACAATTATATAGTGTTTAACAGAATTTCATTATTTAGCTACTGCTACTTACAGTCTAGTACTT
Source organism: Oceanodroma leucorhoa (assembly GCA_030449065.1). Classification (NCBI taxonomy): domain Eukaryota; kingdom Metazoa; phylum Chordata; class Aves; order Procellariiformes; genus Oceanodroma; species Oceanodroma leucorhoa. The sequence goes on from JASVER010000087.1 coordinate 2,859,678, forward strand.
AGACTTTTAACTCAACTCAGATTTTATGTTTTTAAAAAGATAAATAGATATAAATGAAAGAATATACCATCCTCCGTGAAGCTAGCAGGATCACTGAAGCCACTGCAGTGGCTCATAGTTTCAATTGAAGCATCTTCATCACTAAAAGGCTGCACATTTCTGGGCTGACCACCTTTAAGGAAAGATGAATACAACAGTTTTGTCATTTTTCATATGCAAAAATAAGATCTGAACACCAAAAGTAGAATTTGACCCTCCCAACAGATTCACTCTCCCTGACCCACACACAGAAAGCACATTTCTTTCCTCTGCTAGGTCCTTTACTCCCATCTGTTCTGCAGACTTAGTTGGCTCTGTTCTGCAAGATCGTTTGTGACTGGTAGGGAAGAGCCCACCTAGTTTTCAAAGTATTGGTAGAATTCCTAACTCTAGATTTAGGATCTTTCTACAGTCAACTTCAAGTTAATGCCATTTCCTGTGACTACTTTAAAAATAGCTCTATATTAATTTAACTGTTAGGATGAGCTACCTAAAAAAATTGCCATGCAATCTTTGTTTTTCAGTTTTGAGGGACTTCAAGCCAGTGTAAGTTATACATTTAGGCAAACATACATTTCCCAGTTCAACACAGGATTTACGGGATTAAGACTAGTATGTGCAATATCAGCAATGTCCAACCCTATTTTAAAACTGAATTACAAATACAAGCCAGAACACCAAATGCTTCAACAGTGGAAAAAAGTTTTCCCTCTCAGGATCAAGAAGGCCTCAGTTCAGTAACTTCAGTCTTTTTGAAGAAAGCAGTGTTATTTTCACCAGTGCTCATCTCGACAACTTTTCATACCTGTATCTTATTGTTACACCATTAAGAGTTGGAGGAATCTGACCTGTTAATACTGTAATTTCTACTGCTGTCCTATTCTACTCCTTAATCTGCATCTACTGAAGTGGATTAACAAAAGAATAGTTTTACTGTTATTTCTCCAACAGCTCCCAAATGTCATTTACAGAACTTGGAATTCTGCTCTTCCACCTATTTTTTTGTGGTACACTTGATTCTAAATTATTTAAGAAGGCAATGTGCAGTGCTTGCCAGCTTCAGGCAGGCTTCCTGACTCCCAAGACCCCCAAAAGCATTTTTGTCTAGGCAGAATCAACCTTGAGTTGATCACTGTCCAAGTGCTTTCCAATAAAGTTAAATTCAGAGGCTTTGCAGCTCTTAGCTGCAAACCATCTACTTGTATCACTGACATAACCCTTGATGTTTCAAGTTACAAAGGACAAACATTAGCCAATGCACAGACCAAGAAACTTGGAAGCTCTGGCACGGCCACCTTCTTGCTTCTAGTGATGTCAAGCAGGGAAGTTCAGTGGGAGAAGTTGCAATAATGACTGTCAGCCCTTCACAAAGTAAAATAAAAGCAGCTGCAGAAAGAGCCAGTGAATTGGTCACCTCCTGAACATTTGATACTAGAGACACAGACTCTGCTCACAGCTATGACAGCCTGAAGTGAAATTTCTCACCACCCCACAAAATCTCCATTCTACCAGGCATCAGCACCTCAGCCACACGCATTCTAGACCTGTATGAAGATTGTTTACTTTCAAATACCCTTTTTTAGGCTAAGAAGGTTTTTTTAAAGGTACTGCAGCCTTTCGGAGGACAATGCGCCGACATACAGCCACACCAGCCACCAGAGACACTGGAGTGACAGCAGCAGCCGCCCCCCGCCCTGGAAGGGCCCACGCTGGCGGCGGTGCAGCAGCGGCCACCGGCGGCTGGGCGTGCCGGGGACGCGCCCCAGCGCCTTTAACACTGCCCCTGGCCCGCGGCACCCCGTGGGCCCGGTCTCCCCCACCACAGCCCGGCTCCCCGTGTTGCCCCGGAGCCGGCCGCGCGGCACCCGCGACCGCGGCGGCGAGGAGGCCCCC